>OX101784.1:7929284-8124284 GCA_944452715.1 Ophion slaviceki | reverse complement strand
GCATGCCCACTACGCACTGACGCATCGAGAACCCCGCTCCACGCGGTCTCTCTTTCTCTCTGTGTTCAGCCGCCGTCCAGTACACACGTCATGCGACGCGCTCTGCTCCGTTAAACAAATCTATTTGTTTTGTTAACAGCGTTTTTTAATTTATCGTTTAACCTGCCTATCTCAACACGAAGTGATTGAAGCAGTATTCTAAGGTGAGTTTGAATATCAATTTAAATATCAATCAACATAAAAATTGATTTATAATCATAACCTCAATCTACAATCGTTTGCCTCATAGTCGACTTGAAATCGTACAGAAGGTGGCCGTCAACTTCAAGTTGTTGTTTAGTTCACTCACATGAAAAGAATTAAAAAAAAGCAAAATATGTCTTACTCCAATTACGACATCTCCGGTTGTTCCGTTTAAAGCGAGGTTACAGGTATTTATAAGTTCACGAATTTTCATTCCAAAAGGCAATCGCTGTTGTCCTGTACATCTTATCAGTGAACGTATGTACGTTGACGAAATTTCAAACTTGAAAATATTTTCGAATACTTGTACTATCAGTTCTCAAGAGTTGGCATTATTTTTGGATGCACTGTCCAAAAAATGCGACAACAGTATTTTAGACAGAGTAGATGATTACAATTTATCGGCAGAGCGCATAAAATCGCTAACTGGATACACAGTTGCAGAAATCAAGACTCTAAAAAACATGTTGGTCACTTTGCGAAATTCTCAAAATCGCAGTATTAATCAAGCTCTTTTAATATTCCTTTTTAAATTAAGAACTGGAAATTCCAACACAATCACTGCGTCAATTTTCGATATCAAATCTGAACAACTAGTATCTGCTTATTGCAAATCGGTTTTGGATTCATTCGCGAAAGACGTCTTTCCACTTCGTTTCGGAGCTCGGGCATGTTCTCGCGAAGATTTAATTGCTAATCACACGTCGCCTTACGTAAAAAAATTACACGGATTTGAAGATCGCCTGCTCTTGATTGCTGATGGTTCATACCTTCGACACCAAAAAAGTAGTAATAATTGTTACCAAAAAAAATCTTTCTCTGGTCAGAAAAAGTGTCCACTCTGTAAACCCTTCACAGTTTGTGCCACAGATGGATATGTAATAGATGTTTACGGACCGTACGAAGCAATTGTGAATGATGCGAAAATCTTACAACATGTACTAAGTGATCCGAACGGCTTGAGATCAATCCTCAAAAAAGGGGATGTTTTTATACTTGACAGGGGGTTCAGAGACGTCAAAGATTGGTTAGAATCTCAAGGGTTCGTTGTGTTGATGCCAGCGTTGAAAGGCAAAAGAAAGCAACTTCCAACAAATGAAGCAAACGAAAGTCGATTTGTTACGAAATTGAGGTGGGTGGTAGAGGCTGTCCACGGTATAATCGGTAGTAAATTCAAACTCTTGCATAATCAGTTTAACAACAACATGTTGGATTCAGCGATGCTTTATTGCAAAGTAGCGAATTTTTTGGTTAATGAGTTTGGAAAAAGACTGAATTGCGATACCGATTTACAAGATCAAATTGCCGAGCAAATGTTGAAAAGAAAAGACGTTGACAATTCTTTAGCGAAAGTTGTGGAAGAACAAAACTGGAATAGGAAGAAAAGGATCTTCAAACCGTTAACATCAAATGACGTATTAGACTTTCCGGAAATGACAGAGCAAGATTTGAAGATCCTTTTCACTGGCTCGTACCAGTTATCGCAAACTGTTTCATACTTAGCTGAAATGTATACCGAAGAAGGACTTTTGAATATGCAATACTTGTTGGAGGACGATACCATTTTGAAATGTGAAGTTAAATCAAGACATATAAACAAGAAAGTATACAGATGTTACGTTCAGTACGACCCTAACAGTATTGGATATAACGGTATAAAAAACTACGTATGTGATTGTGCAAATGGGCTAAGAACTGTTGGTTGCTGTGCCCACGTTGCAACAATCATTTACTTTTTAAGTCATGCACGGTATTTGTCCAAAATCATCCGCCCAGCTCAAATTCTAACGAATCTATTTCACGTTGATAATGTCGAACCTGTTATTGAAGAACACAGTGACGAAGATTAACAACATAACAATCATGTTGCAATGTATGTATTACTTGTGTCTGTTTAATGTATATATTAGATGAATGTATGTAATATTATTATAAATAAATAGATTTTTTAAAATACAATGACTTTTAATTATTGAAAAAACCGAAATAGCAAATACCATTTTCATTTGATGACATGTGTAATTTTTTTTTTTTGTTAGCTGTTTGACATCAAATTTGTAATCGGCGACCTCAGAAACCCCAAAATGTACTTTTATTAAGTAAAATAATTGAAAAATATGATTTTGTGTCATTTTCGTAACTGAAAATGCTCAAATTATAAAAACGGAATTTATTCAAGTTTGATTTTCGGACGCTAGAGACGACCGAATTGAGCCCAATTAGCGTCATTTTGTAGAGGAAGATAGTAGCTTTCTATGCTATGGTGCACGATTTTTTACCATTAATACGTCAATAAAAACCATAGCATTAAATACAAAAAATGACGATTTTTTACGGTTTTTATGCCATTAAAATTATGTTGCACATGATTTAACTTTACGAAAAAATCTGGAAAAATTCAGGGCATGTCTACACATCTGAAACAAAATTTTGGTTGTGTTAAAACCGCTTTAAAATGCATTTGAAAGCTCAAAAAAAAATTAAACATAAAAAAAACGCATTTTTTGCGATTATGGTGTTTTCATAAGGGTTTAGGGGGTTAAAAAATATCTCTAAAATTTTGTTTTTCAGCCCTCTTTCAGGTTTTTGGGTCGATTCGATCAAACTCGGTGGGGGCCGTCAGACCCCCCTTAACCGGCTACCCCCTTTAAAATATCCCTTCTGAGATCGTCGATGTTTTCGAAAGTTTTGTTTCTCAAATATGCCTTCAAATGTCTGAACAAATAGTAGTCAGATGGCGCGATGTCGGGAGAGTATGGTGGATGAGGAACGGTATTCCAGTGAAGCTCAGTGATTGTTTTGTGGGTTTCCTTTGCGACATGGGGTCTCGCGTTGTCGTGGAGAAGGTGCACAGTCGCGCGTCTTGGCCGTTTTTTTCTTATAGCTTTTGCCAATTCCTGGAGATTTTCGATGTATCGTGTAGAGGAGATCGTCTTACCTACAGGGAGAAAATTGTGAAACAGCATTCCCTTTGCGTCCCAGAAACAGCACAACAAAACCTTTTGTGAGTGACGATCAGATTTCGGTTGGTGTGGCGGTTTTTCTCCGATAGGAAGCCAGTAGGCTAAACGCGTTCTGTTATCATACAAGACCCAGCTTTCATCTCCCGTCACAAGATCTTCTAAAAACTCCTTGCGATGGTGGCGAAGCAGGAGAGACTGGCAGATGGTCACGCGACAGTTCTTATTGTCGTCGGTGAGACGGTGTGGTATCCATTGAGCTAGAACCTTCCTGTATCCCAAGTTGTGCAAGTGATTGACTATTGACGGTTGGGTGCAGCCAAGTTCTCTTGCTAGCTCGTGCGTACTTGCTTCCGGTTTTTCTTTGATGCAGCGGAGTAATGCTTCATCATCGATGGTCGACGGTCGTCCGGAACGTTCGTTATCTTCAAGGCTTGTGTCTCCAGATTTAAAACGATTGAACCAACGCTGGACTGTTCGATGAGAAACTACATTCTCGCTGAATGCATCCTGTATATTTTTTGCAGTTTTGCTTGCGTTCGTGCCGCGCCGCCACTCGTAAAAAATGATCGCTCGAAGTTGCTCTTGCGAGATCGAAGCCATTTCTGTCCACTAGAACGCGCGCTCGCCCTTTTATACCCTGTCACGCGGAAAAGTAGAAAACATTCTAGAATATTCTCGACATAGCTCGATGTCATATTGCGTCAATACGTAAAAAGACATTTTTTAAATTTTTGCGACAAAACTTTTTTATCAACCTGATATATTCGATTTCGATTGCCACTAAAGCTGTGAGCACAGTGAGCAAACAAAAGGCTGCACTTGAGGAGGAGACCATTTCGTTGTAAAATGGGGTGGAGGACGGAATTATCGTTTCAGGCGACGGATCGTGGCGTAAGCGCTGTTTCAGCTCGCTTTTCGGCATAACATCGCTAATCGGCTGGTCCACTAAAAAAGTGATTGACGTTATGGTGAAATCGAAATATTGCAAAGCTTGCAAGCATTGGGAAAAAAAAGAAAGCACCACGGAGTACTGGGAATGGAAAAGTACCCACGACGATGAGTGCCAGGCGAACCATAGCGGCTCCTCCGGAAAAATGGAAGTCGACTCAGCTGTCGAAATGTTTCGACGGTCTGAAGAGCTCTATGGCATAAAATATAAATATTATATTGGTGACGGCGATTCTAAAACGTTTCTGGGCATATCGAATAGCGATCCATACGACGGTTTCGAGATAAAAAAAAGAGTGCATCGATCATGTCCAAAAACGTATGGGGACGCGCCTCCGCGAAATCGTGAAAAAACAAAAAGGATTGTCTGGCAGAGGAAAGCTCACCGGAAAATTGATTGACGAGTTGAGCACATATTACGGCTTGGCTATTCGGAGGAACAGCGATGATGTTGAAAAAATGAGGAAGGCAATTTGGGCAACTATCAAACATAAAATATCCACAGATAGTGAGCCACAACATGACGATGGCCCAGAGGGAGCCGAGTCGTGGTATTCGTGGCAGCGAGCGGTCGCAAGCGGTAATATTTCTGAATATCGCCATAAGCCGCCTCTTCCTGAGAAAGTATTGGAGGCAATTACGCCAGTCTTCGAAAATTTGAGCAGAGACGATTTGCTGCAGCGTTGTTTGGGCGGCTTCACGCAAAACAACAACGAAAGCTACAACAAATCAGTTTTGGCAATAGCTCCCAAGTGTCAGTCCGGGAGCAAAAAAATCGTCGATGTTGCAGCTGATATCGCGGTATTATTATTCAATGATGGCCTGAGAAGCCTCATGAAAGTTTTGGAGACGTTGGGGATAACTATCGGCCCAAATTGTTTGAATTTTTGCGTTGAAACCGACGCAGCGCGGATCGAGCTGGCGGAGCGCTCGCTCACAGACGCTGCAAAAGAGGCAAGAAGAGCCTCTACAAGTTCGAGAAAAGATGCTAGGGACAATGATTTGCTTCTTGAAGGCCAGCTATATGGTGCCGGCATCGCTGATTAAAGGTAAAATTTTTTTTTCCAATTTATCGCATCAATTAACAAACCTAAAACATTGAACGCGTTTTTCTCAAAACCACTTTTTTGAGTGCGGCACGCAGCAGAACTCGAGCAATTTTTATCCGATCGACTTCAAATTTGGACTACATCAATAAAACTAGATTATCTAGAGAAGTACATAGGATTTTTTCGATATCTCAATAATAAAAAAAGTTATAGCCTATTTTCGACGAGAAATTTTGCTCGAAAATCGTCCCTTAATTTCAAAAGCGTGCCTATTTTTTAAAAATCAATATTTTTTCAAATCCCTATGTACTTCTCTTCAAAATATCATATTATTAACGAAAACACTCGGTATTTTTTTTCAGATTGAATTTGAAGAGAGTTCTACTGCGTGCCGCGAACCACTGCAGAGGCAACAGTACCTGACGCGGGAGCTTCCCCAGCGTCACCATGGGCCGTGAAAAATTTGAAATTTTTTTTTATGTATCTTCAATAAACAACGAACAAAACAGAAAAAAATTTTCGAATATCTCTTTTTTTCCCACAAAAAAAAATTCTTGAAAAATGGCAAAAAAACAGGGGGTCACAGTGGTGTTCTGCCTTAAATAAAGAAAATATGTTTTCTTTTGCTTCGAAACCCACGAAACCCCTTAATTCATTTTGTGATGATATTCTGACGTATGTTGTATTGACAATAACCCAAGAATGCAAAAAGACGAATAAAATTTTTAAAAATATATATTTCTTAATTGTACAATTTATTGAATTCAACAATGAATACACTTCAAAAATCAATATTTTGATTGTTTCAAAAATTTCGAAAAATATGATCGTATTCTATAATCGTCCCGAATTTTGAAAATTTCGGCAGAATTTTATGCTATGAATAGTGTATTTTAAAAAGAGAGATATTATCAAATTCGAAGAAAGTCGGTCGATGGGTTCAGATTTTATGAAATTTGAATTTTTTTAAGTTTTAACGAAATGACTCAAAAACAAGCTGCAAGTTGAAACTTGCAAATCGCTTTCCTGGGATCTGCACAATGGTCAAAACTTCTTCTATAAGGAAACCAACATTTAAAAAAATACTTCCTCACACCGAGAACTTTGAGCATCGTGCAAAATCTCGAGCAAGCAATTTGCAAGTTTCAACTTTGTGCTTTTTTGGAGAATTTATTTATATCAAAAAATTATTTGGCGGAAAAATCGATATACTTCCGCATATGCTTCGAATATAGTATACATGAAAATATTTAACTTTTTGTCTAAAAAATATTTGATATGCAATACTCATAAATAAAATATATTTCAATATAGTTTTTTAGAATATTTTAAACATATATTTAGAATATATGCTAAAAACATATTTTAACTACAAAGTTTCTAACCGGAATAAATGTATTCTTATTTGTTTGTGATTTTTCATGTTTTTCAGTTTATGTTTTTAAGTATTAAAAAACTTTGCTACAATTCATGGGTTTCTTTGATCAAAGGACCACATGTGGTGTCGGAAACTTCCTGAGTTAAACTGGAATATATAACGAATGTATAAAAAAAGATAGCATACATTGTATAATTGAATATTTTGTTTATATTAAATATTTATTCGGGGCAAACAAACCCTCATGTATTTGCATATATATTTTGAATACATAGCTTATTGCCAGAGAAAGATAATTTATATAAATAAAATATAAATAAATTTTAAACCAGGCCAGGTTTTCCGCTGTTTCCCTGTGCCCTCGTGCAAATGCGATACAGTAGTGCATTAGGAGAGAGTCGCTGCGAAAAATTGAAATAAAATAAATTATATTCGAAAATTCGAAAAATTAAATATATTCGAAAAAATTAAATATATTCGAAAAATTAAAATATAAATAAATTATATTCGAATATCCACTGTTATCAAATATGCCACACGAACACAACCGTTTCGCAGTGAGGCTAAAAAAACTTTTCGTGGCACAACTGTGTTGAACATTTTTTTTTCAAAAATACTCCAAAATGTCGGCGTCGCTGAATCCAAACCTGATACTAGATTTTAGAAATTCACAATGGCGGATCCAATATGGTGGCAAAAAAAACAAAGTTTATTTTTTTTAAATGTAATCTAGCTCTCGGAGATTTTGGGCCACTAAATTCAAATCTCATATCAAATTTTATAAATTTTAAATGGTGGAGCCAATATTGCGGACTAAAAGAGCTAAATGTTATTTTATTAAAACGAAATCTGTCAGTCGAAAGTTGTTGACGTCACTTGATCCCAAGTTAATGTAAATATGCGAAATTCAAAAGACCTTTGAAACGTTTGCGAATAATTGACAAAATTGAACAGATGAGACATAAAAAAAAAATCAGATAAAAATCTAACGATCGCCCCAACATTACTAAACAAAAATATAGTTTAGCGGAGTGAAACACATGGGAAGCAAAAGTTTCTTCCTAATCCGACAATTTTTGAGATTTGTAGAAACCATTTTGAAGTCATTACGTTCAAGTTCATTATTTTAATACGAAGTTTGAATTCAGCAACAGCAAAAACCTCAAAAATCAGCTTTTATTTTTTTAAATTACATTTTGTTATTGATCCGCCATTTCGAATTTTGAAAGTTTAACTCCAGATGTGAATTTATTGGTCTCAAAAACCGTAGTATACTCTCTCTTGTCGAAATGAAACCATAATTTCTATTTGTAACGACGATATTAGTAGAGGAGCTAGGGGGATTCTGCTTCAAGGGGAGGTGGTGTGTCAAGAGTGGGGAAGCCAAGGTGGCGCCACTGTCGAGGGGAGGTCACCGGGCGCGTGTGACGTCACAGAGGGGACCTCTATGGAGGGAGTAGCCATGTGGTCCGTGGAGCGACTGACGGGAGGGGGAAGTCAGCGTCAATGAGTATTTTGTGTGTGTGTGTGTGTGTGTGTGTGTGTGTGTGTGTGTGTGTGTGCGTGCGTGCGTGAGTGAGTGAGTGTGTGTGTGTGTGTGTGTGTGTGTGTGTGTGTGTGTGTGTGTGTGTGTGTGTGTGTGTGTGTGTGTGTGTGTGTGTGCTTGTGTGGAAGGAAGGGGGGGCAAAAAGAATGCTTTGAATTATATGACAATAAAACAATAATATATTAATAATTAAATTGAGCAATGACGTTGCATAGTATATATTATACATCAAATCTTTGGTGTGTGTGTGTGTGTGTGTTCGTGCGCGCGCGCGCGCGCGCGTGTGTGTGTGTGTGTGTGTCAAATATCCGCAGCGGATCCGTTATCCTGGAACATAATAAAGCATGCATCTTATTAACCTATCAAACATAATCACATTTTGAATCATACTAAAGATAATACGAACCATCGACCCAATATAAGTTTAAGCAGGTGGGGCACGTATCGCGCATCGAAACTTGGTGGGTCGGCCCGCCGCAGTTGGTACAAAAGATCCCCTGGATGTTGTTGAATCGCTCGCTGAAGTGGCCACATCTTCGGATCAGCAGATCAACCGCGTCCCGCATATCAAAATAGCACGACACACAAAATATCGCCCAATCGTTTTCGGTGGAATATTCATAGTTGACACAGCACATGACGTCCCGGTTCAACCGATTTATTTGCTGCTGGTCCACAACTATTTCCCGCATATAATGAACTCCCTCGTCTGAAGCATCGCCCAACCCGCTATCGACTGATTCGGTGTCACTTTCCAGTTCGGCCAATTCCATATCATCGTGTGCAAGCCATTCAATTTCCGCCCACTCATCATCGTCATCATCGGCGATATCAATGACCACTTCATCTGCCACAACTATCACTTCGTCGTCATCAGCGATATTCACCACCATCTCCATGTCATCATCGACGAGATCAATCAACTCTATTTGGCGCGACATTATTCTTGACTGATATTCCGTTTTCGGACTCCTTCACACTGACACCTCGGAGGTTGAAGACTGGAATGGCGAAAACTGCTGTTCCGATCCTTCTCCGGTTGTCGATTTTTGGATCCTCATGGGCTTATAGTAGGGTGGGGGATGGTCAACAGGATGTGAAAATGGTTTTCAACATTAGTTGGGACTTGTAGAAAAAAACCTTGCAAGATGTTGCATCCTGGCCAGGGATAAACGAAAAGTATCTTCTTAACTATCTCTATGGGGTAGGCATCTGCTATCCAGAAGAGTGTGCACTCATGGAGGTGAAAGCTGGCCAGGCTCTCCAAGCATTGACTTTTACGATCTCTACTGAACAGCGTAAGGTCATGGAGACTAAACTGGCGTATAATACGAATAAAAGAGCATCTTAGAGTTTTCAGATTACCGTCTAGGCACAACTTGGCGTCATTTTAAATATTCGGTCTAGATATCGGGTGGTGATACATTTCACTCAAGAATGCAAAATCCCTAACAAAAATGCTTTATTGTTTGCAAGCGCCCAAGAAAACGCTGTTTAAAAAAAACCGAGGTCTTGGTTCCATTCCGAAAGACAATGTCAATTGCATCCGCCTTGTCTCAAAGCTCGCCGACACTCGAGACGGGTCCTGTCAGGTTTCTTGGAAAAACTGTAGACTTTAGGGATCAAAGGGACCGCGGATGGACCACTTGAGCGCAGCTCTTGAATTGTCGAGGTCTCCATTCCGAAACATAATGTCAAGATGTTTGCATGCGTGTCCACTCCTGTCACGAGTCTCGCCAACACTTTAGACAGGTTTCGACAAGTCAGGATTTCTTGGAAAAAATATAAACTTTAGGGATCTATTGCCAAGGGCCGTTGGCGCCGATGGACCACTTGAGCTGCAGGACCCATAAAATCTTTCGACCCGAGGCATCCCGACTTCCTGTTTTTGTCTCATGTTCCTCGAGCAATCTACGCGTTATCGGAAAACTCTGTTTTTTCCCGAGAGAGGGCCGAACTTTTTTTCCCGGAGGTCTTTTTAATGATCCGCTTCGCTCAAATCTGACCACACTTTGCATGAAGCAGTCAGTCTGTTAACATCGTGGAAGTTTTTTTCGTACTCATCAACATGGAGCAAATTTTACATGACCAAGTCGTGCTTTTACGCTCGTTCGAAGATTTTGCTGCGTGGGATGCATCGAGTTCATCGAAGGGCTGGAAACGTAAAGCCGGATTAAGCGGCCGCGATTTTTAATTGGACATCAACAGTCCCTAATAGCCCAAATAGCGCGTCTGGAAGGATTGAGGAATTGTGTGCGGAGTCGTTTCGTACACACAGGCGCAGGACATGGTGTTCATGAGTTAATCTGGCGAGAGATTGAAACATCCTTCGAGAGTCGCATATTGACCGGTTCCATCATCAATCGCAGCCACATCGAGCCGAAACACTTTCTAAATGATGCTCGCGCCCTAGTGCTTCAACATGTGCAAAATATTATCGGCAAGCACAACAGCGTCAAAATCAATAGTGTTTAATGGTGAATTCGCGAGTGGTGACAGACATGCGAATAAAAGTATCAACACGCGAAACTGTGAACTATTTAGTACAAGCGATTTGAACGAGTGGTATGAACAGCGTGTTATTGAGCCCACTTTAAACTTACTCGATTAATTTCAAGAACGTGATAGTGGCTGGACTCTGCAGAAAATACTTAACCTCACGATAAATGTGAATAAGTATAATCCGATGCGTGCCGGGTGCTCCATATCATTGCCGCGGGAAATAATGTTGAAGAAGGCTGTGGTTAACGTCAATTCCGACGATAACGCGTGTTTCGCATGGGCAGTTGTCGCTGCTCTATACCCAGCTGAACAAAACAGCCACCGTACATCTTCTTATCCTCTTTATTCAACAGTACTGAATCTGAAGAATATCAAATTCCCGGTGACGATACATCAAATAAAGAAATTTGAACTTCAAAACAATGTATCGATCAACGTATATACCATCACCACCAAAAAGGACATCGTTCCAATACGCATAACTCAACACAAGAAGGAAAAGCACATCAATTTGCTGTACATGCAAGACAACGAGGACAGCAATGTGGGGCACTTCGTATGGATCAAGCACCTGTCGAGACTCGTGAGGTCACAACTGACCAAAAAGAAGCATAAAAAATATATCTGTGATCGGTATGTAATTACCATAATATATATATATATATATATATATATATATATATATATATATATATATATATATATATATAGGTAATTATATATGCTAGACGAATTAAACAAAACAATCTTGTTTTTTGCAGGTGTTTGCACTACTTCGGATCAGAGAAAAAATTGCAATCACATGAGTTCGATTGTGGAGCAATAAATGACTGTGCGATCCGACTACCAAACGACACCAATAAGTGGCTCCAGTTCAGCAACTTTAGCCGGAAAGAGCGACATCCCTTCATTGTGTATGCTGATTTGGAGTGTGTGTTGGCAAAGACCGATGGAGAGAACTTATCGAAAGATATATATCAATACCATGAAGTGTTTAGTATCGGCTACTATGTGTGTTGTTCGTATGACGATTCATTATCTTCGTATCACTCACGCCGCAGTGCTGATTGCGTATCATGGTTTGTCGAAGAACTAAAAAATCTGGCACTGCGGACAAACGAACTTTTCCGTGATACTGTACCAATGGTGCATTAAACACCGAGTGAGTGGGCTAGTTTTCGAGCAGCGACTCAATGTCACATATATGAGAAACCATTTGCGCAGGAAGATGTACGCGTTCGAGATCATTGTCATCTGACTGGGCGCTATAGAGGCCCTGCCCATTCCAACTGCAACCTAAATTACACACAGTCATTTTTCATTCTAGTAGTTTTCCACAATTTATCCGGTTATGATGCGCATTTTATAATCAATGAAGTAGCCACAGCGTTCGAAGAAACAACCAATGTGCTTCCAATCACAAAGGAGGAATACATCTCCTTCACGAAGCATGTTAACGGCGGGGTAAAGTTAATTCAGCGAAAAAAAGGCATGTTTTTAATATTTTTTTTGGCGTAACGAATAGTGTTCGTTTATTGAAAAATGTACATATAATAAAGTAACATTTAAACAACATTCTCCTAAATTTGCATTGTAAAATATTCAAAATTGAGCGAGTGAAAATTAAACCCCGGAGGCACCTCGAAAAAAGTTGGGTTGCGGTGTGCACCATAACTCGCAACAGAATCATCTGAAACAAAAAAATCTGAATGCATTTGTTAAAGGAGATGTTTCTCGAGGTAATGACGGGAGGATTTTTTTTTCGATTTTTCGATTTTTCGTAGCACTTGGGAGCAAAAACCCGATTTGCGCTAAAAAAATCGGCTAATTTGTTGTTAAAAAATTAGTAATTATTTAAAAAAAAAACAAAAAAGCTCTCGACAATACCTGGTGAATTATGTGAAGAAGTACTGTGCACAATTTCAAAGCGATTGGTCCAGTAGATTTTGAGTTATCGTGCACACGGACTTCAAATATGACAAGTCTCAGAAAAACGGTTTGAAAAACGCAGAAGAGTTTGGTCGCTTAGCGCTCATTGCACATAAGTTTGAGAACACTTCTCGATTGCATAAAAATCTGAGAAAATTCATGCATATTAAAGGTACTCAAAAGATTAATTTTGCATAATAATAATTCCAAAATGTTATTAACAAAATGATGAAAAAAAAATTAGTCAACAAATTTCCCCGCAACCCAATTTTTTTTTCGTGATTCGTTCATTTTTCTGAATACGTATGAATTTTTTCAGATTTTTCAATTATCTTTGAATTTTTAGAAATTCAAAATAAAACTCGATAATTTTCTTATACTCACTCAAAGTCGTCGATGCCAGGTCCGTAGAGCAAAAGGCTTCCATCAAGATGATCGAGAGCATCTTTTTGCGTTTGTCTACGCAAAACTCTTTCTTCTTTACTGTCGTGCACCGCTTGCTCCTCTGCTCTACTAATTCGCAAATCGTCAACTTGTCGGGCCCATTCGTGAGCACTTGGCCCTGTACTGATTTGCATTTTAATTCAAATTTGCGGTATAAAACCCGGCATGGAGCAATAGACGCTCAAATACTCATAACTTCGTCAATTTTACTCCGATCGACTTGAAATTTTAACACAATATTCTTGATATATTATGCATTCATTTAAAAAAATAATAAAAAATGAAAAAAAATTAAATACGTTACCCCGCCCTTAAAATTACAGACGATTCAAAACACAAGATCCAATTGCGCTTTATCGACTCATACAAATTCCTCAACACGAGTCTCGACAAATAAGCATCATTCTTGACCGAGGGCAAACTCAAAATTTTACGCGCACAATTCCCAACTCTCTCGACAGACGATTTCAATTTGCTGACGCAAAAAGGGGTCTTCCCTTATGAATATATTGATGACGTGACCAAGCTAGACGACACTTGCCTACCACCACGTAACGCATTTTACAGTTCCCTGACAGATGCTACAGTATGTGAGAGCGAGTATGCACGTGCTGAGAAAGTTTGAGAGCGGTTCTCCATTCGAACGCTGGGTGACTATAGCGATTTGTACTTGAAGACAGATGTCTTGTTATTAGCCGATATTTTCGAAAACTTTCGAAATACATGCGTTGACAGCTATGGCCTAGATCCCGCGTATTACTACACATTTCCCGGATATACCTGGGATGCAATGTTAAAACACTCGAATGTCAAGTTTGAATTACTACCTGACATCGACATGGTTTTATTCGTTGAGCGGGGTATACGCGGTGGTCTGCGTCAATGCTCAAACCGACATGCACACGCTAATAACAAGTACATGGAGTCGTTTGATCCATCGAAAGCATCATCATACTTGATGTATTTTGATGTCAACAATTTGTATGGATGGACAATGTGTCAACCCTTGCCATATGCAGATTTTCGATGGGTCAACGACGTGTCCAATTTTGATCCATTATGCATCGCGCTAGACTCACCTATAGGCTACATTCTTGAAGTCGACTTGGAATATCCCCAATCTCTACATGATGCGCACGAAGACCGGCCGTTTTGTCCAATACATGAAAAACCGCCGGGTAAGCAGGGGGAAAAGCTGTTGGCAACCGTCTCCGATAAAAAGCGCTACATCATACACTACCGGAATTTGCAACAGTACTTACGCCATGGACTTTGCCTCACGAAAATCCATAGAGTCCTTCAGTTTATACTATACCCATGGCTGCGTTCGTATATTGAGTTAAATACCCAGTTTCGAACGCTTGCCAAAAACGATTTCGAAAAGAATTTATTCAAATTAATGAATAATGCGGTCTTTGGCAAAACGATGGAGAATGTGCGCAACCTTGTAGATGTAAAGCTTTTAACAAAATGGGAGGGCAGATATGGCGCAGAGGCAATGATTGCGAAGCCAAACTTTCACAGCCGAAGTGTTTTTTCGGAAAACCTCGTTGCCGTGGAATTGCGCAATCTCGAGGTGAAATTCATCAAGCCGATATATGTGGGTATGTGCATACTCGACATTTCCAAAACGTGCTTGTATGGATTTCATCACGAGTATATGGTGCCTCTGTATCGAGATAAATGCAAAGTCATGTATACCGATACGGATAGTCTCATATATGCCATTGAGAGCGATGATACATATGCCGACATGAAGCGCGACATTTCAAAATCCGATACAAGCGATTATTCGGCGGACAATCGGTATGGTATAACGCTCATCAACAAGAAGGTGCCCGGTCTCATGAAGGACGAATGTAATGGAGCAATTATGACGGAATTTATTGGACTTCGATGGAAAATGTACGCGATACGTGTCGAGGGTACGAAGGACACGAAAAAAGTTAAAGGTGTCAAGAGTAGCGTTGTGGCGAGGACAATCACGTTTGACGATTATGCTAAATGCTTGAAGAAAAGTATTGAAATGGAGCGTAGTCAAACGTGCATTCGATCAAAATTACACCAAGTATACACCATTCGCGAGACGAAAATTGCTCTGAGTCCTCATGACGATAAGCGGTATATCATATCTGTGAATATTGGACCATGCCAATGCTGAGTAAGAGTGGTAAAGAATGTTTACAATTGTAACTTTAAGGCTATCATGAAGAAGTACAATATTCACATGTATTCAACATATGGTGACTAGAAGGCACCCATTTGCAAGCGTTTCAATCGTGCATTGAAGAATAAGATGTGGATGCAATTTAGTCTTCGTGGTAATTATAAGTGGATCGATATTCTTGATAATCTAGTAGCTGAATATAACGATTCTGTACACCGCACCATTAAGATGAAGCCGAGAAAGGTCAACGTGGAAAATGAGAAGCAACTGCAGCAGATTTTCAATAAGCTTCTAATGGAAAGATCGCCGAAATTCGCCGTTGGTAATAAAGTGAGAATCAGCAAATTTAAGACTGTTTTCGAAAAGGGTTACACCCCAAACTGGACAACAGAAATATTTACAATCTATCGTGTTGAAAAAAACTCATCCCGTGACGTCCCACTTGAAGGACCAGTTCAGGAAGATGAACCGATCGCCGGTGGTTTTTACGAACAAGAGCTTCTGAGTGTCAAGCACCCCGATATCTATCTCATTGAAGCAGTATTCAAGAAGCGCGGTAATCGAATGTTTGTTGAATAGCTCGGGTTCGACAATAGCTACAATAGTTGGATAAGTAAATCCGATTTGTAGTCGATAATAAAGAAAATTGAAAATATGCGTGTTTTATGACTCTTGACCTGCTGGTCGTCTCCGCATGTATCCCTCCAAGGCCTCCGACCGACTCCACAGCAGGCTTGCTTTTTTCTCCCTCTTCCCGCCGTCGATAAGCCCTTTTTTTCGTGGAACGTGGGTACGAGGAAATGGATAGAGTGAATAAACACATGGGATTGTAAAAAGTCCGTTTCTTTATTTACAGAAAATAATGGAGCCATTCTTACACGATTAAATATTTACAACAACAAACATAATTTTAACAAGTTTTACATCGAGTGAACACAGTATATACATAATTTTCACGAGTTTTATACATCGATGTTCACAAAAATGTACACACTTTTACATCACGGTTGTGGAAAAAAAATTTACAAAACTTTTTACGACGGTATTCTATAATGCCCCCATGGCAGGGTAGCAGAGGTCCCAGGTATGATATACCGCTTATCGTCATGAGGACTCAGAGCAATTTTCGTCTCGCGAATGGTGTATACTTGGTGTAATTTTGATCGAATGCACGTTTGACTACGCTCCATTTTAATATTTTCCTTCAAGCATTGAGCATAATCGTCAAACATGATTGTCCTCGCCACAACGCTACTCTTGACACCTTTAACTTTTTTCGTGTCCTTCTTACCCTCGACACGTGTCGCGTACATTTTTGATCGAAGTCCAATAAATTCCGTCATAATTGCTCCATTACATTCGTCTTTCATGAGACCGGGCACCTTCTTGTTGATGAGCGGTGTACCATACCGATTGTCCGCCGAATAATCGCTTGTATCGAATTTTGAAATGTCGCGCTTCATGTCGGCATATTTATCATCGCTCTCAATGGCATATATGAGACTATCCGTATCGGTATACATGACTTTGCATTTATCTCGATACAGAGGTACCATATACTCGTGATGAAATCCATACAAGCACGTTTTGGATATGTCGAGTATGCACATACCCACATATATCGGCTTGTTGAATTTCACCTCGAGATTGCGCAATTCCACGGCAACGAGGTTTTCCGAAAAAACACTTCGGCTGTGGAAGTTTGGCTTCGCAATCATTGCCTTTGCGCCATATCTGCCCTCCCATTTTGTTAAAAGCTTTGCATCTACATGATTGCGCACATTCTCCATAGTTTTGCCAAAGACCGCATTATTCATTAATTTGAACAAATTCTTTTCGAAATCGTTTTTGGCAAGCGTTCGAAACTGGATGTTCAACTCAATATATGAGCGCAGCCATGGGGATTGTGTAAACTGTATGACTCTATGGATTTTCGTGAGGCGAAGTCCATGGCGTAAGCACTGTTGCAAATTCCGGTAGTGTATGATGTAGCGCTTTTTATCGGAGACGGTTGCCAACAGCTTTTCCCCCTGCTTACCCGGCGGTTTTTCATGTATTGGACAAAACGGCAGGTCTTCGTGCGCATCATGTAGAGATTGGGGATATTCCAAGTCGACTTCAAGAATGTAGCCTATAGGTGAGTCTAGCGCGATGCATAATGGATCAAAATTGGACACGTCGTTGACCCATCGAAAATCTGCATATGGCAAGGGTTGATACATTGTCCATCCATACAAATTGTTGACATCAAAATACATCGAGTATGATGATGCTTTCGGTGGATCAAACGACTCCATGTACTTGTTATTAGCGTGTGCATGTCAGTTTGAGCATTGACTCAGACCACCGCGTATACCCCGCTCAACGAATAAAACCATATCGATGTCTGTTAGTAATTCAAACTTGACACTCGAGTGTCTTAACATTGCACCCAGGTATATCCGGGCAATGTGTAGTAATACGCGGGACCTAGGCCATAGCTCTCAACGCATGTATTTCGAAAGTTTTCGAAAATATCGGCTAATAACAAGACATCTGTCTTCAAGTACAAATCGCTATAGTCACCCAGCGTTCGAATGGAGAACCGCTCCCAAACTTTCTCAGCATGTGCATACTCGCTCTCACATGCTGTAGCATCTGTCAGGGAACTGTAAAATGCGTCACGTGGTGGTAGGCAAGTGTCGTCTAGCTTAGTCACGTCATCAATATATTCATAAGGCAAGACCCCTTTTCGAGACAATGATCTCGAACGCGTACATCTTCTTGTGCAAATGGTTTCTCACATATGTGACATTGAGTCGCTGTTCAAAAACTAGCCCACTCACTCGGTGTCAAATGCACCATTGGTACAGTATCACAGAAAAGTTCGTTTATCCGCAGTGCCAGATTTTTTAGTTCTTCGACAAACCATGATACTGTAACGAGTCCCTGTCCACTACCTATTTTTCCCATCTCCTTTGCTCTCTGTACCTCTGACTCACGGGCCTGCGTGCCTAATTTATCGCTTGCTGTCCCGCGGCTCGGCTCGACGCCGCGCTTCATTCTCCCGAGTCCCAAAATGCATTTATTATCGCCTGCATGGTAATCCCGCCAGCTGCGTGGCCTACGTGACTTTTCCCAAATTCTTTTCCCGCGACCCTTTTTATCGCTAGTTTCCCATGCACTCTGCACCTAACCAAACAACCGTCTTTCCCGGAATGCAGTCACACAACTCCGAAGTCCATCCTCCGCCGAAGGTTCCAGAGTCCTCTTCTAATCGCCTCGCCTAATCAGCCGCCTGCCTTTCCTGGAACTTAGTCACCTGTGTGCCTATTTTCCCGCCGAACTTTCCAGACCCTTCCCAAATTCTTCCCCACCACGACCATTTTCCTACCGTTCGACCCTTTAAAAACACCTCCCGCGATACACTCGCGGCATTCAATTCGTGACTCTGTCCCAGTGCAGAGCTGTTAACCTTCGTTGTTCAACTTCTGGTGTCAACCGCGTCTCTCGAGCCACGACCGCGCTTCGAAGCCGGACTGGCAGACTGTTTTGTAAACCGTGAAATAAAAAGGTTACCACAATTAAAACTCTTGTCATTTCTCGACATCACAAACTGGTGCTAAGTGTAGGGTGTGCCAGCCCAAAGTGTTAGAAGCTTGGACCGACCGACAACACCAAGGAGCAACGAGGACTCCAACAGCTCTGGACCACCAAGATAAAAAGTCGGTGAGTAACCAATTTACTCAATATCGCCTACCTATCGAAATTGCGACGGACTCTGATACAAGCTCCGTAAACACCATGTCGCTCTCAAATGTAAACGAGACGCTCAAAAACGCGATAGGCAAAGTGTTCGACCGGCCGGGTGACAAAAACGGAGAAGTGCGTGAAGAAACGGGACAATTTTCGCGACCGCCGAGTGTTTTATCGGACGAACAATTCGAGGAAATCACGCCTAAAGAGGCAATAGAACTAATAAAAGAATTCGAAGGAAAAAATATCGGTGTCGAGGCGTTTATAGCATCAATCGAGGACGTGCGACCACAAGTGACGCGACGAGATTATCTCCGTCGGTTGATAATCGCGAAAAAAATCGTGGGTAACGCGGCGCGTGAAATTCAGGAGTACGAGGTCGACACGTACGACCGACTGTACGAGGGACTCCGCATCCTATTCGGGAATTTGCAACCGGTCAGCGTCTTCCGCGATAAACGCTCGCGTACGTTCCAAGGGAGGAATGAAACCTTATCGAAATTCACGAACCGATTTCTGGAGGTCCAGAATCAAGTCTTGGCCGTGCTCGCAAACTCTACGCCAAATGAGAGTAAGCGGAAACTCATAATAGAATATGAGAGAAAGCAGGGCCTCGAACAGTACCTGCTAGGCCTCCGGAAAGAAATTTCCACCGAAGTGCGCGCACAGTGACCGGACAACATCCGAGCCGCCATCGCCAAGGCTCAAGCCGCAGAGGCTTATGACTACACGCGGGAAATGATGACCCGCAGCCTCAACATCGCCGACCGAAATCCCGGCAGCGCCCCACGTCGACCGATGCCTCCGACTCCGAGACCAGGACCCTCACACTCATCCGGGACACCTCGACCACAGATTTCCTGCAACTACTGCAGAAGAATCGGGCACGTTGAACGGGATTGCCGCACCAAGATGCGTGACCTCCAAAATAGAGGCAACTCCGCCACCCAACAGTCGCGTTTTCGACGGGACCTGCCGTCACCTCGGCCCCCTCTGCGAGTCAACCACCTACCGCCAGAGGAAACGACAGAAGCCGAAACGTCGGAGGGATCCCTCGCGTTAACACCGTTGGATGCGCGAAACGAGTTGTCAAACTCGCCATGCGGGACATCCAAGGACCAGGGAGATTTCTACTAGACACCGGAGCCGCCATCAGCCTCATCAAATTAGGAAGCCTCAAAGGTACGTCCCTGGTCGACAAAAATGTGAACACAGAGTTCAAGATGGGCAACGATCTACACAGATCGTTGTTCGTAACGCAACAAGAATTCGAAGGCGGAAAGCAAATATTCCACGTCGTCCCTGATGATTTCCCATTGGAAGAGGACGGTCTGATTGGCGTCCCTTTCATGGAGAAATATCAGACGTACATCGGCATCGGGAAAGACAATTTCCTGCAATTTGACGGAAAACGACTGAGTTTCGAACCTCTATCCGTCACGGTCCCGGCGAGATCCATCCACTTTATGTCCGTGCCAACAAACATCGCGAATGGACCAGCGATAACCAGCGAAGAAAATTCAGAATCCATAGTGCCTTGCGTGTTCGAAGCCAAGGACTATGGTCCGAGTGCCCGTAATAAATGATTCGGAAGAACCGAAACGGTTTATCGTGGATTTACTGCGTGGGCTACCTTTCGAGGAACCTACCCCTTCACCGGCGGAGGCGCGCCAAGACGCACCGGCGGACGCATTGAGGATCCACCACATCCAAGAGCACAATTCGGCAGATAGAATCCGAACGCTCAAAGAAAACGTGCGGCTACAGCACGTGCCACTCGAGCTAGCGGAACCGGTGTGGGACATCGTATCGTCCTTCCCCGACGTGTTCGCTTTACCTGGCAACCCACTGCCAGGTACGAAAGCGGTCAAACACCGCATTATAACCAGCGATGACGTTCCGATAAACGTCAAGCAGTACCGATACCCTCCGGCACACAAAGAGGAAATTGACCGTCAAGTCAACGACATGCTCGAACAGAAACTGATCGAGCCCAGCGACTCACCATACAACGCCCCACTCTGGGTAGTACCAAAAAAATGTGACGCATCCGGGAAAAAGAAGTGGAGGATCGTCATCGATTTCAGGAAGCTAAATGAGAAGACTTCTCACACCGCCTACCCTCTTCCGTGTATCGACGAAATCCTGGATCAACTAGGGCGAGCCAAATACTTCTCCGCCTTCGATCTCGCATCCGGATTTCACCAAATACCGATGGACGAACGAGATAAGCAAAGACAGCATTCTCGACGCCATCAGGACATTTTCATTACAACCGGATGCCTTTCGGTCTCAAAAACGCACCTGCAACGTTCCAACGGATGATGAACAACGCACTGCGTGGACTGATTGGCACACGTGTTTTGTTTATCTCGACGACATAATAATCTACGGCAACACATTGGAGGAACACAACAGGAAACTACTGGATGTGTTGAAGCGCCTGCGCGAAGCAGACTTAAAACTGCAACCGGACAAGTGCGAATTCCTCCGACCAGAACTGGAATTCTTGGGACACGTGATATCCGAAGAAGGGGTAAAGCCAAATCCAAAGAAAATCGAGGCCGTGACGAATTTCCCAACACCGAAAGAGCCGAAACATATAAAACCGTTTCTTGGACTCGCGAGGTATTATCGCAAGTTCATTAAGGATTTTAGTAGAATTGCGAAACCCTTAACCGAGTTGTTGAAAAAAGATGCACCGTGGAACTGGAGTGAAAAGCAGGAACAGGCTTTTCAACTCCTACGTACCGCTCTGACGACCGCACCCGTCCTGCAATACCTGGATTTCACGAAAGAATTCGTACTGGCCACCGACGCTAGCAACCACGCAATCGGTGCCGTCCTATCACAGGGATCGATCGGGAAGGACCGACCGGTTGCCTATGCCTCGCGCACTCTCAACAAGGCAGAGCAGCGCTACTCCACCACCGAGAGAGAGATGCTCGCGATTACCTGGGCAACAAAGCATTTCCGCCAGTACCTGTACGGAAAACAATTTAAAATCGTAACCGACCACAAGCCGCTGATTTGGATATTGAAGGCAACTGACCCTCCAACCAACAGCCGACTGATGCGTCTACGGATGAAAGTCGAAGAATACGAGTATGAGCCAATTTATAAAAAAGGCTCTCTCAACACGAACGCAGACGCTCTCTCTCGCATTTACGCCGTGACCACCCGAAGTCAACAGCGATCTCAAACGGAAGACAACACAGACGAAAAAGAAAACGTGGAGCACACGAACGACAACAACGACAATCCAGCGGAGGAGGAACAAGAAGAAGACTCAACAAGTGATCCACCGCTGTACATCGAGTTCGAGCTGACCGAAAACGTTCCGGTAGTCCTCGAAATCAGTGAGGACGTTCCACCGAAGGACGTTCCCGCCATAAAAATAGTGGACGCCCCAAGCGACGCCGAGGATCAACTTTTCATCAATTTCTCCGAGGACGAAATCGACTGGTTCAACCGAATCACAGCCGCCTTAATGAAAGTGAAGACGACCACGAAAATTGACCTCGGTTGTGATCACCTCCGCGCCCATCCGGGAATAAAGAACCGGATTAAACTGATGATTAATTTCATCTGGTCAACCAGAGAGGATCGCCTATTATTATACCTGTACGACAAGGATCTCCACGAGCCAGGTACAGAGGAAGAACGTCAACGCATTATTAAAGAACATCATGGGACGAAAGCCACCGGACACTTCGGGATAGCCAAGACTCTCGACCGCATCAAGGCCGTTGCTACATGGCCGAATATGCAGCGAGACGTCGAAGACTACATCCGAAGATGCGACACCTGCCAAAAAATCAAGTTGGTGCGCGTGCGGCCTCAAGCCGAAGCCGTGATTACGGACACACCCGAACGACCGAACGACAAGATCCCATTGGACCTCGTGGGACCCATTCCCGAGTCTGCCGATGGGTACAAGTACATCATGTCAGTACAGGACCAACTGACAAAATATATCACGTTGATCCCTCTAAAGACGCAAGATGCACAAGCTACCGTAAATGCACTCGTCGAACATTTTATCTACATCCACGGCGCACCAAAGAAAATTCTCACCGACGAAGGTCGCAACTTCATTAACCAGACGTTTAAACACTTGGAGAAACTCTTCAAAAGCTCACACATGACCACAACTACGTTCCACCCGCAAAGCAACGGAAGTCTAGAGAGAGCCCACGGACCGATTAAGGAACAAATTAAGGCTCTCATTCACGACCACCGCGAAGATTGGGACAAGAAATTAAAATTCGTCTCCATGGCTTACAACACGGCGAAACAAGAAGGCATCGGACTCACACCTTTTGAGATGCAGTTTGGACGGAAACCGAACGTCCCGAACAGCATTCCCATTCATCGAACAAATGCTACCATCGACGAATACTTCGAGGGACTACGCGCGGACCACGAACGAATTCTGAAGAACGGACGTGACCACCTGGTTGCAGCAAAGCAGCGTTACAATCCCATCTTCAACAAGGGTGACGAAGTTCTCGTTGCCCAGGAACGAGATAAATCCCCGCTGGCTCCAAAGTGGGAAGGCCCCGCAAATAATACTCGAACGGACGTCCGATGTTAATTACGAGATTCTGCTTAGAAATAGAAAAAAATTAATCCATGTAAATGAGCTTAAGCCATATTTCAGAAACTAATTGCTTTTATGTTTAGGGACAAGATGTTGGCGTTTCTATTGTTGCTCGCGTCTAGTTGCCTGGCCAATGAAGTTTTTCAAGTGGAGCCAATCTCTGGACCAGTCTATGTGGAACATCTAGGCAACGTGGTAATGTTCCACAAGACCTGGACCGTGGTCAACTACGTCGACCTCACCGAGACCAACGTGCAACGAGACGAACTGTTCAGCATCGCTAACAAACTGTCAATAGTATATAACGCTACTCAAGGCAAGACGAGGTGTCTCGAATCTATTACAATAGAAACTGTACGAAATAGATTGCTCTGCATTGAAGACCGTAGAGTCCGTTTAATGAACATAATTAACTACACCCCACGCCTTAAAAGAGGAGTGTTCGATTTTATTGGCGATATCAGCAAAATTCTATTCGGTACACTGGGGAATACAGACGCTGAATATTATAATAACGAGATCGATAAGATTCATGAGGACAACACGAAACTAGCTGCATTGATTCGTAACCAAACTACCATCGTTAAAGCTGTAATTTCGACCTTTTCGGAAGTCATAGAAAATTTACGTAACGAAACTAATCGCTTGCATAATGCATTGTACAACGTAGCTTACCGAACAGCAAACAACACTCGGGACATCATTATTAGTTCACAAGTAGCACTTCTAGAAACAATCATCGACGAATATAGCGAAAATCTCAACAACGTCTTAAACGCAGTAAATGACGGTAAGCAAGGAATTGTGCACCCGCAAATTCTCAGCCCTACAGATTTGATTACAGCCCTCCGCACTATTCGAGAAAAAACGATTTCTAGTGACACACCCCCAGTACCGTTAGAGGAATCTGCCTTTGCCGCCATAATAGAAATTCGTGAGATAAGCGTCATGATTGTAAACAACCGCTTCGCTTATGTTATTAAGGTTCCTGTAGTTGAAAATAGTGTATTGCATGCGTACCGCCTCATACCCATTCTTCAACAGAAAGCGTCCGGCGATTCATTCTACTACCTGAATCCACCCGACACAATAGTTGTTGTTAATAACATGAAAACTTTGTTCACACCTAGCAACGAGAACGACCTCTCCCGGTGTAAATCGCTAGGTCCGAAACTATTGTGTAAACGGCAGAACCCCGACTACACAATTAACAACCCCAATAGCTGCGAAGCTGTCATATTACAAACACCGTCCGACATCTCCGACTCACAATGTCAAATATTGTTCATTAACCTAGCGAAAAGACCCAGACTTGAAGAAAAACTCACACAAACTACCGACGTAATCGTAAACAAAACGATCAAGACACCCAAACTCGATGACCTCTTGAGCAATCACTCCGTATCTCTGGTGTAGCGGGTCGAAGTTCGTTACACTTAAATTTATTGGTTCGGGACTCGAACAGGGAAGAAATTAATTAAGACTCAGGTGTTTTGGTATTTTGCAACAAACGAAATTTATTCAATAGTTTTGGCTCGATATAAAAATAATAAAATAATAAAAAAAACAAAAACGCTTTATAAGTTTTCGTTGTTGGCTTGAGATTATACAATTAAAGAATGCTTTTTATAGTATGCCGTTTCGTATTTCTCGCAACGCCCTACTCGGTCGGTAACGTTGTTATCTCGCCCGGTAAGTGTGCTTCGTGTCTACGCTTATCATCGATTGATATAAGTTCCCCCTCTTTCTTGCTTCTCTCTATGCTTTGAACGTATTTAGTTGTTCGGTGTTCTCGCTCGCGGCGCTGTCCCTCTCTCTTTCTCTACGGCGCGTTAAGTTATGACGCGATCCCGCTTGTGGCGCTGTCCTTCTCCCTTTCTATACGGCGCGTTTAGTTGTGACGCGCTCCCGCTCGCGGCGCTGTCCTTCTCCCTATACGTGAGACACTTAGGGTGTATCGCGTTACGACGCGCTCCCGCTCGTGGCGCGGTGGGTCGCGACGCTTGGTCAGCGTGCCCTATCGCCCTATGACGCTACTACTGCCCCTTCCCTACTCGCCGTATCGTCGCTATCGGTGCGTTCTCCCGTTCAATCTACTGGATCGCGATCGATTATCACGCGTCGATAATCGCTCGCTTATCTATCGCGACGGGAGATGTCGCCACGTACCGGTCTACGGTGTCGAGACTCTCCGAGTTTCGGCACTCTTTTTTTTTCTTTGTTTACAGGATTTCGATAACTATCTCCTCGTCCTTTCTATGCTCCTGATACCAATTTCGATTTTCCTCGTGATAATGGTGTCCTTGTGTGTGTGTGTCAGTGTGCCTGAATCTATTCGCTCCTCACCTTTTATTGTCGCCTAATGCGATTTTTGTGTTCGATTTTCAATAACTGCCATTCTTTTGTTTATAATCTTAATTTATTCTTATGCCTATGTTTTGTTCTTACTCTCAAGCATTTTTTCTTTGATATTTTGTTTTTCGTTAATCTTTCAACCCTTCTCAATTTCTTTCCCCTTGACCCTCTATCCACCACGCTTTCCTTCCCTTGCGGTCAGTATTAACGACGGCTGAGTACGACCACGGTTTTTAGATAATTGAGAGTACTTTATGACTCTAGCAACTCCACCTTTTAGCTGTGTTGCTTTAAGTTAATCTTTCAACCCTTCTCAATTCCTTTCCCCTTGACCCTCTATCCACCACGCTTTCCTTCCCTTGCGGTCAGTATTAACGACGGCTGAGTACGGCCAAGGTTTTTAGGTAATTGAGAGTACTTTATGACTCTAGCGACTCCACCTTTCAACTGTTCTTTCGATTTTCCTCTTTTCACACTTTCCTCCCCCGAGGGTCAGTTCTCATGTGTTTGGTACCGATCGACTTCCCAGTCAGAAAAGGAGAAGTGTCTTTCCCCAAAATTTCCCGTCCTTTTATACGCATATTTTGCCGCTTTTTCGTGTCCCCTTCTCTTCTACCTCCCTTAATTTGATTAGTTGGTTCATCCGGTATTTACCGGTTTCTCTTCATTTCCATCTTAATTCGATTAGTGGGTTTTCCCCGGGTTTTGCCGGTCCCTCTGTCAGTCCGAGCTGTTTGACCTTGTTTTTATGTCAATCTGTACTCTTTCCTCTCTCTCCTAAGCTCGGTTGACCTTTTTGCCTTTATGCCCGGGTTAGTGAGACGGACCTATCCGTCTCACTGGACGATCAACAACTGACTACTTTAGGGAAACCCACACATGTTGACGTAACACAACTGAAAGTTCTCGGACAGACATTGGACGAAATATCAGAAGAACCCGAAAAGATTGGACGCCACCGACGCAACAAGACCCTATTCGAAACCGCGTACGATGGACTGAACTACCTTGGTTATGCATGTATTTGTATTGTAGTTCTAATGTTAGCCTGTAAGATAGGTCTATGTACATGTCTAGGTAATCTGTTAATGAGATTTTTCGCCTGTACATTCTCACCCTGCATTAATGTGTACAACAATTGTTTCCACACGAACACCACCGATAATGTCAACTACGAGACCCGCTATCCGCCGGATGAACTCATAGCTTTAGCCAATTTAAGTCGACCTCTCGATACCCGTTCAACTGTAAGACACTCCACTAGACGTAATCCGCACTATCCTAAGGCGTAGAAAATCCATTTACCGCTATATGGATTTTCTAAAATAAGAGGGGAGGTGTAACGAGTCCCTGTCCACTACCTATTTTTTCCCATCTCCTTTGCCCTCTGTACCTCTGACTCACGGGCCTGCGTGCCTAATTTATCGCTTCCTGTCCCGCGGCTCCGCTCGACGCCGCGCTCCATTCTCCCGAGTCCCAAAATGCATTTATTATCGCCTGCATGGTAATCCCGCCAGCTGCGTGGCCTACGTGACTTTTCCCAAATTCCTTTCCCGCGACCCTTTTTATCACTAGTTTCCCATGCACTCTGCACCTAACCAAACAACCGCCTTTCCCGGAATGCAGTCACACAACTCCGAAGTCCATCCTCCGCCGAAGGTTCCAGAGTCCTCTTCTAATCGCCCCGCCTAATCAGCCGCCTGCCTTTCCTGGAACTTAATCACCCGTGTGCCTATTTTCCCGCCCAACTTTTCAGACCCTTCCCAAATTCTTCCCCACCACGATCATTTTCCCACCGTTCGACCCTTTAAAAACACCTCCCGCGATACACTCGCGGCAATTCAATTCGTGACTCTATCCCAGTGCAGAGCTGTTAACCTTCGTTGTTCAACTTCTGGTGTCAACCGCGTCTCTCGGGCCACGACCGCGCTTCGCAGCCGGACTGGCAGACTTTTTTGTAAACCGTGAAATAAAAAGGTTACCACAATTAAAACTCTTGTCATGTCTCGACATCACAATACGCAATCAGCACTGCGGCGTGAGTGATACGAAGATAATGAATCGTCATACGAACAACACACATAGTATCCGATACTAAACACTTCATGGTGTTGATATATATCTTTCGATAGGTTCTCTCCATCGGTCTTTGCCAACACACACTCCAAATCAGCATACACAATGAAGGGATGTCGCTCTTTCCGGCTAAAGTTGCTGAACTGGAGCCACTTATTGATGTCGTTTGGTAGTCGAATCGCACAGTCATTTATTGCTCCACAATCGACATCATGTGATTGCAATTTTTTCTCTGATCCGAAGTATTGCAAACACCTGCAAAAAAAACAAGATTGTTTTGTTTAATTCGTCTAGCATATATAATTACCTATACAGGGTGATCCAGAATAGGTGTATCAGCGGGAAATGCCGGGTTCGGCAGGTTACTCCGAAGATTTCTACCGAGCCGTTTTCTTTTTTTCGCCTCCGTCATCAAATGGGAAGCATTAGAAAATAGGCGTTCGATCTTCGAAATTAACGCTCGAATCCGCCATGTTGGACGATCGAAAAGGGCAGAAGAGTAGACAAAGGGCCACGAAGTCGTAGCCGACGTCAATAAGGTTCTGCGAAACAGCAGCGTTTGACAAATGCCAGCGCGCATGATCTGACGTTTAGCGAAACATTCGCTACGTTGCCTGTCAACCTATTCGACCCGAGAATCGTGACACACGATTTGACGTTTCACCTATCGTCTGCTATCGTTCGGCGTATTGCGTGCCAAAGCGTGAAGCGCGCCGCAATTAATGACATTTACGAATTTTGCAGCAATTATCCATCGAGAGCGCCTGTTCTTTTTGCTTCCTTAAGAAATAAAAATTAACAAAACCAAAGAAATGTCAATGATTATCGAATTTCGATAAACCGAACGATTTTTCTTGCGTATTGAAAAAAAATCAATACATAAGTTTTTATTAACAAACTCTCAATAACTTGAGGCTACATTTTCGAGAATTGGATGTTTTCGGGATTCCATTTCTCATTCGACCACTCCGTTCAGTATCATAGTCGGATTGATCTCCAAAAATACATTTTTCTGTACGAATATCATCTCAAAGTGTGTTCGAGCTGGGTTAGGAAACATGAGGAGAAGCTTTCCATTTCCTCATTAGGGGAGATGAAATCAGTCGGTTCCGGCAGACGAAAATCGATACGACGTTTTTTTGGGATTGAAAATAGATGAGAAGATCTTCTGCACCGCCTGAGATACAATTTTTTACGTACCGATACGGGTTGATTCTGGAAATCCCAAAGCGTTGCGACTCTGTTTGCGGTTTCTCTTAAGGGGTAACACCACTCGAGCGGCAGAAAATTAGGCCTAACTTTGACAATTTATTTTGGCAGCATGAAAAAAGGCATAGGATTTCTTATGAGAGGGTTTATGTAAAACACATTAAAGGATGTAAAAATTATTGTAATTTTCATACAAAATAGCGACGACAGAGCCCATCTTGAAAAACTTGTTTTACAAAATGGGAGGCGGGAATGCGCGAACCCTTTGCATGAATCGATTTGAATTTTGATCGCAGCTTCATAATTACATTCTCTATGGGCGTACGTAGCCGTTTTTTTAAATTAAATGTAAACTTTTTTTTATAAACAATTTATCGCTTATCTTTTGGGCAAAAAATCGATTTATTTCATTCAATGTCCGCCGTTTTTTAAAAATTTGATCGAAAAATCCCTACGTCGTCCCATAGAGAATGTAATTGTGAAGATACTATAAACATTTCAAATCGATCCGTTGGAAAGGTGTTCGTGTACTCCGTTCTCCCAGTTTTAAAAAACATGTTTTTCAGGATGGGCTCTGTCGCCGCTATTTTGCATGAAAATTATAATACATTCTTTTTATCCTTTAGTATGTGTTAAATAAACCCTCTAAAAACAAATCCTATCCTTTTATCAAATTCCCACAATAAATTGTCAAAGTTAGGCCTTATTTTCTGCCGCTAGAGTGGTGTTACCCCTCAAGAATATTAGAATACCAGCGTTATGTAAAGGGTCAACATTTGTGCTACTCTATAATAAAATGTAATTAATTTATTCATTTCACTTGTGATCAAAGCAAATGGACAATTCATGCGGTGCACGAATCGTTGTCCGAATTGATTTCATCTCCTATCGCGATCGGGAACGAGATGAATTTATCTCGTTTCAATATCATCGGAAAGGACATGAAATCAATGGTGAACTCGTCGTGACGGTTTCGAGTATGTCCTACGGACACTAGAAGAATCATTGACAGAATTTATTTCATCTCCGTTCGCGATCGGGAACGAGGTGAAATCATCTCTTTCCGATATTATCGGAATGGAAATGAAATCAACCGCGAACTGGGTGTGACGTTGTCGAGTATGTCCTATGGATAATGCACGAGTCGTTGTCCGAATTGATTTCATCTCCTATCGCAATCGGGAGCGAGATGAATTTATCTTGTTTCAAAATCATCGGAAAGGAGATGAAATCAATGGCGGACTCGTCGTGACGGCTTCGAGTATGTCCTACGGCCACTAGAAGAATCATTGACAGAATTGATTTCATCTCCTATCGCGATCGGGAACGAGATGAAATTATCTCTTTGCGATATTATCGGAATGGAGATGAAATCAACCGCGAACTCGTTGTGACTTTGTCGAGTATCTCTTATGGATAATGCACGAATCGTTGTCCGAATTGATTCCATCTCCTATCGCAATCGGGAACGAGATGAATTTATCTTGTTTCAATATCATCGGAAAGGAGATGAAATCAATGGCAAACTCGTCGTGACGGCTTCGAGTGAGTCCTACTGACACTAGAAGAACCAATGACAGAATTGATTTCATCTCCGTTCGCGATCGGGAACGAGATGAAATCATCTCTTTGCGATATTATCGGAATGGAGATGAAATCAACCGCGAACTCGTGACGTTATCGAGTATGTCCTATGGATAATGCACGAATCGTTGTCTGACTTGATTTCATCTCCTATCGCGAACGGAAACGAGATGAATTTGTCTCGTTTCAATATCATCGGAAAGGAGATGAAATCAATGGCGAACTCGTCGTGACGGCTTCGAGTATGTCCTACGGACACTAGAAGAATCATTGACAGAATTGATTTCATCTCCTTTCGCGATCGGGAACGAGATGAAATCATCACTTTGCGATATAATCGGAAACGAGATGAAATCAAAGGCAAACTCGTCGTGACAGCTTCGAGTATGTCCTACGGACACTAGAAGAATCATTGACAGAATTGATTTCATCTCCGTTCGCGATCGGGAACAAGATGAAATCATCTCTTTGCGATATTATCGGAATGGAGATGAAATCAACCGCGAAGTCGTTGTGACGTTGTCGAGTATCTCCTATGGATAATTCACGAATCGTTGTCCGAATTGATTTCATCTCCTATCGAGATCGGGAACGAGATGAATTTATCTCGTTTCAATATCATCGGAAAGGAGATGAAATCAATGGCGAACTCGTCGTGACGTTGTAGAGTGTATCCTATGTATACTTCACGAATCACTGACAGAATTGATTTCATCTTCGTTCGCGATCGGGAACGAGATGAAATCATCTCTTTGCGATATTATCGGAATGGAGATGAAATCAACCGCGAACTCGTGACGTTATCGAGTATGTCCTATGGATAATGCACGAATCGTTGTCTGACTTGATTTCATCTCCTATCGCGATCGGAAACGAGATGAATTTGTCTCGTTTCAATATCATCGGAAAGGAGATGAAATCAATGGCGAACTCGTCGTGACGGCTTCGAGTATGTCCTACGGACACTAGAAGAATCATTGACAGAATTGATTTCATCTCCTTTCGCGATCGGGAACGAGATGAAATCATCTCTTTGCGATATAATCGGAAACCAGATGAAGTCAAAGGCAAACTCGTCGTGACAGCTTCGAGTATGTCCTACGGACACTAGAAGAATCATTGACAGAATTGATTTCATCTCCGTTCGCGATCGGGAACAAGATGAAATTATCTCTTTGCGATATTATCGGAATGGAGATGAAATCAACCGCGAAGTCGTTGTGACGTTGTCGAGTATCTCCTATGGATAATGCACGAATCGTTGTCCGAATTGATTTCATCTCCTATCGAGATCGGGCACGAGATGAATTTATCTCGTTTCAATATCATCGGAAAGGAGATGAAATCAATGGCGAACTCGTCGTGACGTTGTAGAGTGTATCCTATGTATACTTCACGAATCACTGACATAATTGATTTCATCTTCGTTCGCGATCGGGAACGAGATGAAATCATCTCTTTGCGATATTATCGGAATGGAGATGAAATCAATCGCGAACTCGGTGTGACGTTGTCGAGTATGTCCTACGGATAATGCACGAATTGTTGTCTGAATTGATTTCATCTCCTATCGCAATCGGGAACGAGATGAATTTAACATGTTTCAATGTCATCGGAAAGGAGATGAAATCAATTCTGTCAATGATTCTTCTAGTGTCCGTAGAACATACTCGAAGGCGTTACGACGAGTTTGCCTTTGATTTCATCTCGTTTCCGATCATATCGGAAAGAGATGAATTCGTCTCGTTCCCGATCGCGAACGGAGATGAAATCAATTCTGTCAGTGATTCGTGAAGTATACATAGGATACACTCGACAACGTCACGACGACTTCGCCATTGATTTCATCTCCTTTCCGATGATATTGAAACGAGATAAATTTATCTCGTTCCCGATCTCGATAGGAGATGAAATCAATTCTGACAACGATTCGTGCATTATCCATAGGAGATACTCGACAACGTCACAACGACTTCGCGGTTGATTTCATCTCCATTCCGATAATATCGCAAAGAGATGATTTCATCTCGTTCCCGATCGCGAACGGAGATGAAATAAATTCTGTCAATGATTCTTCTAGTGTCCGTAGGACATACTCGAAGCTATCACGACGAGTTTGCCTTTGATTTCATCTCCATTCCGATAATATCGCAAAGAGATGATTTCATCTCATTCCCGATCGCGAACGGAGATGAAATCAATTCTGTCAATGGTTCTTCTAGTGTCAGTAGGACTCACTCGAAGCCGTCACGACGAGTTTGCCATTGATTTCATCTCCTTTCCGATGATATTGAAACAAGATAAATTCATCTCGTTCCCGATTGCGATAGGAGATGGAATCAATTCGGACAACGATTCGTGCATTATCCATACGACATACTAGATAAGGTCGCATCGAGTTCGCGGATGATTTCATGTCCATTCCGATAATATCGCAAAGAGATGATTTCATCTCGTTCCCAATCGCGAACGGAGATGAAATCAATTCTGTCAATGATTCTTCTAGTGTCCGTAAAACATACTCGAAGCCGTCACGACGAGTTCGCCATTGATTTCATCTCCTTTCCGATTATATTGAAACGAGATAAATTCATCTCGTTCCCGATCGCGATAAGAGATGAAATCAATTCGGACAACGATTCGTGCATTATCCATAGGAGATACTCGACAAAGTCACAACGAGTTCGCGGTTGATTTCATCTCTATTCCGATAATATCGCAAAGAGATAATTTCATCTCGTTCCCGATCGCGATAGGAGATGAAATCAATTCTGTCAATGATTCTTCTAGTGGCCGTAGGACATACTCGAAGCCGTCACGACGAGTCCGCCATTGATTTCATCTCCTTTCCGATGATTTTGAAACAAGATAAATTCATCTCGCTCCCGATTGCGATAGGAGATGAAATCAATTCGGACAACGATTCGTGCATTATCCATAGGACATACTCGACAACGTCACACCCAGTTCGCGGTTGATTTCATCTCCATTCCGATAATATCGGAAAGAGATGATTTCACCTCGTTCCCGATCGCGAACGGAGATGAAATAAATTCTGTCAATGATTCTTCTAGTGTCCGTAGGATATACTCGAAGCCGTCACGACGAGTTTGCCTTCGATTTCATATCGTTTCCGATTATATCGGAACGAGATGAATTCGTCTCGTTCCCAATCGGGAACGGAGATGAAATCAATTCTGTCAGTGACTCGTGCAATATCCATAGGATACACTCGACAACGTCGCGACGAGTTTGCCTTTGATTTCATCTCGTTTCCGATTATATCGCAAAGAAATGATTTCATCTCGTTCCCGATCACGAAAGGAGATGAAATCAATTCTGTCAATGATTCTTCTAGTGTCCGTAGGACATACTCGAAGCCGTCACGACGAGTTCGCCATTGATTTCATCTCCTTTCCGATGATATTGAAACGAGACAAATTCATCTCGTTTCCGATCGCGATAGGAGATGAAATCAAGTCAGACAACGATTCGTGCATTATCCATAGGACATACTCGATAACGTCACAACGAGTTCGCGGTTGATTTCATCTCCATTCCGATAATATCGCAAAGAGATGATTTCATCTCGTTCCCGATCGCGATAGGAGATGAAATCAATTCTGTCAATGGTTCTTCTAGTGTCAGTAGGACTCACTCGAAGCCGTCACGACGAGTTTGCCATTGATTTCATCTCCTTTCCGATGATATTGAAACAAGATACATTCATCTCGTTCTCGATTGCGATAGGAGATGGAATCAATTCGGACAACGATTCGTGCATTATCCATACGACATACTCGATAAGGTCGCATCGAGTTCGCGGTTGATTTCATGTCCATTCCGATAATATCGCAAAGAGATAATTTCATCTCGTTCCCGATCGCGATAGGAGATGAAATAAATTCTGTCAATGATTCTTCTAGTGGCCGTAGGACATACTCGAAGCCGTCACGACGAGTCCGCCATTGATTTCATCTCCTTTCCGACTATTTTGAAACAAGATAAATTCATCTCGCTCCCGATTACGATAGGAGATGAAATCAATTCGGACAACGATTCGTGCATTATCCATAGGACATACTCCACAACGTCACACCGAGTTCGCGGTTGATTTCATCTCCATTCCGATAATATCGCAAAGAGATGATTTCATCTCGTTCCCGATCGCGAACGGCGATGAAATCAATTCTGTCAATGATTCTTCTAGTGTCCGTAGAACATACTCGAAGCCGTCACGACGAGTTCGAAATTGATTTCATCTCCTTTCCGATGACATTGAAACATGATAAATTCATCTCGTTCCCGATTGCGATAGGAGATGAAATCAATTCAGACAACGATTCGTGCGTTATCCATAGGACATACTCGACAACGTCACACCGAGTTCGCGGTTGATTTCATCTCCATTCCGATAATATCACAAAGAGATGATTTCATCTCGTTCCCGATCGCGAACGAAGATGAAATCAATTCTGTCAATGATTCTTCTAGTGTCCGTAGGACATACTCGAAGCCGTCACGACTCGTTTGCCTTTGATTTCCTCGCGTTTCCGATTATTTCGGAACGAGATGAATTCATCCCGTTCCCGATCGCGAACGGAGATGAAATCAATTCTGTCAGTGATTCGTGCAATATCCATAGGATACACTCGACAACGTCACGACGAGTTCGCCATTGATTTCATCTCCTTTCCGATTATATTGAAACGAGATAAATTCATCTCGTTCCCGATCGCGATAGAAGATGAAATCAATTCGGACAACGATTCGTGCATTATCCATAGGACATACTCAACAGTGTCACAACGAGTTCGCGGTTGATTTCATCTCCATTCCGATAATATCGCAAAGAGATGATTTCATCTCGTTCCCGATCGCGAATGGAGATGAAATCAATACTGTCAATGATTCTTCTAGTGTCCGTACGACATACTCGAAGCCATCACGACGAGTTCACCATTGATTTCATCTCCTTTCCGATGATATTGAAACGAGATAAATTCATCTCGTTCCCGATCGCGATAGGAGATGAAATCAATTCGGACAACGATTCGTGCACCGCATGAATTGTCCATTTACTCTGATGACAAGTGAAATGAATAAATAAATAACATTTTATTATAAAGTAGCACAAATGTTGACCCTTTACATAACGCTGGTGTTCTAATATTCTTAAGGGGTAACACCACTCTAGCGGCAGAAAATAAGGCCTAACTTTGACAATTTATTTTGGGAATTTGATAAAAGGATAGGATTTCTTTTTAGAGGGTTTATTTAACACATACTAAAGGATAAAAAAAATGTATTATAATTTTCATGCAAAATGGCGGCGACAGAGCCCATCCTGAAAAACATGTTTTTTTAGCTGGGAGAACGGAGTACACGAACATCTTTCCAACGGATCGATTTGAAATGTTGATAGTATCTTCACAATTACATTCTCTATGGGACGACGTAGGGATTTTTCGATCAAATTTTGAAAAAATGGCGGACATTGAAAGAAATAAATCGATTTTTTGCCCAAAAGATAAGCGATAAATTGTTTATAAAAAAGTTTACATTTAATCCCATAGAGAATGTAATTATGAAGCTGCGATCAAAATTCAAATCGATTCATGCAAAGGGTTCGCGTATTCCGGCCTCCCATTTTGAAAAACAAGTTTTTCAAGATGGGCTCTGTCGTCGCTATTTTGTATGAAAATTACAATAATTTTTACATTCTTTAATATGTCTTACATAAACCCTCTCATAAGAAATCCTTGCCTTTTTTCATGCTGCCAAAATAAATTGTCAAAGTTAGGCCTAATTTTCTGCCGCTCGAGTGGTGTTACCCCTTAAGAGAAACCGCAAACAGAGTCGCAACGCTTTGAGATTTCCAGAATCAACCCGTATCGGTACGTGAAAAATTGTATCTCAGGCGGTGCAGAAGATCTTCTCATCTATTTTCAATCCCAAAAAAACGTCGTATCGATTTTCGTCTGCCGGAACCGACTGATTTCGTCTCCCCTAATGAGGAAATGGAAAGCTTCTCCTCATGTTTCCTAACCCAGCTCGAACACACTTTGAGATGATATTCGTACAGAAAAATGTATTTTTGGAGATCAATCCGACTATGATACTGAACGGAGTGGTCGAATGAGAAATGGAATCCCGAAAACATCCAATTCTCGAAAATGTAGCGTCAAGTTATTGAGAGTTTGTTAATAAAAACTTATGTATTGATTTTTTTTCAATACGCAAGAAAAATCGTTCGGTTTATCGAAATTCGATAATCATTGACATTTCTTTGGTTTTGTTAATTTTTATTTCTTAAGGAAGCAAAAAGAACAGGCGCTCTCGATGGATAATCGCTGCAAAATTCGTAAATGTCATTAATTGCGGCGCGCTTCACGCTTTGGCACGCAATACGCTGAACGATAGCAGACGATAGGTGAAACGTCAAATCGTGTGTCACGATTCTCAGGCCGAATAGGTTAACAGGCAACGTAGCGAATGTTTCGCTAAACGTCAGATCATGCGCGCTGGCATTTGTCAAACGCTGCTGTTTCGCAGAACCTTCTTGACGTCGGCTACGACTTCGAGGCCCTTCGTCTACTCTTCTGCCCTTTTCGATCATCCAACATGGCAGATTCGAGCGTTAATTTCGAAGATCGAACGCCTATTTTCTAATGCTTCCCATTTGATGACGGAGGCGAAAAAAAGAAAACGGCTCGGTAGAAATCTTCGGAGTAACCTGCCGAAACCGGCATTTCCCGCTGATACACCTATTCTGGATCACCCTGTATATATATATATATATATATATATATATATATATATATATATATATATATATATATATATATTATGGTAATTACATACCGATCACAGACATAATTTTTATGCTTCTTTTTGGTCAGTTGTGACCTCACGAGTCTCGACAGGTGCTTGATCCATACGAAGTGCCCCACATTGCTGTCCTCGTTGTCTTGCATGTACAGCAAATTGATGTGCTTTTCCGTCTTGTGTTGAGTTATGCGTATTGGAACGATGTCCTTTTTGGTGGTGGTGGTATATACGTTGATCGATACATTGTTTTGAAGTTCAAATTTCGTTATTTGATGTATCGTCACCGGGAATTTGATATTCTTCAGATTCAGTACTATCGAATAAAGAGGGTAAGAAGATGTACGGTGGCTGTTTTGTTCAGCTGGGTATAGAGCAGCGACAACTGCTCATGCGAAACACACGTTATCGTCGGATTTGACGTTATCCACAGCCTTCTACAACATTATTTCCCGCGTCAATGATATGGAGCACCCGGCACGCATCGGATTATACTAATTCACATTTATCGTGAGGTTAAGTGTTTTCTGTAGAGTCCAGCCACTATCACGTTCTTGAAATTCATCGAGTAAGTTTAAAGTGGGCTTAATAACACGCTGTTCATACCACTCGTTCAAATCGCTTGTACTAAATAGTTCACAGTTTCGCGTGTTGATACTTTTATTCGCATGTTTGTCACCACTCGCGAATTCACCATTAAACACTGTATTGATTTTGATGCTGTTGTGCTTGCCGATAATATTTTGCACATGTTGAAGCACTAGGACGCGAGCATCATTTAGAAAGTGTTTCGGCTCGGTGTGGCTGCGATTGATGATGGAACCGGTCAATATGCGACTCTCGAAGGATGTTTCAATCTCTCGCCAGATTAACTCATGATCACCATGTCCTGCGCCTGCGTGTACGAAACGACTCCGCACACAATTCCACAATCCTTCCAGACGCGCTATTTGGGCTATTAGGGACTGTTGATGTCCAATTAAAAATCGCGGCCGCTTAATCCGGCTTTGCGTTTCCAGCCCTTCGATGAACTCGACGCATCGTTGCTCCCACGCAGCAAAATCTTCGAACGAGCGTAAAAGCACGACTTGGTCATGTAAAATTTGCTCCATGTTGATGAGTATGAAAAAAACTGCCACGATGTTAACAGACTGACTGCTTCATGCAAAGTGTGGTCAGATTTGAGCGGAGCGGATCATTAAAGAGACCTTCGGGAAAAAACGTTCGGCCCTCTCTCGGGAAAAAACAGAGTTTTCCGATAACGCGTAGATTGCTCGAGGAACATGAGACAAAAACAGGAAGTCGGGATGCCTCAGGTCGAAAGATTTTATCGGTCCTGCAGCTCAAGTGGTCCATCGGCGCCAACGGCCCTTGGCAATAGATCTCTAAAGTTTATAGTTTTTCCAAGAAATCCTGACTTGTCGAGACCTGTCTAAAGTGTTGGCGAGTCCCGTGACAGGAGTGGACACGCATGCAAACATCTTGACATTATCTTTCGGAATGGAGACCTCGACTTTTCAAGAGCTGCGCTCAAGTGGTCCATCCGCGGTCCCTTTGATCCCTAAAGTTTACAGTTTTTCCAAGATACCTGTCAGGACCTGTCTCGAGTGTCGGCGAGCTTTGAGTCGAGGCGGATGCAATTGACATTCTCTTTCGGAATGGAACCAAGACCTCGGTTTTTTTAAACAGCATTTTCTTGGGCAGTTGCAAACAATAAAGCATTTTTGTTAGGGATTTTGCGTTCTTGAGTGAAATGTATCACCACCCGATATCTGGACCGAATATTTAAAATGACGCCAAGTTGCGCCTAGACGGTAATCTGAAAACTCTAAGATGCTCTTTATAATACGCCAGTTTAGTCTCCATGACCTTACGCTGTTCAGTAGAGATCGTAAAAGTCAATGCTTGGAGAGCCTGGCCCGCTTTCACCTCCACCAGTGCACAGTCTTCTGGATAGCAGATGCCTACCCCATAGAGATAGTTAAGAAAAAACTTTTCGTTTATCCCTGGCCAGGATGCAACATCTTGCAAGGTTTTTTTTTCTACAATCCCAACTAATGTTGAAAACCATTTTCACATCTTGTTGACCATCCCCCACCCTACTATAAGCCCATGAGGATCCAAAAATCGACATCCGAAGAAGGATCGGAACAGCACTTTTCGCCATTCCAGTCTTCAACCTCCGAGGTGTCAGTGTGAGAGTCCGAAAACGGAAAATCAGTCAAGAATAATTTCGCGCCAAATAGAGTTGATTGATCTCGTCGATGATGACATGGAGATGGTGGTGAATATCGCTGATGACGACGAAGGGATAGTTGTGGCAGATGAAGTGGTCATTGATATCGCCGATGATGACGATGATGAGTGGGCGGAAATTGAACGGCTTGCACACGATGATATGGAATTGGCCGAAATGGAAAGTGACACCGAATCAGTCGATAGCGGGTTGGGTGATGCCTCAGACGAGGGAGTTCATTATATGCGGGAAATAGTTGTGGACCAGCAGCAAATAAATCGGTTGAACCGTGACGTCATGTGCTGTGTCAACTATGAATATTCCACCGAAAACCATCGGGCGATATTTTGTGTGTCGTGCTATTTCGATATGCGGGACGCGGTTGATCTGCTGATGGCCACTTCAGCAAGCGATTCAACAACATCCAGAGGATCTTTTGTACCAACTGCGGCGGGCCAACCCACCAAGTTTCGATGCGCGACACGTGCCCCGCCTGCTTAAACTTATATTGGGTCGATGGTTCGTATTATCTTTAGTATGATTCAAAATATGATTGTTTGATAGGTTATTAAGATGCATGCTTTATTATGTTCCAGGATAACGGATCCGCTGCGGATATTTGACACACACACACACACACACACACACACACACACACACACACACACACACACCAAAGATTTGATGTATAATATATACTATGCAACCTCATTGCTCAATTTAGTTATTAATAAACTATTGTTTTATTGTCATATAATTCAAAGCATTCTTTTTGCCCCCTCCCCTTCCTTCCACACACACACACACACACACACACACACACACACACACACACACACACACACACACACACACACACACACACACACACACACACACACACACACACACACACACACAACACTCATCGACGCTGACTTCCCGCCCTCCCGCCAGTCGCTTCACGGACCACATGGCTACTCCCTCCATAGAGGTCCCCTCTGTGACGTCACACGCGTCACCCGTTGAAAATATTAAAAGACTTATCTCAAATTAACGACCTCAAAAACAAAAGATACTTTTGTCGGAATCAAACGAATTTTTCGAATTTTGCATCTGCTATATTCCACTATATACGCCAAAAAATAAAATGTTTTTTCTTTCGATTCGTTAATTGTATCCGCCATTTTGAATGTTCAACATCTGATTTCAGATTCGGATTCAGCGACACCAAAAACCCCTGAGTGTTAGCTCGCATTTTAAAAAATTAAATTTTGTTTGAGTGTTTCGGGGTTTTTTTGTTTGGGTTTTCTTGATCCGCCATGTTGGATCCGCTATTTTGAAATTTGAAAATTTCGAGATCAGGTCCGAATTTAACGATCCTGTAAATCCCCGAGTATCAGCTTTTCTTTCAAAAAAATGAAATATTGTTTTTTTTGATCCGCCATTTCGAATTTCGAACATCTGAGTTCAGATGTTCTCACCCATGTAAACACACAGTAACTCGCATGATCACTCGAAAGTCACATATCTTCACTCAAAGAGTCACACTTGGGTACAGATAGGGTCCGCACCCTTACATAGTCTCTTCAACATTTACTCTCATCCGAATCATATAAATGTATCTAAATTATAAATATAATTAAATAAAAACTGGAGCTAAATTACATTTGTAATTAAATTACGTATGTCATTTAATTATAATTGTTATTCAATGCTCAATGTAATTCTTAATTTAACTGAGTCCAATTATCCATTATCCGCTCAATGAGTAATTAATGTGAGGTTCAATTACACATTACTGGGATAATCTATAATTGGATTTTATTCGATTACATTGTTGCCTATCTCTGATAACATCCAACATTTGTTGAGGCGGGATATACATTAAGACAGGGAAAAAAGCAATATGGAGGGTGTCACGTCTCCGTAAACTTTTAATGTGTTATGGACCATTTTTCGTATCCGTAAACTTCAGTATTGCTCAACTCGTGTCATTGCCTCCGCGGCCTCCATACCACCGAACGCTCGCAATATTTCGCAATCCTAAATCAGCAAATTCCTTTTCTTTCTTCAAGAAGCGAACTTGCCCGTTTCGAAATATTAGTGCAAGCAAAAAGGGAATACAACAATCGAACTCTTTGCGAAACCTCACGAAAATCGCTGATTCATTCTTTCACAATTCACCCCCACGACAACCTAAACGCAGTTTTTTGCCGAAATCCTCAAGGCGTCATCCACTTGGTGGGTCCTCAGTCTTATTGCGACTTTCCGAACAATCGGTCGAGGGACCTTCACTCCTTAGTGGCAAGTCTGCTCGCGTACTTAGGTTCTCGCGGGTACGGTTGGTGTCGTCCTTTTCTACCATTGAATTTGTGATCGCGTAAGAACTCATCGAATGAAGGAAATACCTCAGCGGCCCTTCATTCACCTTCGTTATATTCGTTCGCGACAATTACCTTAGCGGCATTGCGTGTCGAGTTATTTCGAAGCCGAATCATCTATTATTCTCCAATAACCCCGATACAACTATATTCTATTATATTTCATTTCGACATACAAGAAACATTATATTTACGTTCCGTGTAAGACCTTTTTAAGTGACGAATAAAGTGAACTGTTAAATTGGGTGAACTGGTGACTACGTTGCAGATTATTCACCTACATTCGAACGCCGAACGTCTCCAGCAGCGTCAGCAATAAAAGGTGAGGTGCGTTACGCCGCTTTAAAACAGACAAGGATCCATGTGCCGGAGTCCCCAGCTCGCGCACAAAATAGTACAATAATAATATTACAACCGGAAAACAATCCGGCTTGTAACAACTGGTGTTAGAAGTGGGATCACTTGTCTAATAACTCACTCGGTACATTGCACATATTAGCGATCTAAACAGTGTAAAAATCAACGACGCAAACATATGCCAACGACCGAACAATTGCTTACGTCGCTGTTGGAGCGCACGTCGCTAGGTGATCGCTGCAAAGAGATTCGCGAAGCTATACGTAGCCTACCGCGATATAATGGCGAATCTAAATCTCTCGGTAGCTTCCTAAGAAGAGTAGCCGAAGAATTTGAACAACTCAAAGCCGAGGACGAACCAAAGTACCTAAAAGGAGTTCTGACAAAGCTTCGAGGTGCTGCATGGAACTCCGTTGAAGGAAAGGGCATCGCGACCGTTAATGCGCTAATTAGGCACTTAAAAGCTAAATTTGCGCCAGGTCACAGTGCGAGCTCCTACATAGCCGAGATAAATCATTTAAACGTAAAAAGCGACGAAAATGTCTAGGACTATGTCGCACGCACAGAGGGCCTTGTTCGACGAGCTAGGGCGGCCATAAAGGGCGATCGTCCAGCAGCTGAGGCAGCGGGTAGCATTAGAGACCTGGAGGCTCTCGCACTCGACAGTTTTCTTCGAGGCCTACCTGAGAAGATCTATAATTCGATTTGTCATCATAAACCCCAAACCCTCAACAATGCCATCGATTTAGCAATCAATGAAGAACGGGAGCGACGCAATCGACATCGAGCGCTTGGTGCCAGGAAGGAAAACGCTTCGCGGTCCCGCAACCGGGCAAAGACCAAATCTCGAAGGAAGTCGAAACGCAGAGATCATTTTTCGAGTAGCTCAGACTCTAGTTCGGAGAGTGACACTTCTGACGTGTCGGAATCCGATGAAGACCAAGCAAGCAGCAAAATATACAATGTTGACAGTGATCATTCCGCGTCTGTTGAGCACAAAGACCGTTCCCGTCAAACAACCCGCAATCGACGTATCTTCAAACATGACAAGAGTTTTTCGCCAGTCAAACACTGCCAGTGTTGTGGTCATCAGAAACGTGCCTCCACCGATAGGTCACCGTTTCGGAAATACACACGACCATCGTCACCTTATGTTTCACCACGTATGGAGCCAACGTCCTCAACGGAGTCTTTAAACTACGAGGGCGCTCGCCCAGCCCATCCCCGGGCGAGCGCAAAGTGCAATCACCAAGCCCACAGGGCCGCAAGACTCCGCGATATCAAGGAAAGGAAATCGAAGGACAACGAGAACAGAAAGGTACAGTTTCTACAGAAGACATTAGATACTGCTTCCTCAAGGAAATACCGCCAGCCCAAATCAAGATCCAATCGCCGCAGTTCAGATTAGGCCACGCCGAATTCGTCTAGACGGGGGCTGTTTCTGAATTTAATTCATATCAGTGCTCTCGACGAGGACTTAATCATCGATATTGACGATACACGTAAGTTCCGGGGAGTTGACCCAACGCTCGTGCGCTCGATCGGAACGATCCTTTTGAAGATTCGTAATTCGTACGTCATCTTCCACGTAGTTGACGGCGAGCGATTACCAAGCGCTGACGGATTACTGGGTGCACCGTATTTCCATCAAGAGGAGGTGAAAGTTTCCTACCATCATAAAACAGTGGTAACTTCTCGTGAACCAGTCACCCCCATTCCATTCAGCAACCAAGAAGAAATCGAGTCCGTATTAAAGGAACTCGATTCGGTAAAGATTCATTTGGATGGTCGCAGCAGGAAACAGATTGGAATCAAGGTTCGGAACGTCAATGTCTACGACGGATATTTACAGCGAATCGACCTCGGACCGCCTGCGCTCATCGGCGATGCTGTAGTAAGGAACCACGATGGGACTTGTTATACCGTAGCGACTAACATGGAGACCGAACCCGAGGACCTAGAAATACCTGCTCACGAACTCGAGCCGTACGACATAGGATCTCAACCTGTGCTAGATTCGAACTCCGACTGTTCAATATCTGGACAAAACAAAATAAAATCATCCAAGGCAAGAGTGAGTCAAAGTTGGCAAACCTTGCGACTTTTGTATTTAAGGAAACTCGATCGTCAGCACGTTCGTGAGCTTGTCCGGGAATTCCCTGACATTTTCCATCTACCAGGTGACGAATTTATCGGCTCAACTCACGTACAACACGAAATTCCCACGATTAACGATATACCAATACATACCAAACAATACCGATACCCTTTAATCCATCAAGAAGAAATAAAGAATCAGGTCGCAGGCTTAATCGAAAAAAAAATAATTAAACCCTCACACTCGCCATACAACTCACCCCTGTGGATTGTACCCAAAAAGGCCGATTCCCAAGGGAACAGACGTTGGCATATGGTAATGGATTATCGAAAACTCAACGAGAAAACCGTCGACGATAGCTGTCTCTTGCCCAACATTACAGTAATTTTGAATCGTTTGGGAGGTGCGAAATATTTCTCGATTTTTGACCTCGCGAGCGGTTTTCACCAAATTGAAGTGGCTGAAAAAGACCAACCGAAAACAGCCTTTACCACACCAAGAGGATATTTCGAATTTCTCAGAATGCCCTTCGGGTTGAAAAATGCACCAGCCACATTCTAACGATTAATGGATAGCCTCCTGTCGCCTCTAACCGGATCGGAACTATGCGTTTACTTAGACGATATCGTTATCTTCTCGTCATCTTTGCAAGAACATCAAGCAAAAGCCAAAAGACTTTTTCGACGTTTACGAGAAAATGGATTATCCCTCCAAATTGATAAATGCGATTTTTTTTAGAAAAGAGGTCAATTGTTTGGGACATGTATTGAACGAGGATGGTGTGCGACCGGATCCTAAGAAATTACGGGCCATCAAACATTTTCCTGTACCGAAAAATGCACGGAACGTGATAGAATTCCTTGGCCTCGCCGGTTACTACCGGAGATTCCTCGAGAATGTCTCAGGTCGCGCCAAACCGCTTTCTGACCTCACGAAAAAGACGGTCAAATTTCTCTGGACCAATGAACATCAGGCTAGTTTCGAAGATCTGCGCGACGCACTCTGTAAAGAGCCTATACTGCAGTGTCCCGATTTCAACAGGCCTTTCATAGTAACAACCGACGCATCGGATATTGCAATCGGTGCTGGGCTAAGTCAGGGAGAAAAACTCGGTCAAGATTTGCCAGTTCAGTATGCTAGTAGAGTGTTGACCGCAGCAGAAAAAAATTACTCGACAACAGAAAAGGAATGCCTCGCTATGGTATACGCTGTAAAAACTTTTCGGCCGTACATATACGGAAGAAAATTCACGCTCGTAACCGATCACCAACCGCTGGTCTGGCTACACTCGGTAAAGGACCCTACATCAAGACTAATGAGATGGAGGCTCCAGCTCGAAGAGTACGAATATCAGGTCGTATACAAAAAGGGAAAGAACAACTTGAACGCGGACGCCTTATTAAGAAATCCTCCGGGTGCAAGCTTCCCATTGACGCCACGAGAAGACCCAGATTTTAAACCAGAAGGGGCGAAACCCGTAATAGACCTGGATGCAAGCACAATTGCGAGTAGAATTCGGGAAAAGGGGCGGACAGCAACGAAAACTACGTACCATGACTCCACTTTTTCCGAATCTCAACTGGAAAATGAACCAGTTGAAGAGTCTCACCGCTGTAGCATGTGCGTGAAACCAACGCTGGAACATACTGACGAAACAATGAAAACAGCCGACGTCGAACCGTTAACAGACTCTACAGCATTCTTCGGATATATTTTCGGCTCGTCCTTAGCTATCCAAAAGGGTACTGATCATCTCACCATGGACGAAGCCAAGCGGAAACTGCTCAATCTCTCTAAGAACCTCCCAAAGGCAATTGTTAACCCGGAAGAAGCCATACCAATCCTCAACGATGATTCCGCGTGCAGAAATAGCAGCCTAACGGAATCTCAACTCAAGCTTCTCACCAGCGAATTCGGAGTAAGTTCGGATACAATGCGGTGGCAATTGAGAGGCTACGTACGCAGCCTGACAAACCAGCAGGAAAACCATTGAACCAACTAACAACGGAACAAGAGGGGAGAAATTCGAGCCATATTGGCGGCAATCTTCTGTTTCCTAAAACCTGATATGGAAGACTGTCGACAGAACCAACGCCATTGAAGGGTGAACAACCGGCCTGTGGTTCAACACCACGAGCCATCCGATTTGCACCCACACACACGAAGACCATTTCAGGGACAAATTCTGCCAGAACATCTGCGACCGACGATGATCAGGAATTCTTATCAGTCACATCCTTATCTTCAGACGAGGATGAGATTGATAGCGACAGCGACAGCAGCACATCGGAACAAGAAAACGTTCGAAATGTTCTACCCACTAAGACGAGAGTTGTAGTTACTCCCGAACAGTTAACAATAAGAAAGGTAGTCTACCTGCACCTGACATCATCAGACGGGGTGGTCCCCATTGGGCAGCAGCTTCGCGATTTAGGTTACATCGACAATGAAACCATCACAAACGATCTCAAAACGAAGACTGTAGCACTTTGCAAATCTAAGCGGACCACTGTACTCAGTGCTGCCGCCACCAAGGAATATTATCAGAAAATTACCATCGAAAACCTGAAAACAGCTCCCGACGCACTCAGGGAAGCGCTCAAGCGAGAAAACATCCAAGAATTCAGAATTTCATCAAATTGAGACGGCCGCGACGACCTACCCGTAGATGCATTCAAGAAAATCCTGGAAGAAATATTTTTCAAGGGCCCATTTAACATCCAAGTATGCACTGGTCAGATCGAGACTCCACCTGCTCCAGAACGCTTTGATATAATCCGGAAGTGGCACACGGAACACATCGGAGGACACAAAGGAGTCAAGAAAACATACGAACGATTGAGACAACGATATTCTTGGAAAGGCATGAAAAAGGATGTTCAGGATGTCGTGAGATGCTGCCACAGCTGTCAAGAACACAAATTGGTTCGCATAAAAACCTGAGAACCAATGATAATTGCAGATACACCGGTGGCAGCCTGGGAAAAGATCGCAGTAGATACCGTCAAACTCGGTGTCGGGCGGTCTTACCTTTTTGGCAATACTATCGCTAGGGGTATTCATCTTCATTAAAGAAAAGATAACTTGGCGACAACGTCAACAAAAAAAACCGCAATGATGATGCAGCCACGCGGACTCGTTGAAATCCCACTGACTCATATGGTCAGACCATCGCGACCAGCGCCATCGTCACCTGCGAGACGGGAGGCACATAGCCTCGATCATCTGGCCATCGCAAACGACGCATATCTTTCGGATACGACCATCTACTAGCAACGGAAGGACCACAGTGTCTCGGGAGTATGGACACTAGACCATATCCCGTCTCAGAAGGGAGGGCTGTTACGGACCATTTTTCGTATCCGTATACTTCCGTATTGCCCAACTCGTGTCATTGCCTCCGCGGCCTCCATACCACCGAACGCTCGCAATATTTCGCAATCCTAAATCATCAAATTCCTTTTCTTTCTTCAAGAAGCGAACTTTTCGGTTTCGAAATATTAGTGCAAGCAAAAAGGGAATGCAACAATCGAACTCTTTGCGAAACCTCACGAAAATCGCTGATCCATTCTTTCGCAATTCACCCCCACGACAACCTAAACGCAGTTTTTTGCCAAAATCCTCAAGGCGTCATCGACTTGGTGGGTCCTCAGTCTTATTGCGACTTTCCGAACAATCGGTCGAGGGACCTTCACTCCTTAGTGGCAAATCTGCTCGGGTACTTAGGTTCTCGCGGGTACGACCGGTGTCGTCCTTTTCTACCATTGAATTTGTGATCGCGTAAGAACTCATCGAATGAAGGAAATACCTTAGCGGCCCTTCATTCACCTTCGTTATATTCGTTCGCGACAATTACCTTAGCGCCATTGCGTGTCGAGTTATTTCGAAGCCGAATCACCTATTATTCTCCAATAACCCCGATACAACTATATTCTATTATATTTCATTTCGATATACAAGAAACATTATACAGGGTGCGCCAGAGAAACTTACTTATTTGAAAAAATTCCCGCGCGGTGAGTTGGGCGGGTAGAGGGGCGAGAGGGGGCGCATCTGGAGGGGGAAGTTCCCAAGTTTGTTTCTCCCTCCAGTCAGTTGCCATCATGCTCTGGTCTAGAGAGCAGCGGGCCTTCGCAGTCGAGAGCTTCTTTTCTAACGGTCGCTCACTTGTTGCTACGCAACGTGCCTTCCGCGCTCGCTTTGAAATTCCTCCTCACAGACTCGTTCCTGGCCGTAAATCGATTCTGTCGTGGGTTAACTCATTTCGGGAGTGTGGAAGTGTCGCTAAACCCAGAAATGGACTTCAACGGACCATCAGAACTCCGGAAAATGTCGAAAGAGTGAGGCAGTCAGTTGTGCGTTCTCCCCGGCGTTCTCAGAGGCGATCTCCAATGGCCGGCACGCTCTCCAGATTTGACTCCATGCGATTTCTTTTTATGGGGTTATTTGAAATCTCTGGTTTATGTCGATCGACCACGGACCATAGCACACCTCAAGAACAACATTCGCGACGCCATTGCCAACATACCGATTGATATGCTGCAAAGAGTGGATACGAATTTCAAAAATCGACTTCATCAGTGTATGCGCAATGGGGGTCGCCATTTATCCGATGTCATTTTCAAGACTGCATGAAAAAAAAATTGGGATATTGTATTCTCAAATAAAAAAAAATTTAAAACAATAATTGAAGTACTTTTGTTTTTATTGACCTTTCAAATAAGTAAGTTTCTCTGGCGCACCCTGTATTTACGTTCCGTGTAAGACCTTTTTAAGTGACGAATAAAGTAAACTATTAAATTGGGTGAACTAGTGACTACGTTGCAGATTATTCACCTACATTCGAACGCCGAACGTCTCCAGCAGCGTCAGCAATAAAAGGTAAGGTGCGTTACGCTGCTTTAAAAACGCCGCACAAAATAATAAAATGATAATATTACAACCGGACAACAATCCGGCTTGTAACAAATGTTTTGTTTAGTAATATCAATAATTGGATTTTTATTAACGGGTTTAACTTTCATTATTTTCCGACGATTCCGTCGCCTCGTATCTCTGTGCGATGTCGGGTGTGGAAACGCCGACGGTGAGACCGGATGTACTCGATCGAATTCCGCTGATCGAGCATCGCCTGATCCGCGGAGTTCGACCGTGGGACTTCGGGAACGAGCAACGTTCCGTGGACGTTGTCAAAAACCCCTACCGGAGTGATAGCCACCGATCTAACATCGGTCCGATGGCGGTGAATATTGTTAGTTCCCATCTAGCAACGGAAGTAACCTGGTGCTGGGGTGTAACTGCAGTCGAAAGTAAGTCGCGATCCCTGACTCCCGCGTCTTCACGGGTTCGCGTCCGTCAGTCTTCGGTCGTCAAAACGGTCTCGCGAGTACCGCGTCCCTTGTTTGTTTCCTGGGCACGGATTCCTACTCGCGCACAAAACGTTCCGCGGCAACCATAATTCCCTTGCATTTGGGAGGTGGATAGTATCTCCCAGTGAACCCCGTGCAAAAGGTGGTTGCACAGGATTGTGAGACTTGTGCGTGGTCGTCACCAACGCGATGGAAACGCAATAATTATTTAATCTTATTCCGTTCCCCTCAATTAACTTAACGCAAAGCCGCGTCATTTAATCACTTTATATCGTATCTACCGGTTCTATATTGTTAAAATTAGTGAGTGTGTATATGTGTGGTGTGTGTGATTACTCGTTCAGGCGTCAACAAAATTGAAAGTCGGCTACTATTAATCAATAAACAACATTACAATCGGAATCACCAAAGTATTCTGGCATCCTCCCCTTTATCCTTCCAGAGAACTCGGGCCCGTATGGGACGAGCAGAGCAGCCTACAAAATAATAATTTACTCGGGAAACCCGGGGTACCGTTCGGTACGTAGCACGGGATTTTTTAAACTAAGAAATAATTATTCGATAATGATCAAACTTTAGGTACATTTTAATAGTATATTTACGTATACAAAACAATTTTTTTTAATTAATTCCTCATCAAAATGATGGAGCTGTGGCAGAGTGTTACAGCAAGGTCGCCGCGGGAAATGCGAATCGGCGTGCAGTCGAGCTTCCCGTAGACTTTGATTTGCAAAGAAGTTCAAACATTTTTTCAGTCAGAACATGTATAGTTTCTATGTAACGGTAATTAAAATTAAGAAAATGCAAATTTAAGAAAATGGCACGCATTTACAAAAAAAATCCACATTTCACGCAACATTTCTGTAAAATGTGAATTAAAAAAGTAGTTTTTTTCCTATCTTTCGAAAACAATTCTCGTGAAGTAGAAGGTACCAATATTATCAATATTTCTACAAATTTTCAACTCAATCGGCTTAATAGTTTTTGAGTCATCCTGCACGCCAATTTCGATAATGTAGTTTAGAGAAAAACGCGTTCGAAGTTCACGCCCGCTTCGAATCCGAGCGCTAAAGCACAGCGTTGACGGGCTGTAACGTTCGAAGTTTTTCGAATTTCGCTTTGAAGCTTTAGGAAAATATTCTACATATATGCACTAGGTCAAAGAATTAAAGGATATTGAAAAAGTCCGCCAATTTTGGGGTCATTTTCAAATAGCTGTAACTCCTCGAAAAATGGTGGTACAGCAAAATAAGAAGCAGCTAATCGAAGGTGTGGGTATCTAGTTTTGAGATCTTGACCTCAACAATTTTTCGCATCAGCCAATTTTTAGTAGCCATCAAAAAAGCGAAGTAAAAATTGTTTTCAAAATTTTTGCTCATTTTTCACAGTCTGCACCGACTTTATTATATTTTTTTGAATGATCAGATTGAAGGGATCATCTAGCTGGATTCTTCCCCTTTAATTTGAGCGGTGGGAGAGCTCTGTACGATTTTTTCTCGCTAAGTTATCGATGTTCAAAGCAAAAATGACACTTTTGATTTTGATGACTGATTACTCGGAGACTAATGGTCGCACAGAAAAAAACCAGAGGGTTTTGGAAACTTTGAAGTATTCTCTATAAGATGCTTCTATCATGTTTTTTATCAAGATTTTTTTCTATACGCGAAAATGGATTTAAAAAAACGTGAAAAATGGCATATTTACGACTATTCTTTTAACTAAGGATTATTTTGCCAGTATCGAATAGATCAGAAAAAATTTCGGTTTTTTATGACCTCAAAGTATCCTAAAAAAGCCCTCAAAAGTTTAAACCCCTGCGATTCTTTTTCATTGTGTTCCGAATGATCGAAATTGTGGTTTTTGCCAATAATCGATTAAAGGCTAAATCTACCACCTTTTATTCGTCTTTTGAGAATCACAATTTTTTTGGCACTGATCTGAATTTCCGGTGCTAAAAAATTTTGATTGTTGAACAACGGGAACAATTTTTTGTTTAAAGGAAAAAAATTAATTAAAAAAAATTTTTTTGACAAAAAAAATTAATTAAAAAAAATCGAAAAAAATTGTCAGATTTTTTTTTATAGCGCTGAACGTTTTTCACGATACAACGAGCGACTGGAGTTGTTGGAATTCACAGTTCTTTGAATGTGTGGGTGTGTACAATTTACATTAAGGATACGACACCCTACGCACACGTCCCACGATCATTAATCGAGACTCATAACTGAGGCGTGCAAAGTTTCACATCTCTCAAAAACAATCGTGTCACGTTCATCTGACCGCTGTATCTACCTTTCTTTTAATATTGATTTAACGTTTAGTTGCAAAACCGTATGCCCTTCTATCAATCACTTTTTTCGGCTGCAAGTTTTAACTCTTGCTTAATTTTGTTCAGCATTCACCTCATGGTATGAGCTTTGTTTAATGAAAAAAAAAAAAAATTTTCAAGGTCATTCAAAAGTCTCGACTTTTGGTAAATGAAAAAAAAATCTTAATGAGGCGACATTTGTCTACAGTCGGAAATGCGCGTGTGGTCACGCTTTTGCGTGAGGGTCGTTATACGCAACAGCAAGTTGCCAATATGATGGGCGTCAGTCAATCGGTAATCAGTCGTGTCTATGCCCGATTTCGTGAGACTAGTAACTATACGCAACGTTCGGGACAAGGTAGACGACGAATAACTACCAACCGAGATGACAGGGCCGTAGTTCGACATGCTCGTCGAGAGCCCGCCATACATGCCCATACTATCGCTCATCGGATTCAAAATCGTCGACAGGAGTTTCCTCGGCGATCCATTTCGGCACAAACGGTCCGGAATCGTTTACACGAGCAAGGACTACATTCTCGTCGCCCAAATCGCGTGCCTATGCTAAATAGCAGGCATCGTAGGGCCCGACTAGCCTACGCTTATCGTCATCAAAACTAGGGTCGGAGGCAGTGGACCCCCATTTTATTCACTGACGAATCGCGATATTCGCTTCATGGGAGTGACAGGCGCTCCAATGTGTGGCGCCGCCTTGGAGAACGTGATCGCGACGGACACACGCAGCCGATTGCTCCTTTTAATGGTGGTTCAGTGATAGTATGGGCAGGCGTATCTATCAACACTAGAACGCCATTAGTCATCATTCCAGGGACATTGACAGCCGAAAGGTACGTCGATACAATCCTGGAACCACACGTCTTGCCCTTGCGTAGACGTTTGGGAAATCGCTTTATCCTTATGCAGGATAACGCTCGTCCTCATACCGTGAGGCTAACGAGACATTTCTCGACGCGAATAACGCGACGACCCTCGACCACCCAGCCATGAGTCCCGATTTAAATCCCATTGAACATGTCTGGGACATGGTTGGTCGTCGATTGCGCCGGGATTATCCGAATCTGGGGGGGTCACCGTCAATTGACTGAAGCGCTCCTGCGAGTTTGGCAAGGGATCTTGCAAAGAGATATCCGGCGGTGCATCAACATGCGAGAGCGCTTAGAAGCCGTAATAAGCAATCGAGGGGGCCATACACAGTATTGAACCATGACCCACAATGTACGTGGCTTATGGGATGAGTTTGGAGTCATAAAATACCACAGAAGTGACAAACTGTGGGGTCCCATACCCATAAGAAGAGTTGTACGTATGCGCGCATACACACACACACACACACACACACACACACACACACACACACACACACACACGTGCGCGTCCCCAGGTGGCGGATAGGGGTATGCCCGGTATGTAAATATGGACATGGATGTAGAAATATCTATATAGTGTAACGTTGCGTTACTATATAGAGACTATCCGAGAAAGGTGAGGTAAGCGGGCTGGCGTAGCTCAGTTGGTCAGAGCAGTCGACCGGCAATCGAAAGGTCCCGGGTTCGAATCCCGGCCCAGAAGCCCAACGTGGGGCCACGGCCTCAGAATAATCAAGATAAATATTGAATTATCGTTGATTGCCGTGGAAAAAGAATCCCCTCCCTGAGATAAGAGTCTCATTGAGCTAGCCCCCTCCCTTCCCCTCAGGCCGGACGGTCTGTAGTACCCCTTCCCTCTTCCGTCCCTCAGACAATCCCCGCGTCTGTCATAGTTCCCGTTGCGTTGAGATATTAGTTTGGTCAAAAATTTCGAGTCGACCCTCCAGAGCCGGATCGACTCTGGCAGGGGGGTTTGTAACGTTGCGTTACCATATAGAGACTATCCGAGAAAGGTGAGGTAAGCGGGCTGGCGTAGCTCAGTTGGTCAGAGCAGTCGACCGGCAATCGAAAGGTCCCGGGTTCGAATCCCGGCCCAGAAGCGCACCGCATTTTTTTCGGATAGTTCTCCTGAGTTTTTTCGGGCGATTATAAATGGCGCCCAACAGCGGCCCACGGCCGAATCAAGGATATACGGAAGCAGAATTGTTCTTGATTGCCGTGGAAAAAGAATCCCCTCCCTGAGATAAGAGTCTCATTGAGCTAGCCCCCTCCCTTCCCCTCAGGCCGGACGGTCTGTAGTACCCCTTCCCCCTTCCGTCCCTCAGACAATCCCCGCGTCTGTCGTAGTTCCCGTTGCGTTGAGATATAAGTTTGGGCAAAAAAAAATTTCGAGTCGGCCCTCCAGAGCCGGATCGACTCTGGCAAGGGGGTTTGTAACGTTGCGTTACCATCCAGAAACTATTCGAGAAAGGTGAGGTAAGCAGGCTGGCGTAGCTCAGTTGGTCAGAGCAGTCGACCGGCAATCGAAAGTTCCCGGGTTCGAATCCCGGCCCAGAAGCGCACCGCTTTTTTTCGGATAGTTCTCCTGAGTTTTTTCGGGGGATTGTAATAGATATAGAAATACGTATAGAGATATCTATCTGGATATAGATATGGATTTGGAGATGTCCATATAGATAGACAGGGTAGGAGGGAATTAAAATAACTCCCGTGGACCAAACAGACACGGGGAACAAACCTCGACAACAAATGATTATGGGAAGTTCAATGAAGAATGTACGGATTAGGGTGCAGGGGCACGGAACTCCAGTACCGGTGCCTCCAGGGAGTGAGCAAGCGGGCTCCCGGGCGTCGTCACCAAACGACCGCAGTACCATGGAGGTGGGCACTTGGCCTCCATGGCGCACAATGTTCCAAGTGAAGGAAAGGAAGAGAAGTGGAGAGAAGAGCTCTACATGCTAGGTAGCCAAATCACTAGCCTCCTGGATTTCATCAAGTGCAAGTCGAACAGCTCCATGAGCACTTCAGACAAACGATTGCTCAGGTTGGAGGAAGAAGCAGACAAGACGGTGGCGGGCATAGCACCGGCACAAACGAACGCTGCCTCGACACAGACGACATCGAAAACCTTCGCCTGTGTGGTGACCATGCCACAAATCGGATAACGTCCGGAAAACGCGGAGAAGAATAAGTGCACTCCGCCTCCGACAGAAGTCCGCAAGCCCAAGAGGAAGAAGAAAATACGAGAGGAGCCACCACCGGAACCTCCCAAAGACAACGGGAACTTGACCAAGAAGGCTGCCAGTGCTGACTGGAAGCAAGTGCAACGGAAACCGCGAAGGAAGCAGCGCAAGGAGCCTGCACTCCCGAATGCACTGATCATCAAGCGGAAAGGAGATCTCAGCTATGCTGAGATCCTATCTAAGATGAAGAAGGACGAAAAATTGAAGGAGGTGGGACAAAGTGTCTCGAAAATACGTCGAATGATGGGGGGTGACATCATCCTCGTCTTCGATAAAGCAAGCCAAGACAAAACCGCCGAGTTTTCTACGGCTATCGAGGCGGCCCTCGGCGGAGAAGCAGCAATAAAAAGCAGGGTGCAGCTCACTACGAGCGAAATCAAATACCTGGCCGAAGATACGACGAAGCAGGAGATCTGCTAAGCCCTCCAAGACGTTCTAGGCGAGAACGCCTTGGTGGAAACTGAAGCTGTCAAATCTACCCGGAAAGCGTACAGTGGCACCCTAACAGCGGCGGTAACATTACCTGCCTCGGTCGCGAAAAAGGCTACCAATATAGGGAAAGATCGAGTTGGCTGGGCAGTCTGTCTAATCCGAGAGATAGTGAAGCCAACTAAGTACTTCAAGTGCTGGTACTATGGGCATCTGTCTAGCAGTTGCAAAAGCACGGTGCACAGATCAAAGTGCTACATCAAATGCGGCGGCGAAGGTCACAAGGCCGAAAAGTACGCTGCAGAGCCCCGCTGTGCTCTGTGTAGCGGCAAAGAGGATGATGATGGTTGCAAGCATGCGGCAGGAAGCTTCAAATGCCCAGCGTATAAGAAGGCCTACCAGACGCTCATCCATAAGCGCGAATGAGAGTACTGCAAGTGAATCTTAATCACTGTGAAGCGGCACAGAATCTGCTCAAGCAGACTGTGCGGGAGCACAAGGCTGATGTGGCGATTATCTCGGAGCCATACAGAAACCTCGACCACCATTCCTGGGTAGCGGATAAAGCGGACAAAGCCGCTATCTGGGCCTGCGGCGAGTACCCATTCCAGGACATCTCAAAGAGACTGGAAGACGGCTTTGTTAGGGCAAAAAAAAACGGCGCGCACATCTTCAGCTGCTACATGCCACCGAGCTTGACACTGGAGAACTTTGAAGAAAGTCCACATGCTATTGCGGGCGACTTCAATGTCTGGGCACTGGACTGGGGCAGTAAAAAGACGGACGAAACAGGTTAGGCACTCTTGGAAGCACTGTCCGTACTCAACCTAGTTCCGCTCAACGATGGCAAGGTACCAACCCACTGCAAGGGAGATGCTTCCTCGGTGATAGACCTCACCTTCGTCAGTGGCGGACTCGCTAACGGCGGTACACGCTGGCAGGTATCAGGAATCTATACACATAGTGACCATCGCGCCATCACATGGGAAGCGTCGAGGCAGCAGTGCAAGCTACGGACGTCAAGTGGTTCCGAGGTCCTCGGCTGGAAAACAAACATGTTCGACATAGACGTGTATCGCGAGGCCTTAGACGGCAGTGAAATAGAAACCGACAACCAAAACGCAGAGACTAAAGCCCAAGAACTGATGAAGAGGGTAGCAAGGGCCTGTGATGTTACGATGCCGAGAAGACGGGAAGGAATTCATCACCCCCCTATGTATTGGTGGAACGATACGATTGCCGGGCTACGACGCGAAAGCAACCGAACGAGGACGCTAGCCCAACGAGCCAGGGGCAAGGTTTCGCACCAAGCACTGGAGGCGAAGCACAAGGCGACACGAGCTGCGCTGGCTAAGGCAATCAAGCGGAGCAAAAGGCAAAGCTGGATCGAGCTACTCGGTGAAGTCGAAGGTGATCCCTGGGGCAGGCCTTACAAGGTAGTCCTGAACTGCCCGAAAGGGCAGTCAAGTCAACAACCTACCTGCCCATACCAACTCAGGAGGATAGTGTCAACTCTCTTCCCCCAACAAGAGGAACTCAACTATCAAGTGGAAGTTGAGGACATTGAAGCTATCCCGCCTGTTACGCAGGAGGAGCTGCTCCGATCGTGCAGAAAGGTGGAATATTCCCTGATACATGGAAATGGCAGCGACTTGTTCTCTTGCCGAAGAGCAAAAAAACCGACGGACGATCCATCGTCATATCGTCCGTTGTGCATGTTGGCCACCGCAGGAAAAATCCTGGAGAGAATTGTCCACAATCGGGTAGAAGCCGCTGTCGGGAACTCCCTGGCAGTCAATCAGTACGGCTTCCGTAAGTCCAGATCGACGCTAGACGCGATAAGTCACGTGGTCGCCACAGCGAGCCAAGCAATCTCCGGCACAAGATGGAAAGGGGGGGGGGGCAAAGAAGTATTGACTCGTGGTCGCCCTCGATATCAAAAACGCTTTTAATTCAGCCAGGTGGAGTAACATCTGCTCTGCGCTGGATAAGCTGAACGTGCCATCCTACCTGAAAAGGATAATAGGAAGCTACCTTGACAACAGGTTCCTGAAGTATGACACAGAAGATGGACCACAAGAGTACAAAATCACTGGGGGCGTACCTCAAGGCTCGGTGCTCGGTCCACTTCTGTGGAACATAATATACGACGGCTTGTTGAAACTAACACCGCCACGCCGCAGTAGTTATTGTTGCGAAATACCTGGAAGAAGGTAACAGGATGTTCGAAGAGACATATACCCAGATCCAGCACTGGATGGGTACAGCTGGCTTGAAACTAGCTGAGCACAAGACAGAGGCTGTGCTGATCACCAGCAGGAAGAATATAGAGCTGACTGTGGGACATCACACAATTACGTCACAACCCAGTATAAAATACCTGGGTCTGATGATCGACGCACGACTCAGCTTCAAGGAGCACGTAGAGTACGTCATTGGCAAGGCGGGAAAGGTTAGAGCGGCGTTAGCGCGACTGATGCCAAACATATGCGGGCCGAGACAGGCGAGGAGAAAGCTACTGGCATCAGTGGTCACTTCGGTCCTGACCTATGGTATTGCCATTTGGGGCAATGCATTGAATACCGAGAAGTACCGACATAATACTCTCTGGAATGAGACCTATAGAGGTCCTGGCCGAAGAGAGAAGATCCCTATACCACCAGAGGAGGTCACCGTCAGGACTTCAAGATGAGGACAAAGCTGAAATCGGGAAACGCAGCCTACAACGCTAGCAGCAGAAGTGAGATGCATCCGTGAAAGGGAGATGGACTTACCGCCTAATTCCCCAGATAGATGGTTGGCTGAACCGCAAACACGGGGAGGTCAACTACTATCTGACGCAGATGCTAACCGGCCACGGCTGCTTCAGAGCATACTTGCATAGGTTTGGTCACGATGAGTCTGCGGACTGTCCAAGTGGATGTGGAGTACCAGAAGATGCTGAACACGCATTCTTCCAGTGCCCACGATACCACGAAGAAAGAGAGGAACTAGAGGAGGTATTAGTGGAAGCACCAACTCCAGAGACCTTGGTGGGACTCATGATGAAAACAGAAGAGAACTGGGCAGCGATTGGTAGTTTCGCTACGGCTGTGCTGAAGAAACTGCGCCAAGAAGAAAAGAAGAGAAGAAGCGAGACAGCGACGATAGCCGCTGATGCTTGAAAAAAGAGGAAGAAAGCCAGTCGGCACCATCGGAGGAAGAGCCACGGCTGTGATCACTCTCGCGAAGTAATGCTTGGCAGCGGTCCCGCTGAAGTAGAATAGGTCAGTGAGAAAGAGGTTCAGGGTTTTAGTTGGTATAGCAAGTGCGCGAGTCCAACACACGGGCTGCATGCAACCCGTTGCAACCTACGGTGCATAAAGCATTTCCCCCCTCTTAAAAAAACACACACACACAAACACCCACACCCATATGCGTGACTTAAGGAATGAGTTTGGAGTCTTTTAAAACTACGGAAATGACGAGCCGTATGGTCTCAATTCCTTAAGAAAAATTATACGAGCACACACACACACACACACACACACACACACACACACACACACACACACACACACACACACACACACACACACACACCCACACCCACACCCACGCACGCACGCACGCACGCACGCACGCACGCACACACACACACACACACACACACACACACACACCCACACCCACACCCACACGCACGCACGCACGCACGCACGCACGCACGCACGCACGCACGCAGGCACGCACGCACGCAGGCACGCACGCACGCAGGCACGCACGCACGCAGGCACGCACGCACGCACGCACGCACGCACGCACGCACGCACGCACGCACGCACGCACGCACGCACGCACGCACACACACACACACACAAAGAAGCGTAAATCCAACCGAGCAACCTCTACGTGGTACGCTTTAGGTTACGTTAATGTCGGTGGTGAATAAAATGTTTATAAAAAAAATCTTTATCTAATGTTCGTGGGGCGTGTGCGTAGGGTGTCGTATCGTATCGTAGGGATGTAACTTGTACACACGCACACATTCAAAGAACTGTCAATTCCAACAACTCCAATCGCTCGTCTTTTCATGAAAAAAGTTCAGGGCTATAAAAAAATCTAACAATTTTTTTTCGATTTGTTTAAATTAATTTTTTTGCCAACATTTTTTTTATTAATTTTTTTTTCATTCCACAAAAATTTGTTCCCGTTGTTCAACAATCAACATTTTTTAGCACCGGAAATTCGGATTAGTGCACAAAAAATTATGATTCTCAAAAGACGAATAAAAGGTGGTAGATTTAGCCTTTAATCGATTTTGGCAAAAACCACAATTTCGATCATTCGGAACACAATGAAAAAAAATCGCAGGGGTTGAAACTTTTGAGGGCTTTTTTAGGATACTTTGAGGCCATAAAAAACCGAAATTTTTTTTGATCTATTCGATATTGGCAAAATAATTCTTAGTTAAAAGAATATTCGTAAATATGCCATTTTTCACGTTTTTTTAAATCCATTTTTTCGCATAAAAAAATCTTGATAAAAAAATGATAAAAGCATCTTATGGAGAATACTTCAATGTTTCCAAAACCCTCTGATTTTTTTCTGTGCGACCATTAGTCTCCGAGTAATCAGTCATCAAAGTCAAAAGTGTCATTTTTGCTTTGAATATCGATAACTTAGCGAGAAAAAATCGTACAGAGCTCTTCTACGACTCAAATTAAAGAGGAAGAATCCAGCTAGATGATCCCTTTAATCCGATCATTCAAAAAAATATATTAAAGTCCGTGCAGACTGCGAAAAATGAGCAAAAATTTTGAAAATATTTTTACTTCGGTTTTTTTATGGCTACTAAAAATTGGCTGATGCGAAAAATTGTTGAGCTCAAGATCTCAAAACTAGAGATTCACAGCTTCAATTTGCTTTTTTCTATTTTGCTGTACGACCATTTTTCGAGGAGTTACACCTATTTGAAAATGACCCTAAAATTGGCGGACTTTTTCAATATCCTTTGACTCTTTGGCCTAGTGTAGTCATATTGTTTAAAGAAGAAAAAAAAATAAATCGTTTTTTTCATCGTTGTACATGTATGTACCGCGTTAATTGTCAAATTCACAAAATGTAGTCGAAAAAAATCATCGGAGATATATGTCAATCAAACGTGCATCTCATCTGTACATTTATCTGTGAAGATCATATCGTTGCGATTATACTATGGCGTATTTCAAACGTATAATTTACGTAAATTATACAAAAAGCATTTGGCATTATGAACATGCACTTTGCATTCGGCAAAATGCAAAATATATATATATATGGGTCATTCCATGTCAAATCGACAAATTTTTTACCTGACCCCCTTTGATTTCGCTGAAAATTTTCTATCTTTTTCTACCCCCCGAAAGTTATTTTTCAGAATTTTTTCAAATTTTTTTTCCCGACTCAAATAAAGTTATGAATTTTTGAAAAAAACCGCTCTTTTATTTTTAAATTGCCAGAACTTTTTCAAAAATTGACCGTTTGGGAACTTTTTTTTTTCAAAATTTTTGTTTTTAAATGTAGTTTTCGAAAAAAAATATGAAAAAATTTTCAGAATCCCAGATATATGAAATATTTTAGTTTTTTTGAAAAAACCGTAATTTTCTCAAAGTCCGACCGTTTTTTTTTTTTTTGCTCTAAAAATACTTCAACTAATTCTGCAATGATCCCCGTTAATCAAAAGATGTGACGACAATCGCTTCTAATTTTTTTTCTTGATTATAAAAAAATTTTTGTTGAATTTTTGCTGATTTTATATAACTTTGTTATGAAATTTTTTTTATTTCCTCGTGAAACATCAAAAGTTAAAAAATAAAATTTTATTGGAGAATTTCAAGTGATTATCGTCCAAGAAATTGTTATTTAAAAAAAAAAATAATTTTTTTCTCTCATTGACGTTATTTTTTTACTCTTATGGACGTTTTTTTTTGGTACTGAAATATGACAACTTAACGTCATTTTGGTACTGAAACATGACAAAATAACGTCAATGAGAGAAAAAAATTATTTTTTTTTTTTAAATAACAATTTCTTGGACGATAATCACTTGAAATTCTCCAATAAAATTTTATTTTTCAACTTTTGAGGTTTCACGAGGAAATAAAATAAATTTCATAACAAAGTTATATAAAATCAGCAAAAATTCAACAAAAATTTTTTTATAATCAAGAAAAAAAATTAGAAGCGATTGTCGTCACATCTTTTGATTAACGGGGATCATTGCAGAATTAGTTGAAGTATTTTTAGAGCAAAAAAAAAAAAAAACGGTCGGACTTTGAGAAAATTACGGTTTTTTCAAAAAAACTAAAATATTTCATATATCTGGGATTCTGAAAATTTTTTCATATTTTTTTTCGAAAACTACATTTAAAAACAAAAATTTTGAAAAAAAAAGTTCCCAAACGGTCAATTTTTGAAAAAGTTCTGGCAATTTAAAAATAAAAGAGCGGTTTTTTTCAAAAATTCATAACATTTTTTGAGTCGGGAAAAAAAATTTGAAAAAATTCTGAAAAATAACTTTCGGGGGGTAGAAAAAGATAGAAAATTTTCAGCGAAATCAAAGGGGGTCAGGTAAAAAATTTGTCGATTTGACATGGAATGACCCATATATATATATATATATATATATATATATATATATATATATATATATATATATAAGGAGTACAACTTTGCAGTGACCGTTTTTTTTTTAAGTTTAAGGCTTTATTATAAAAAAGTGGCTACATATTTTTTAATCAAAGTACTGCCCGTCGCTAGCTACGACCTCGGCTCATCTTTCAGGTAGCATTCGAATCCCGCGTCGATAAAAGTCTTGGTCCTTGGAGGCAATCCAGGAATCGACCCAATTTTTGACTTCTTCGTAAGTACCGAAGTGCTGGTCAGCCAAATCGTGTGCCATTGACCGGAACGAGTGATAGTCGGAAGGCGCAATGTCTGGAGAGTACGGCGGGTGGGATAAAACCGCCCATTTCAGCGTTTCCAAGTACTTTTTCACGGCATTTGCAACATGGGGTCGGGCATTGTCATGCTGCAGTATCACCTTGTCATGTCTTTCGTTGAATTGTGGCCGTTTCTCTTTGAGTGCCTTACTCAAGCGCATCAACTGACGTCGGTAGAGTTCCCCTGTGATGGTTTCGGATGGTTTGAGCAGCTCATAGTACACAACGCCCAGCTGTCAGCCCGTCTTCAAAAACTTTCTGCCTTCCGCCACCATGCTTGTTCTCGACCTCAAAATCTCCACTTTTGAAGCGTTGAAACCACCGCCGACACGTTTTCTCACTAATAGAATCCTCCCCGTAAGCATCTACAAGCAAACGGTGGGCCTCAGCCGCAGATTTCTTGATGTTGAAGAAGTAAATCATAACCTCCCGCAAATGCTGAGAATTCGGTTCGTAGGTTGCCATGTTTGAGTGCCTATAACTTTATAATGCATACACGTATCCGTTAGCTTTTTAAAATTGTTTACATTGGCAGAGCCTCTAGTTTAAAATGCCACTTTTTTATTGAGCTAGGGCCACTACTTCGGCCGCAGTGGCTCTCTAAGTAAAACAGTCACTGCAAAGTTGTACTCCTAATATATATACAGGGTGTCCCATTTTAATCTTACACCTGAATTTTCTCGAAAAATATTGCTCGGACAAACTATTGTGTGGAACAAAACTTCTAGGGATTGAAGGGGGACGATTGAAAAAAATTTTTTTGAAGAGCCAGAATTCAAAATGGCGGCGTTACAAAGGCTGACATGTTTTTTTCAAACAGAAACATAACTTTTTTTTATTGCCAAAAAATTTGTCAGCTGAAAACTAAAAACTTTTGTTGAAAAAATTTTTTGATAAAGTTCACAGTTTTCAAGTGAGAACATCATTTTCAATTATTTCAGATGTATCCAGGATTTGTGTGTGTGTGTGTGTGTGTGTGTGTGTGTGTGTGTGTGTGTGTGTGTTGTGTGTGTGCGTGTGCGTGTGCGTGTGCGTGTGCGTGTGCGTGTGCGTGTGCGTGTGCGTGTGCGTGTGCGTGTGCGTGTGCGTGTGCGTGTGCGTGTGCGTGTGCGTGTGCGTGTGCGTGTGCGTGTGCGTGTGCGTGTGCGTGTGCGTGTGCGTGTGCGTGTGCGTGTGCGTGTGCGTGTGCGTGTGCGTGTGCGTGTGCGTGTGCGTGTGCGCGTGCGCGTGCGCGTGCGCGTGCGCGTGCGCGTGCGCGTGCGCGTGCGCGGGCGCGTGTGCGTGTGCGCGTGTGCGTGTGCGTGTGCGTGTGCGTGTGCGTGTGCGTGTGCGCGTGTGCGTGTGCGTGTGCGTGTGCGTGTGTGCGTGTGTGTGTGTGTGTGTGTGTGTGTGTGTGTGTGTGTGTGTGTGTGTGTGCATGTGCGTGCGTGTGGAACACTGTTTTGGTTTTTTTTGTTTTCAAATTTGGACGATATTTCATGAGAAAATTTTGGAGAAAAATCGATGAAAAATAGTTTTTTTCCATTTTAATAGCGTTTGCGCCATTTTCAGGCCCAAAAACGTGTTTCTTTAAATCCTTGACGAACTTTGATCACGATGGGTAGAAAAACACACACACACACACACACACACACACACACACACACACACAAATCCTGGATACATCTGAAATAATTGAAAATGATGTTCTCACTTGAAAACTATGAACTTTATCAAAAAATTTTTTCAACAAAAGTTTTTAGTTTTCAGCTGACAAATTGTTTGGCAATAAAAAAAAGTTATGTTTCCGTTTGAAAAAAACATGTCAGCCTTTGTAACGCCGCCATTTTGAATTTTGGCTCCTCAAATAAATTTTTTTCAAACGTCCCCCTTCAATCCCTAGAAGTTTTGTTCCACACAATATTTCGTCCGAGCAATATTTTTCGAGAAAATTCAGGTGTAAGATTAAAATGGGACACCCTGTATACAAGGAATATTTCCTCGACGATCAAAATCAATCTGACTGCATTGATATTAAAATGACGCATTATATCCATATATTTGTAATGCTTGTAATTCCCAAAATTGAAGCTAGATAGAGTACGGATAATATGCGTATATTTAACTTGTCAGGTTCACGAGTTATCAATAATGGTAGTTTGTGTACTATTATACGTATAACATACGCTGATACAGTGATGGTGAACCTTCGATTAATACGGATATGGGATGTATTTTTCATACATGAATATCTGCAATATAATTATATGATCAAATCTTCATGAAATTGTATACATCTTATATACCTATAATATTTTTCTATCATCAAATTAATTAATTTCACTAAATATAGAGATATTGAAGTGCAAGTATAATATACGTACATTCAATCTTATTGGTATTTACCAATATTTGATCGACATACGTTTGTATAACACTCGTATCGAAAGCGTGGATGCAGTTATTGATATAGGTCCTCCTATTATCAATATTGCAATAATGATGACATTGCTCCGCATTATCACCTGTCATATTCGACCTTCCTGTTATCGGTATGCTTGTCTAGTGGTTGGCGTGCTTGCCTCTGAACCAGTACATCGGGAGGTCGCGGCTTCGAGTCGCAGTCTCGTAGTCTCGGAGAAACATAAATCGGGTGAGACGTAGCTCCCATTCTACACGGATATCGCGCACGCAGACCGCTACGTATGTGTGTCGTGTATGTATGACTGTGGCCTGTGATTTATTTCTCGATGAAACGCCACTATCTCCGAAACTGGGAAGCGAACCTCGGACCGGCTGTATTGGTATAGGTTTTCCGCAGTTTCCCTATACCCATGGCAGAATTGTCATGGTGAATGCGATACAGATGGGGAAGTCGGCTGTGGTCGCAAGGTGGGGATATAGAGTGGAATATGGTGGGGAATGTATTAAGATGGGAAGGACCATGAACAGATGGAAGCTATAAAAAATAAAAAATAGCCCGTCTTGTTCTTTCTGGGTATGAACGTCGACGACAAAAATAATGGTTTAACCCTGAAGTGTTAAGACCTGTATAGTCTCAAGTGTCATCAGCGAGATTCGTGACGGTGTGGACTACGTAGAATAGGCTGGGGTCGATAGAAACGCGGGTTCAATGAAACAAGTTGAATAACTCGAAGACGGCAGTGCGGCCCCGAGCGGGGAAGATAGTCCAAGAGCCCCAACCAAAAAAGTAGGTTTGGCTAAAAACGTTCGGGAACAGGTATTTTTTTTTTTTGGAATATGTTCAGCGGTGTCCTGAATGTAAATCCAAGTGGGCGTCGTGGCTTAAGGTTCACTTCAGCCGCCATCTTGAAAAACACGTTTTATTAAATATCTCGCGAACCGCGCATCGTACGACAAAAATTGTAGAGATCATTATTGTAGATAATAATATTTACCATCTTTTTTATTTGAAACTTTTTTTGTATAACGCATAGATTTTTAATTATAGCGCTCCAAACTTTTTTCAATATGGTTTTTGCTGAATATTTAGTTAATGGTGAATGATAAATTAAAAATGGTGGCAACTAATTTGTAGAGCATGAAATTTCCTACAAATTTCATTGGAAACTTTTCCCGTAGTATTTATAGTTTAGGAGCTATTACGCTGTAAATGAGATTATAACGAAATATAATGCTGTATATTCAATTATGCGCCTATGAGTGTAGTATATATTTCGGGTCGTTCGAAATTTCCCCCTCTTAACATTCCAACAGTATTCAGGTATAAATCCTAACGGTTTTTGTCCCCTCGTGACGCTAGGGTCGTTCCCTCGCCTGTTTGTGTATTGAAATTTTCGTAGACGCGTCAGTTCTGTACTACAGCTTGTAGAGAATACTTGTGCGCTGTGTCAAGATTTTTATTTTTGTAATGCTATTTTAACAAAAACCGTGGAAAATGAGTTCGTGTTTTATATGTGGGAACTCTCTGAGTGATGGGACTATAGTGACAGTGCAAGAAAAAGGTGTGCAGACGCTGCTAAAAGCGAGCATTCAAAGAGGAGAAAAAGAGCATGAGCTCCTGCTACGAAACTCGAAAACCATAAGGTAATAATATGCAAAAATATTAAAACTGTATTTTGCAAACACCCTGCACTGTGTAGTACTGATAGTTTAGGTAATAAAGTTTTTATTTATATAATATATCCGGATGTGCGAGTGCGTGCGTGCGTGCGTGTGTCTGCGTTTATTCATTTTCTTTTTTCCATTTCCTAGATCTGTGTATAATATACAGACTTGTACATATATTTGCACCCACCCACACACACACACATACACATTTTTTTACATTTTTATTACTTTCTTTTTCTCTCTCTCTCTCTCTCTCTCTCTCTCTCTCTCTCTCTCTGCCAGGGCCAGGGATGGACAGCAGAGAGAGAAATTTACATTTACATATATATTTACATATAATAAGAGATGCTGTGGGACTCGCTGTGTGTGTGTGTGTGTGTGTGTGTGTGTGTGTGTGTGTGTGTGTGTGTGTGTGTGTGTGTGTGTCTTTGGGAAATATCGATCGGACGGTTCAGATTTCATTACATTTATATAGGAGTTACAAATCGCTCGTATTCTTGTCAATGTTGAGACATCGTGCTGATTTTGTAACGTTCAATTTTGACGAAATTGCTGGAGGAAAAATGTGAATTTTTAAAATTCCAAAATCATGACACTGGGGGGGGGGAAGGTTATTTCGCTCCGAATAAGAAGAATGTCTGAAAATATTTGCTGTTACTGGCTCATTTCTGTACAATTACTAATGAAAATTTTGCAGAATATTCTTCAAATGTCCTTTTAGTATATACTTCTTACATACATAAATATATATAAACTGTGTCGTTGAAAGCAAAATCGTAAACATTTTTCATTTTTGGTGCGAAATAACCTTACGCCCTCCTTTTTACAAAAAACTCGAGTTTACATTGAAACGAAAGCTAAATTACATAGAAATCTTACTCTACACGGTGCAGGGTGCATTTTTTTTACTTGTGTTTAATACAATTATGTTATGTTTTCCATCAGTGTGCACAAGGCGTGTCAAAAGAATTATGCCGATGAGCGAAGAGCTGCAAGTGCCGTTCGTAGACGTCTGTCGCAGCCAACGTCGTCGCAGTCAACGTCGTCGCAATCACCGTCATCGCAATCGCCTACGCCATCGCAGCCACCTGATGTTGAAAAATTCGATTTTGCGAACAGATGTTTCATTTGTACGGAAACAATACCGAGCGATGTTGAGGCGTATAATAAGAAGAAGCATGTACATCGACGGATTCGTGTATCGTCCGTGCAGAGATTTTCTACAGTCAAGAGCACCATTCTCAAGTGGCTAGAAAATCGAGATGACGATAGTGCTCGGGAGATAGTGAAGCGCATTGAAGGCGTTTCCGACACTGATAGCGCTGTAGCTAAATATCACAGAGAGTACTTCACCAAATTAAGCAAGCCACTGCCAACCGGACGAAAGAGATCGTTATCACGTGTAGATGATGCGATGGAATTGGTCTACACTTATATCTCGGAGTCGGACGAGTGTCAGTTTAAACTTTTTGAGCTCGCCAATGTAATTGAGGAGGATCAGCGACCGGTTCTGAGTACCATAAAGACGCGTTTGAAACAAAAATACGGAGAAGACATTTGCATTTTCGATTCTACAGGCCACAACACATTCGTCTGCTTGAAGAGTCGAGGATACAAAATTTTGTCTTCAGCTTGGTACGAAGCAAAAGAAAAGAATAAAGAAGAGGAAAGATTGCGGGTCATCAGAGAAGCTGCTGCTATTCTTTTGGAGGATATACGGTCCCAATGTTATGACACCGAAGCATATCCAGCTTCAGACGATTTCATGAAAGACGTCGATTCAGCAGTTCCGGAGTCACTTCGTCTTCTCTTAACGGAAATGATAACAAAATCGAAACGCAGTTCGTCAGATAATTACAAAAATAAATGTACCAGCATCGCACATACCATTATAGCTGCGGTAAGACCTCGCTCTTTCTTTTCATCCTTACAAGTGGGAGTTGGTGCATTTATTTACAAAAAATTTGGCTCGGGACATCTCATCGACGTTTTATCAGCCTTGGGATTTTGCGCTACGTACAAAGACGTATTACTTTTCGAGTCGTCTTGCATCCAACGCCAGCGGCCCCAAGTTTTACCTCATGCATTTTCCCAATTCGTCTTCGACAACGCTGATTTCAACGTAAACACTCGGGATGGAAAAGGCACGTTTCACGCAATGGGAGGAATCCATTGTGTCACTCCTTTCGATGCTATTCATCGAGATCAGCCTATACCTCGTCTGGCAAAGGAAAAAAATCATGTGTGGAGTTGGGAAATTTTGGAACGGTTTCACTCGTCGCATATGAAAAACCCAATGCGAGCAGTACGCAGGCTCTCCTTGCTGCAGATATGGATTGTCGTCGGCCAATTAGTCACAACATTCTACCGACAATTGGTGATTTCATGTGGCTGTACGCTAAGTGGTCGTTTGCTCAAAATATTTCTGGATGGAACGGCTTCATGGAAGAAGCAACAACCGGTCAAAGTTTTGCAAAATCGAAAATACTTTGCATGCCATTCATCGATGCACCGCCCTCCGATTACGACACCATCTACACAGCGCTACTTTTGGCTGTTGAACAGTGCAAAACTGTCAACCAGGAGGCTTGCATCGTGACTTTCGATCTGCCTCTATACATGAAAGCTCACGACATTACTCACGGTGCCGACCCAACTTCTCCAGTGAAAAATGTAATTGTTCGTCTTGGAGGTTTCCATCTACTGATGTCCTTCCTAGGGTCGATAGGGTACATCATGGCAGGCAGTGGGCTCGCAGATCTCTTTCAGAGTATTTACGCTACCAACAGCGTTGACAAAATCATGACCGGTCATGCATACTCCAGGGCTGTCAGAGCACACGTACTAACCCATCTCGCATTGGCCAAAACATTATGGATGGCCTCGACTTCACAGACGAGGAACGTGATGAAATGGACTTTGTAATCGCCAGTCCTGAAAGATCTTCCATTTTCACAGCATCCGAAGACATCGAAATCGAAGCCGCTTGTACTAAATTTGACGAGGAATTGAAAAAAATTGAAAACAGAGGCCCCACTGCGAAGATATAGCTCGAATATTTTCGCATGGTCACCTTAGTCAAGCGCTTCATTGAAGCTGAGCGGTCAGGAAACTGGAATATCCACCTCGACACCATTCAACAAATGTTGCCGTACTTCCATGCGAGTGGTCACTTCAATTACGCGAAAGCCGCTCACATGTATCTTCAGGACATGGCTGATTTGGACAAAAAAATGCCTGAAGACGAATTTCGAAGATTCACGACAAACGGCTACTTTACGATAAGGCGCACGAATAAATTTTGGTCGGGGATTATGTCGGATATGACAATTGAACAGACGTTGATGCGATCCATGAAAACGTCTGGTGGTCTCACTCAGGGACGTGGAATAACTCACAGTACCCTCAGTAGGTGGACGATGGGAATGGTTTTCATGCAGAATGTTTCGGAACAAGTCGAAAACTTTTTTGGCGTGTTTAGCGCTATAACAGAGCAGCACGTGGATTCTCGAAGCTCACGGATTACGCGCGACAACGCTGATGTCGAAAAATTGGACAATTGGCTCACAGAACATTATCCTTTCCTCGAAGGCACTGAGTTGCAGTCCATCAGCACAGGAGTCGTAGGGGATGCGAGCATTAACTGTTATCGCTGCCACGAAATTGGTGCTGAAATGGTTAACCGCATGGTGGGGAAAGATTTGAACTCTTACAAGTTCAAACGAAGCGACAAGGTGCTTCCTCTAGCAACTGTTAGCAGCAGCATCAAGATCAACTCGGTATCGGTCCCCATCGACCCGCTACTTCTGTTCCAGAGAATGTGTATTTCGAAAGAAACATCAGAAGATTTGAAGAAGCATTTAACGTACGAGCTTGCACCGTATCCTTTATCGTTGTTTACGGAAGCAGGAATGCGCCACGGTACCAAATCTACGCTCTACAAGTCTTTCACATCGCTTCCAGCCACTACAAATCTTGGGTCAAATAGGATGGTAGTCGTGGACGGCGGATTTCTTCTGCATCGAGTTGTGTGGGATCGCAACGTGTCGTTCCTGACCCTTTGTCGAAAATACGTACAGTACGTTCGAAACCATTTCGGTGCAAACACTGTAATAGTTTTCGATGGATATCCAGAAGACGTCGTCAATTTTGGTACGAAGTCCTCCGAACGCCTGCGTCGATCTAAAACACAGTCCTCTATAGATATTATAATCACCGAGACTATGATTGCGACAACTAACCAGGAGAAGTTTTTGGCGAACGAACAGAATAAGAATCGTTTCATAACAATGCTGAAGAAAGAATTTCAACAATCCGGGATTCTCGTCGAACAAACCGGAGAAGATGCCGACACGCTGATCGTACAAACCGCTATACAAATGTCCTCGAGCTACGATTCTGTTACTATTGTGGGCGAGGACGTCGATCTTCTTGTATTGCTAACCGCATTGGCGAATGGACACGACAATATTTTCTTTCGCAAGCCTGGAAAAGGACCCACTCCGGAGACATTATACTGCCCCAATTGTCTCGATAGCCGTTACAGTAAGAGTGTTAGGGACAACATTTTGTTCCTCCACGCTTTCAGTGGCTGCGACACGACAGCAGCTGCATATAAAGTAGGGAAATCCAAAATTCTCACAACGTTACAAAAGAACGATTCTCTATTGAAAGCCGTGGAGTTGTTCACCGAAAATAACGTTGATCCGAACATAATTGCTCACGCCGGAGAACGTTTTTTTATTGCGCTGTACGGAGGTGACGAATCGGAAGTCTCTATTAACTCGCTTCACTACAAATGCTTCGGGAAATTGGCGAGTAAGACGAGGTTGAATTTATCACTTCTACCTCCAACACGAGATACGGCACGCTACCATTCTTTCAGAGTGTACCACCAGGTTCAAACTTGGCTTGGATTTTATCACGACGCTGAAAAATGGGGTTGGAAGCGAACTGCACAAGGACTTGAACCAATTCGAACTTCTATGGCTCCCGCACCGTCGAGTTTGTTGCAAATAATATCGTGCAAATGCACCAAAAATTGCGGAGCTGCCTGCGGATGCCGAAAAGCTGGTCTGAAATGTTCAATTATTTGCTCCAATTGCAGTGGCCAAACATGCGACAACGTGCCAGACATACTAGATGCCATCGAAAACGAAAACGAAGAAGACCCAACCTTCGATTCGTCTCCTTCGGATATGGCGGAGGCAGAAGAGACAGATTCACAAGGCGATGAGTATCTTCCGTCAACATCGAAAAAAATAAGACTCGCCCCGTAAAATAGTGCGCCACTTTTTATATAACAAATGTCTGAGTTCGTTTTTTTGAAGTAGCATTCGTAAAATTCTTTTTATTTCAGTGATTTCGACAACAATTTTCGAAAGAGAAAATAAAGTGCTGACGAATATACACAGTATTTTACAAAATTTGCAACAATTAAAACGGTTTAGCGATTTTCCGAAAAACTCAGATTCACGTTGAATTCAAAAAAAATAAAAAATTCAAATTGAATACCAACCTTCATATTCTTCTATTAAAAAAGAAATCATTATTAATATTACAACACATTACAATATACAATATAAAATAATACTGTACAATATAAAATAGCATTATACAAGCATAACGTTAATTAATAATAATAATATTCATAATAACAATAACAATTCTTACGACGTAGCGTTATGTACTATTGTTTTTTGCCACATGGACATTCTTGTATAATTATACCGTTTTAAGTAACAATAAAGATCGATAAATTATTAGTTGTTCTCCACACTATTTATAATTTTAATTCATTCGCTACACAGTTGCATTGACATTTTTTTGAACACTTTCTGCCATTTTATGCGTTATGAAATTTTTTTCGTATACAACGAGCAATATTGCCACTGATAATGTACGAGGTGCAAGTTTTACCAAGCTGCAGCTCCTAAACTATAAATACTACGGGAAAAGTTTCAAATGAAATTTATAGGAAATGTCATACTCTACAATTCAGTTACCACTATTTTTAATTTATCATTGACCATTAACTAAATATTTACCAAAAACCATATTAAAAAAAGTTTGGAACGCTATAATTAAAAATCTATGCGTTATACAAAAAAAAGTTTCAAATAAAAAAGATGGCAAATATTATTATCTACAATAATGATCTCTACAATTTTTGTCGTACGATGCGCGGTTCGCGAGATATTTAATAAAACGTGTTTTTCAAGATGGCGGCTGAAGTGAACCTTAAGCCACGACGCCCACTTGGATTTACATTCAGGGGACACCCCTGAACATATTCCAAAAAAAATACCTGTTCCCGAACGTTTTAAACCAAAAAGAACCCGGCGCTTGGCCTAAAGAGACTGCTTTGCGTATTGAACCTGTCGCTCATTATGCGTCGACCCCCGAGCGCAGCGGACATTTTTATGTGGGTATATCGCTTTTTCGACGTAAAAGGTAAGTTTTTTTTACTATCAGTATCTTGCGTATTGCTTAAAATCTATTGTTCCTTTTTCAGCGTTGTTTACAATCATCGTTACTATGAATATCCTAGTTGAGTTTATTGTGGTCAGCATCTACGTACAACATTGGGGTTTTTTGCTGTTTGATAAATTATTGGAAGAGAGGGTGTGGGGTAAGTTGAAACAAACGGTTCGGGGTCAATTGAAACGTGTTACTATTGACTCTGAACAAATATTTCATACGCAGGCAAGTTTCCCAAATCTTGTTTTATTTTTTAGATGCCAAGAAATCGTCCGAAAGTAAAATAATATTAAAGGGCCTTAATATACCTTCAGTGATACTCAAACTGGAATGAAAAGCTATAAATCTGATTATTTTGAATAAAAGTATATTTTATTCCCAACAGACATACTTGTTCACTCCATACACATAATTAACAGTACCTGGATTTAGTAGAACGTTAGTTCAATCAGCGGAAAACACCTATTTCAACTAACCCCAGGCACTGTTTCAGTCGAACCCGACACAAGGTCAAGTGAAACATTTTCCGAGGGTTTTTAAATAGCTTCTACCTAAGTTAAAGGCACAGAAGAAGCAAAATCAATAACGCTATCATATAGCCAGATAATCTAGCTATAATTAAAGCCCATTACCAATCAGATAGAGTATGAAATGACGTCACGCTATCCGATGTTCTCAAAAACGTACCAATTGACCCCAGCCTACCCTACTCACACACATGCGAACATCTTAGGGTTATCTTTGGGAATGGACCCAAGACCTCTGCAGGTTAAAACTTGTTTTTTTTTTAACCAATGACTCCTTTCATAGCTGCAGCTGCATAAAATGAACAAAGCATTGGCTTCGAAAAGCCTTCCGTCGTATGGCAACGAGCGTTTTCTAATTGCCGAAAATTTTCCTAGCCATATATGGTAGTTTCTCTCTCTCTCTATCACACATACACACGCACGCACGCACACAACCACACGCACGCACGCACACACGCACACACACACACACACACACACACACACACACACACACACACACACACACACACACACACACACGCACGCACGCACACACGCACGCACGCACGCACACATACGCACACACAGGCACACACACGCGCGCATCTATTTTTTCATGCAGACTCGATAATGTAGAAATAAAAACACTCCTCCTGCATCGACGAAGGTTGCATACTTTTTTATGTATTAATAAATTATAAGATGAATAAGTTCTCAACGTTCACTACTCTATGATGCTCCCTCGCCCCCACAAAACATTCGTGAACAACGGTTTCTCTCTCCCACCCTCCGATCTATGATAAGCATTCGGACCCCATGCCTATCCCCCTCCACAGAGACATCCACGCTCCGGCATCGCCCCTCCCTTCCGTGACGTGACATCACCGTGCTCGGCTACCGCGCGCTGCTCCGTCTGCCACCGTGACCGCACACCGCCGCCCACTCTCCCCTCAGGAACCGCAGTTCGAACGGGTGAAGCTCTACTACTGGTGTAAGTCGTGTCTCTAAATCTATCGGTCGGATATAATTTAAATTTGGACGGAACATAGGTTATAACATTTCTTATCGTATAACCGGATGATTTTTTGATACGTTTCTCCATTTGTTAATATCACATTATTGTTTTTTTTTGTCGAAAATGGAATTTTTTTATCTACAACTTGCCGTTTGTGTATTTTTTTAAGTTTCAAGAAAATATCCGGTCATGCGAAAATTGTATTATTTTACTAAAAGAACATGTTTTCTTTTTCATTTCAGATCACCCGTACTGCGAGCACTACCGACACCGATGGGCCAAGCAGCAACGGCGGCACTTTGTTTAACTATTGAAAACTTCATGGTTTATCAATATTTTTCAATACAAAAACTCATACTTGGCAAGACTATGTATTAAGGAGTTTCGATACCGTTCCTCGGTTGCAAGAGTGGGGATGAAAATACAATGAGTTTTTGACAGGTTGCCAACTTTTTGCGAATGAAATTTCATGTGAAAATAAATTATCATTGGGTAACATCCAACTCATAATAATGTTGAAAATATTTCTAAGCCGCACATTTATATAAATGGTTACAACTTTTTGATGAAACATAAATATGTTGGAATTGTATTCAAGCAAACATAACCGCTGGACTTGTATGACAATAGCGGTCGTTTCTGCCACTGGCACGACTGACTATCGCGAAGGCGTCATCGGCTCCAGGTAATTTATACCGTGAAAAATATTCAACGTTCGTTTTATTAAAAGTTTTGAATTCGGCAGAGTCAAGAAAACGTTAAAAACATCTAGCAGACAAATAAATACATTTTCTTATAAAGTTTAAATGATGTAATACTATGTACGTTTTAAACACCCGCAGATAAAAAAATACCGGCCAGTTAATGCTTGGCTGTTAGTGAGTCACTCGACAGAGCCAGTTAACGCGGGGTTGCCATGTTTAACCTACAAGTTTCGTCAATGTCTGAAAAGAAACCGTTCGATCTCAAAATTCACATACATTTTAGAGTATTATTAAGAGGTATGCGTAACCTAGGAATAAAAAAGGATTCGTGGTTTATTTTATTTTCTTATTGCGTAGAATCTTAACTTTGATTTGGTACAAAGATTTTGTAAAGATTAAAAAAAATGACCAAGTTATGACGATTTTAGTGGAGCAGGTCAGAACGTCCCGTTGCATTAAGGCTCTAGCGCTGTGCGATGCATTGTACGGTTTGATTGTTATATGGTGGAGGAATCGCAGATTGAAGGTACGAAAAATGATTGTGATTTTATTTCAAGCAAGTAGTCATGCACCAAGGCACTTTCTTCCAATTTAATTTTTCAAATAACAATTGGGCCTAAAGAGTGCATTTCGTAGATAGAAATTTTAAATTAAAGATGTTTATTTTTTACAAGTTCCATTAGTAATAGAGATCGAGAAAAGTTAATTGCATCACCTCTCACTCATCGTTTCGTCCCTTTCACTCATCGTTCCGTCTTTGTCATAAAAATATTTTTTGTTCAAATCTCCATTACTCGTGGAGCTAGCAAAAAAAATAGACGAGCCATTTTTTATTGTCAATTAAAAAAGAAACATCTTTCATTTCAAACTTTTTCCTACAAAATGCACTTTTTCGTAACAATCGTCATTATAACAATAAAATTGTTTATAACGAAAAAAATTATTCTATAACAAAATACATGTCCTATTCGTATTTCCCGTACCCGAAACCATTAAAGAACCACCGAAGATATTGAGCAGACATAAACATTTATACGAAAATTGTATACGGAAAAAGTGGATTTAGTACGTTTTCTTCTCTTGCGTTCATCTCGAAAGTTTACTTTGCAATTTGTAAATCGACAAACCGGATGATTTTTTTATGTGTTCCTTCGTTTGGAAAAAGTATCCGACGGGTTTGTAGCTTCACCATTGTACTAAAAGTATATCCTTCCATTTTTTAGTTTAAATGAATCTAGTTACCGGAATCATGTACGTGACCAAGCCGTACGAAGGCTACAGTCCTGAGATTAAATGACAATGATTACGTTGTTTATATGTATTTTGCAATAAAAAAGCGGTAACATGTCAAGACTATGTATCATCTGTGTGCGAAAGAACGACCCTATCATTCCAACACGCTAAACGATTTTTTTTTTTAATCGATCGGTTTTTTTAACTTCAAGGTTATGCAACCCCTTAATGAACGAAATAAAAATCACTCAATTTCTCGACACGACACTCCCAACACGATGATCACCGTTTGCTCAGTTTTTGAAGTTAAATTTAAGTATTATTTTATATAATTAGTGTTTTCGAAGTGCCATGTGTATTACCAAATGGACAAAGGTTTAACTTGAACATTAAAAATGTCCGAAACTATGTTGTGAAGCCGATCAATTTTTGGATCGTTAATGCATCTTCAATTTTTTTCTTAGTAATATAAATTTCAATCGGCTATAAGCATTTCGATTCCAGTCTCGAAACGCTTTAAGTCGCGATATACATTTAGACGGGAAAAAAATAAGCAATTTTGAGGAATTTTTAAAACTAAGAATTAATTCTTCTACATTTATGAAACTGTAGGTACACTTAAACAGTATATTGTAGTATATAAAGAAATTTTTTTAAATTCATTTTTCTTCAAAATGGCGGAGCTGTGGCAGAGTGTTACAGCAAGATTGCCGCAGGAGTTGCGAATAGACGTGCGGTCTAGCTTCCCGTAGACTTTGATTTGCAAAAAAAATCTAAAAGTTGTCCAGTTAGAACATGTATGGTTCCTATTTAACAGTAATTAAAATAAAAGAATTCGAATTGAAGAGAATGTCACGCACATACAAAAAAAATCAAAGTTTCATGTAAAATTTGGATTAGAAAAGTAGATTTTAATCTAATTTTTCAGAAACAATTCTCGCCAAGTATAAGGTAGAAATATTATCGATACTTCTACCGAGTTTTAACTCAATCGGCTTAATCATTTTTTATCAATCCTGCACGCCAATTTCGAAAATGCAGTTTTGAGAAAAACGTGTTTGACGTCTACACCCACTCCGAATCCGAGCGGTGAGGCACAGCATTGACGGGCTGTAACGTTTAAAGTTTTTCGAATTTCACTTTAAAACTTTGAGCAAATATTCTACATATATAGTTTTATCATTTACACAAAAAAAAGCAATCGATTTTGCATCGTTGTAAATGTATATTTCGCCTTAAGGACGATTATCAGTCTAAAGCCCGCGAAAACCAGTGAATTCCGACATTTTTCAATGGATTCCCAGTTTATACAATTAAAATTTCTTTTAACGGTCTTTATTCTAAAGGGTTTCTGAAAATAATCTGACATCGTTATTTATTAATAAAACGTATTATTTATTCGAAAAGTACGAATATTTTAATTTTAATATGAGGTACAAACATGACGATTATGTGTGGAACACAATATCCGATAAATGGCATTAACGACATGGACTTGGATGACATATTCTTTCAGCAAGATGGCGCGACGTGCAACACTGGAGGCGAACCAATGCAGTTATTGCAGATTAAGTTTTATGGTCGTGTTATCTCGCGCCGCGGCGATGTGAATTGGCCACCAAATTGTGCGATTTGAAGCCATTGGACTTCTTTCTTTGAGGTTTTCTGAAAGGAAAAGCGTATGCCAATAATTCACTGACTATTCGGGAAGTCAAGGAAGCAATTGGGCGCACCATTAATGAAATTAGTCTGCAATTATGCGGAAATGTTATTCGAAATTTCGTCAAACGAGTAAACGTTTGCAAACAGGGACGAGGCGGTCATTTATCGGATATTGTGTTCCACACATAACCTCCATGTTTGTACCTTATATTAAAAGAAAAATATTCGTACTTTTTAAATAAATAATACGTTTTATTAATAAATTGAAATGTAAGGTCATTTTGAGACACCCTATATATATATATCTTTAAGTATCCTTACGAATTGTTTCGATTCATCAATTCCAAACGCCAATTCTTTACCGATTGCCTTGGATTTTTTTTCTAACCTTATAACATTTTACATCGAAGTACGTAGGGGATTCGTCGATTTTTTTTACGTCCACCATTTTGCAGAAAATCGGCATTTCTCGATATCCCCACGTACTTCGAAGGCAAATCTTATCTGCAACTCAAATTATTTTGAATTTTTATTACGGGTGGAAAAGTGGAGGAGAATATGGTTCTTCTTGTCTCATTGTCTTACAAAATTTTATGACAACATTTGTAAAAATATTTGAAAATATGTAGAATGAAGGCCACTAAACGGACTGTTCATTCTATTTATCCGCGCTCTAGACTGGTAGTCTTCCTCAATTGTGGGTAAAATCTTGACCTCGTCATCTCAATACTTTCATCAGAAGACAATATCGAAAATCAACCTCTTTTCTGGGCTCCAAGCTTATGTATACCAATTAATGTTTTTCCTGAAAAAACCGTCAACTGTAATATGGTCGTCGGCGTCCGAGACTGGTCAGTATATGCAGAAATGTAATAAGATCGATTATTCTACAACACAGACCCCGTGCACAATCAAGTTAAACGGAGTTTAAGTGGCGAATGGATCAATCAGGACTACGTCTAGCGCATTAATCTTACTCCTCAAGGCAAAATAAAAGCTGCTCTGTCGGTAAAGGTTTTGTTGCTCACTTTCCTCCAAAAAGGTTGACACTTCCTGAGAAAAAAGGGAGTGATTGATTTTCAGCTATCTTATCTTACTTATACTTATTATGGTACATCAATTACTTTGCCTTAAGGCGTTGAAGAAATTTCATTCGCGTGAGACAAGCCAATAGTCTGCAGTAGATGCTCACGCACGCACTTATTTCTTTGGGTTTGATTCTGCCGGGTTTTGTTGCATGGGTTTTGTCTAACTTTTTGACTTACATTGGTCGAATATTAAAATCCAAAGGCTTTATTCGAAATCCATTCGTAATAAATCGATCGTCAGTAGTTTGGGTTTTCAGGCGTGATAACACACATCAACCTTAGGAAATTTCAAATAAAAAATTTACTATTAGAATATACCATTGCAATAAAATCGACGAATCCTCTAAAGTCTACCTACAAATCGCCACCCGCTAACCACTAAACAGATACATCTGACCACTAAGATATGCCAAATTCGTCAAATTCAGCGGGAAAACCACGAAATTGGGAATATTTTGGTAGTTTTGATGGGCAGGCCCGGAAAGCTGATCACGAATTGAAAATTGAAAAATCTACCTGAATTTCGTGTTTTTCAATGTCAGCCAGTATACGCTCCTTGAGTTTCTTCACTTCGTGGGTTGTGAGGGTGTCAGCTTTAGCTATAACTGGCACGACGTTCACTTTCCTGTGCAATCTCCTCAGTACCTCGAGATCCAGTTGTCGCAACCTGGTTCGCAGAAAAACATTATAAAAAAAGTTTTGAACTTTACTTAATCGGCACTATTTTTCCGATATAGGGATGAGCGATGTTAGCCGATCAATCAAAATGGTCGATTATTTCTTGTAACAATCTATTGATCTTATCGATTTTTATCTCCCGTGATAGATCGATAGATCGTCGTTCGATTCTGCGTACTAACCATCCATAATTTTATTTGAATTATTACTTTCCTATGAGAACATTTGTTAGCAAATGTGTACTGGGTGCAAAATGGCGACAAACATAAAAATGCTGTGTGGTTTCCATTGTTAGTGATGTTGGTCGCAATATGTTTCATAAAGAATTTTCACCGAATCCGATGTTTGACTTGTCGATGAGGCGTTTCCCTTCATTTTTTAAATTCATTTAATTACAAGACGATGTTTTTTGATCGAATTATTCCCAATCGAAGTGAAAACTGCACTTGCAACTTTGAACGTCTCACCCTCCATGGTCACTAAAGGTCAAATTGACCCTACCCCACCGGCAAATACTTGTCGTGAGCGAGCCATTTTGAAATCTCAGTATAAATATCTTTTTGCAACGCCCACTATAGGAGCATCGTTTATCCCAAAGTACCATATCTCAAGCGTATCGCCTATTACGTGTACCGGAAAATATTGAAAAATGAAATAATTATGATTTTACGTGAAAAAATGAAGTTTTTCTTAATTTTCGTGTTCACGATTTTCTTTAACCACTCTGTTCGATTTCTCGCGTTAATGCAGATTTTCCATATTCTAGAATGTAAAATGTATGGTCCAGAATTTTTGTGACCTTATTTTTCGACCGATAGTGTTCGTACGGCAACTGTTTGATAACCGGTGGGGTCTTTTTAACACCACGTGATCAACGCGTAACTTTTCCGAAGGGTGACTACAGAGGGTTTAAATAGTTAATACATGACGGTACATAAATTTCCTTCAATATCATTGAGTTATTAATTCGATTAAAACATTATTTATGCGATGGATCTATTATAAAATTGCCCATAACACTTCATAATATCAATTTTTTAGAAAAGACGATGCTCCTTCTGGAGAAACCGCGACATCATTAGTGTCCACTTTTATTTTAAGTTCAAATGTCCTCAGAACATATTGCAAAAGTTCTAATTTTTTCAGACCCTAACTATCCAAACATACAACTTAATTCTTAAAAAAATTAAATCGTCATCCAACTTGGGTCTCAACATTTCTCGTTTTCTGAGCTCAGAAATGACTTTTACACGACCTTCCAAATACATCAACGTCGATTATAATTTTTTTTTAATATTCCATGAATTAAAAAATAACGAAAAATTAGTTTTTTTTGGAAAACACATTGTAAGATTTTTTTCCAATTTTCGTTTCCGAACTTCGCCCATCCCTATACTCTAAAACATTATAAGATTGGCAAAAAGCACACCCGTGTCCATATGGCGGTATAAAATATAGACAACAGTGTACTCTGTTGTCTTGGATATTTTTTCTATTGAGTCCACTCTCGTCCGTAAAATATTGACGGAATTGTTCGTCTATGTAAGCGGAGCAAGCCTTCCACGTGTCGTCGCAATTCACCGCATCACCGAAACCTTTTCTTGCAAAATGAAAACGCAGAGATAAACTATTGTTACAAAACACCTGATATTGTAAGCCATAAAAAACCATAGTTACGATAATTGACAGAAAAAAATCTTACCTGGAGTATCAACGATCGTCAAGCGAAGTCGAACACCCCGTTCCTCAATGTCCATCATTTTTTTTTCGACCGAGGTCGTTTTTTCCACGCGCTCTTTGGAAACCAAAAGAGAATAAAGATGCATGAATTTATTCGAACAACAACGGGCAAATGCAGATTATTTTACGCAGATTAGGCCTAGCTTGTTGATTAGAGTGATTTCGAAATACCATCTCGTAAAACTTTTTGAACAAGAAGTACAATATGTACTGAGAAAGATTCAAGAGAGTTATTTAATCAGTAAGAAGTTAAAAAATATTCTCCATTCTTTCATCGGAAAGCTTATCAGTTGATGCGAAATCGTTTTATGCCCAAAGCGTTATCAAAGACAGAAAAACATTTTATTATTACTAACGAAGAGCATGGGAATTAATTACTTTAGTCTTTATGTTTTACAAGTACCTCGAATTTTTGCGGGCTCTCGAATTTCTATGCATTTGTACTCACACGTGCTCGGATAATCGCATTAACTTACATAAAAACCTAGTAAACATCATTTTTCCCCCGCATTGCTCATTTAACAAACATATTAATGGAGTCATGCATATTATCAAAAAACCATTAAGTGCTAGGTGGACCGCTAATAACAGTACTTTGAATGCTTCAAAGCATGTGTAGCATAAACTGGACCGCACCCCATATTTCACTATGCGTTTGTACGCAGCTGTAGAGTTATAGGAGATGCAATATTTTCCTAAATGCCAAAAAAGTCGCGTGCTCTCTGCTTTTGAACATAAAAAATCGGCAACGTCTCATTTTTCCAGTCAGAATTCTTTTCAATAAAAGCTTGTCTTTGGAAACTTGTTTAGAAAGAGATTTTCATACCTTAGCCGTATATATTCGCATTATTGTCGATATACTATACAGTCATCGTAAAAATTTCCACTTCCTCGCATAATAAATGCATCATGAATTCGTCATGAGCAGCGTCTTCGACAGCTCGCAAAGCAGCGGAAGGCAAGATATTTCAAAAAATAATGCGAGAACGCAAAGTACCGGAATTGTTTAGACATTGATAAAGAAAAAATTATTACGATTTAAATTTGTTACCATTCACTTCACTACCTATGTCTTTATTCTTATCGTTCGTCATAACTTCATCAGAAATATACTAGAAAAAAAACGAACCTATTTTGCTCAACTTTCACTACTAATCCGGCCGCATTCTCGCCTATTTTCAAGGTATTTACGATCGAAATACTTTATATTAAACTTGACTTTAATCGCTCAATGGGTTTATAGTTATACGAAGTCGTCAATTTTTGAAAAAGGGCCCCCTCCATTTAAATCCCAATGGCGCATTTTTCTTTCTCCGTTATGAGAATTTAACGAACGCACGATGCCATTTTAACCGATTTCCGGTTTGCGAATATTCTACTGAAAGAGCTAAACATTGTATACCATATGCATCTGGAATCCTGCGGTCTTTGTAGAGATCTCCGAGGAAGAGGCTGTTTATCAGGGTCGATTTTCCAAGTCCCGTTTCACCCAATACCATTAGCGTAAACTCGAATCCTCTTTTTACCGACTTCCGGTGCACTTGTTCCGGTAATGTCGCGAACCCGATATAATCCCTGTCTGGCTAAACAGATTGTTATTTATATACATATATACACACATACACCGAAGGCTGCATAATTGAAGAATCACTTCTAATTGTTTATGAGCTCGGGGCACGAGGGAAGGCAAAACTAAGGAGTCTCACTTCTTCCATACTGCTTTAGCATATTCACAACGAAAACACTTCAGAGAACCTTCGAGGATTTATTTCATGTTGATGGAGTTACGCCACTTTCAAGAAAAAGTGTAAAATTCCGAGAATTAGACACTTTTTTGGTTCGCATTTCGCGATAACAATAATGATGTCGAGAAAAGTTTTTTTTCTGGTGGTTTTGCGGAATAAAAACTCAGCTGTCCAACGCTCTCCTTGTGGATGAGGTGCGACCTTATTTATCCGAGTTATGACCTTCCCGAATCGAAATATATAACCCTTTCAATTTCGTGGTCGATAACTCGGTCGACAAAAGTCGGACAGAGCTTACTAAGAAATAAATTTAAAGCAGAATGTATGCTTCTCAGAAGTGCTGAAGCAGTTTTTGCAACAAAAAATACCGTGATAATGGTGAAATAATCTCAATTTATATATATTTTTACGTATAATAAAATCGTTACAAAGTCGTGGTTAAACGTAAAATATTTTTATATGAGACTCTTGCGTTGTTTACTAACGATGCAGAAGCCACAACGGCAATTTCTGGAATTTCTGTCTGCCTGTTTGTTTGTATTCTCACGCATAACTCATAGACTACTTAACGAAGTTTAGTCAAATTTGGCATAGATAAAGCTTATAATCCGGACTAACATATAAGATACTTTTTATCGCGATTCGGTACGAAATTGTTATAATTGTTATATATGAAAATGATATAAAGACCATTTACACGCTGGTACTCGTGTTCTTTTGTAATTGATGAGGCTTTTATATATTCGAATTATTTAAAAACATAGAAGACTTTGCGTTATACTGGACTTGATAGAGATGTTGCTCTGCAATTTTGGTTCTTAATTCGGTTTTACGCATACATTGCTATTTCCGACTAATTTGCGTCAGTACTTAGGGACTTAACTTTGTTTTGTAATTTGGCTGTTGCTATAAAATTGCCAGATAACAGTTTACAACAGTTTACTTTGTTGAGAACTTGATTAGAATTTTGATTTTATTAATATAGTAACCTTGCCACGAAGAAAAAGAATGAATCTTTCTCAGCACTAGCGAAATGCTAACAATAAGAGGATTAAATGCGTTAACAGACTTTTTCCAAAATTTGCCAAGGCAGCAGAAATAAACCCACTCTTAAACGTCGATTCCTTTTATTTACATTGTTGTTTTTTTTTCAAACTTATGAAATGATTTTTTTAGACTGTGTCAGAGGCTACTCAACCAATGTACGATATGTAACCTAACCTAAGCTAATAATAAAGTCCACGCCGACGAAGTTGCGGGCAGGGCTAGTTTCATGTAAAAGATATCGTTGAATTTGAATGTGAAATAAAAAATTGCACATTGCCTCTTAATCGATTCATTTCTCTATAAAATTACATTCATAAGTCTCGATTTTAATTTTTGCAATTTTTTTTCTCATGGACGAAACTTCGCGTTGACAAAAAAAAACTCGCTCATATGATCTGTTGGCGCGAAATTAATGTGCACACTTTTTATCGACATGTATTTCAATAGTATTTAGTGTGAAAAGTCCGGAAAACTACGAATTTCGAACGTAAACACATGAAGAGCTGACTCGAATACGTTAATTATTCGCGGAATATAATTCGCCGTCGACTGGAAATTAGAATCATCAGCATCCTTGCACGTTTTATCCTTCTTCTATGATCACAATTGTAACGAATTCATGTTTTGCCTAACGTGAATGTCGTCGTGTTCAAGTTTGGTATTTCAGACGAAAAAAAACGTTTCGACCTTAAAAACCATAAAGCTGTTTTCAGAACCATCATACAATGAAGTCATAAATAAGGGTTTTTTACCCTTCTGTGATAAAATAAGGCATGCATTAAGGCCCACACTGTAAAAAATAAGCGTGTTGTCGATGTGTTGAAGCAACACACAACACGCCTACAACGTGTGTAGAACCTGGTTAACGCGTTGAAACAACGTGTTTTACTTATTTTACCGTGTTAAAATAATACGCTCTATACCACTCCTGATAACAACACGTTTTAAATAGGTTGCTGTAGAACACGCTTAATGTAACACACATGAAGCGTGTCGAATCAAGCCATTTTCTTTCAAACACGCGACTCGAACGACACAAAGCGTTGTGAAACAACTTACTTGCACGCATGTACCACAAATAACACGCGTCCAGTGAGTTGATATGATAATATGGCGGCTTTATAACCTCGCTACGTTATGCACGGACTTGCGAAAGAGTTTTTCAATTGCGAATTGTATTATTTTAAAAGCGAAACACATAAGTTTTCGCTCGTCGTGCACACCTACATGAATGAAGAAAATAATGTGCTCGGTGAAACCATGGTAAGTGCAACACTCAGTTTATTGACGTATATATAAAATAAATTTTTTGGTAAAGTGTCACTGCGAAGAAAATTTTTTATTTTGTGCGGATCAATATTTTGTTCGATGTTGAGAAAAGTTTCTGTCCAGAGTGAAGAAAGATGCTTTTTATGGGCAAATTTAATTCTATGCGTACCAAGTTTTCCGTTCAGTGGGAAGAAAACTTTCTGTGCGGAGTGGAGGAAATTCGTTGTTCCGGGCAAAGGAAACTTTTTATTCTATGCGGACCAACTTTTCTGTCCGGAGTGGAGTAAATTTCTTGTTTGGGGCAAAGGAAATTCTTTATTTTGTGCAGACCAATTCTTCTGTCCAGGGCAAAGAAAATTGTCTGTCCAGAGTGAAAGAAATTCCTTGTTCTGAGCAATCGAACTTTTTAATTCTTTGTGGACCAACTTTTCTGTCCGGCGTGGAGTAAATTTCTTGTTCGGGGCAAAGAAAATTCTTTATTGTGTGTGGACCAATTTTTCTGTCTAGGTCAAGGAAAATTGTCTATCCGTACAGAAAGAAATTCCTTGTTCGGAGCAAACGAAATTTTTTATTCTGTGCGGACCAATTTTTCTATCTAGTGCTAAGAAAGTTTTCTGTCCGGAGTGGAGGAAATTGCTTGTACGGGGAAAACAAAATTTTTTGTTTTCTGTGCAGACAAATTTTTCTGTCGAGAGCAATGAAAGTTGTCAGTTCGGAGTGAGAGAAATTTCTTTTTCGAGGCACAGAAAATTCTTTATTCTGTACAGACCAATTTTTCTGTCCAGTGCGAAGAAAATTGTCTGTTCGGAGTGAAGAAAATTGGTTGTATGGGGCAAAGCAAATTCTTTATTCTGTGCGGACCAAGTTTTCTGTCCAGGGCGAAGAAAGATTTCTGTTCTGTGAGCGCCAAAATTCGTACCAGCCCGCCAAATTATTATAAGTAGCGATATGACTCGGGTGTTACCCACGATGACGAGGCGGAATAGAAAAACGGAAATTACAAATGTAAATATGACTCGAGTATTGTTGACCACGATGAGAGAGAAGCGGTACCAGGAAAGGAGTTCGACGCGAGATCCCGTGCTGTATAGACGTTTATACCAACCAATAAATTTATACTCCATCTTGAAAGTTTCCTTGAATCATTTTTATCCCTTACAATCTCAGAAGTGGGATATCCTAACGCAAGCCCACAGTAATTTGATACAGCCGGGACTCCGAGTAATTTCGTAGGACTCGTGGCGTCAAAAAAAAAAAAGAAGAAAATCTGAAAACGGTGTTCCGAGTTACGCAACCGTTAAGCGCGTGTGTCGGATCGTTAATATCATGGCGGAACGAGTGTAACGGTCTCGTGAGTTCGCGTATGGTTTTTTTTTCGATCACACCGTGCTCGTAAGCAGTGAACACGTTGTTCTTATTTTATTTTTTTTTATTTTTGAAAAATCGGGTTTCGAGGAAAGACATTCAGGGCCGACGGTTAAGTGGTCTTTGAAGGTGAGGACTCGGGAAGAAAATAGATAGAACAACAGTTAACGGAGTATTCGAAGCGGGGTCGCATGGACCGGAGACGGATACGGGAAAAAAAAGAAACCGGTAGCAATTTGGCGTGAGTGATCGGCGTAGGCGAAAGGCTGGTAACCGCCATTATCTCCGTCGGAAAATTTGCTTTTCATCGAGCAACGGCAAATTCGTGGACACGTGACTGGTGGCGTGATTTACGTGACGTCACAATCTCGCTCTTTTCGTGTTCCGGGCAGGCCGAGGTGCTCGTGAGACTCGTCTCGAGAGAGGACGAGGGAAAGAAGAAAGGGAGTACCGAGCACACGCATTGGGACAATCGGAGCGTATGTACAACCGGCTCACTGGTGTCGAACTTGTATTCGTGGACAGTGTTTCGTGTGTGTGAGCGTACAAATGTGTACGCGTGAACAGTAAACATTAGACGGTGCGTATTCGTCTTGTGCGAGTCTTGTGTGTGACGTATGTGACGTACAGACGTATACGTGTTTGTGAACGAGCGATAAAATGAGGGAGGCGACTGATTTTACCGCAGCCCAGCTAAAATCAAAACTCCAGGAACGTGGTCTTCCTTCAGCCGGTACGAAAAATGAATTGATCTCCCGATTGCACGAGTCAGATCCGAGTGGAGGGTGGATGATTGATCCGCGAAACCCCGAAGAAAATGAGTTAATATCGGAGATTGGGCAACAACAAATTGCACATCATTCGCGATCCATACCAGCTGAGGAGATGCAATGAGAAATTGAATTATTAAGACGGGAACGAGAGCTCATGCGCCGAGAATTGGCGTTAACGCAGAGGGAACTTGAGGCTGCTCATACGACTCCCTCGATTGCAGAAAATACCAGGTGTGTAAGTATGAAACCGGAATTTGCCCATAGGTGGCGCTAGATGTCGATGCAGTTACCGACACATCACGTCAGCGGTGTCTTATTATTGTATTGATATCCGACAAAGATTTCCAACTCACAATACCACGAGTTTCATTCAGTAGCATTAGTTTATTAGAGATAAAAATGTCGAGTTTTGTGCCAACAAATTACGATTTGCAGACAGCACTACTTTTCTGTTTTCATCTGAAGAAAACCGCAGCCGAATCGCATCGAATGCTTGTGGAGGCGTTTGGTGAGCATGCTCTCGATAAAACACAGTGTTTCGAGTGGTTCAAACGGTTCAAAAGTGGCGATTTTGACGTGAGGAACGAAGAACGTGGAAGAACACCGAAAAAGTTTGAAGACGCTGACCTGCAAGCCTTGTTGGACGAAGACGACGCTCAAACACAACAACAACTGGCGGATCAGTTAAAGGTGACCCGAGAAGCCATCTCCCTTCGGTTGAAAGCCATGGGAAAGATACAAAAGGTGGGGAAATGGGTTCCACATGAACTCAACGAAAGACAGCAGGAAAACCGCAAAACATCATGCGAAATGCTGCTCGCCAGGTTCAAAAGAAAGTCATTTCTCCATCGAATTGTGACTGGCGATGAAAAGTGGATATATTTCGAGAATCCTAAGCGCAAAAAGTCATGGGTTACTCCGGGTGAACCATCAACATCGACGGTAAGACCAAACCGCTACGGACGAAAGACAATGCTGTGTGTTTGGTGGGATCAGAAGGGCGTAATCTACTACGAGCTGCTGAAACCTGGGGAAACTGTCAATACTCAACGCTACCGACAACAAATGACCGATTTGGATCGAGTTTTGCGTGAAAAACGACCAGAATACCAACAAAGACAACACAAGGTGATTTTGCTGAATGACAATGCACCAGCACACAAAGCAAAACAGGTCCAGGAAACGATAGAGTCGTTCCGTTGGGAGATTCTTCAGCACGCGCCTTACTCACCGGACCTAGCCCCATCCGATTACTACTTGTTTGCATCGATGGGACACGCACTTGCTGAGCAGCGCTTTACTTCTTACGAAGATGTATGAAAATGGCTCGATGACTGGTTTGCCTCAAAAGAGCAACAGTTCTTTTGGCGCGGAATCCACAAATTGCCAGAAAGATGGGAAAAATGTATAGATAGCGACGGACAATACTTTGAATAAGTTACTTTGTATCATATCATTACAATAAACGTGTTTTTTCTGTACAAAAATTCCGGTTTCATACTTACACACCTGGTAGATACCCCAAGGTCAACATCAGAGTTTTGTCCGATTTATTAAGTGAGTTTAGTGGAGCACAAGATGCTTTCTGGAAATGGGAAAAACAGTTGCAGTTGCTGAAAAATTCTTACGATCTGGACGACAACTCGGCTCGGATACTGGCGGGGTCGAAGCTGAAAGGCAGCGCTCTCGACTGGTTTCACTCGAAACCAGAACATATCGAAATGAATTTGGGACAATTATTGGAGGAAATGCGGACGATATTCGACCAGCGTCCGAATAAAGTCGCACTTCGTCGCCAATTTGAGAGCCGTCAATGGGAAAACGGAGAAACTTTCAATGATTACTATCACGAGAAAGTTATACTGGCTAATCGTGTCGTCGTACCTGAAGAAGAGATCGTCGACTATTTGATCGATGGGATCCCGGATCATCGTTTACGAGATCAAGCTCGAATGCAAGGATTCGATAATAAAACCTCGTTATTGGTAGCGTTCGGAAAGATTTCGCTTCGGTCGTTTAAGGATGAAGGGAAAAGCCGTGGTAAACGCGATTATAACGACAAGCCTGGTTCAAGGCAGTCATCGTCATCGAGCGGTACGAACTAGAGCACGAGTGGAGCCACGACTGATAGCCGTTCAGCAAGAAAGTGTTTCCATTGCCACAAAGAGGGCCATTTTAAACCGCAATGCCCCGAACTCTCCAAAAAGAAGGGCACCTGTTTTGCCTGCAACCAACCAGGGCATTATTCAAGAGATTGTTCCCAAAAAACGACGCAGGTCGGCAACATCTATCCAGCTCCGGTCGAGGACGATGAGTACCACAAGAATGTTTTGTACACTATGTATGTTGATGGTGAAAAAGAAAGAACCGAATTGGTAACGTTGTTGGACACGGGAAGTCCGATTAGTTTTATTAAATTGCGTTACGTCCCGAGTAACGTGATTGAATGCGCAGACGAATATTGTAATAAATTTCGCGGAATAAATAACAGCAGTTTAGTCGTCCTTGGATCCGTTAATCTCGAGATAAAGATGGACGGAAGACTACAGACAAACTCAAGGTTAATGGTTGTGCAGGATTTTACAATGGCTTCGAGCGTAGTTGTGGGTAGAGATATTTTAAAGAGGTTCGACCTTGGCTTGAGGGAAGTGACGAATTTCTATCAAGAAGAGATTGCGTGTATAGCGGGTATCGATCTTTCTTCTCCAGGCGAGGGGAGGCGGATGCGTTGACGATAAACAATGCGATACCGATCGAAACGCAAAAGCAGGTACAGAAGATATTTAGAGAAAATTATTTGGAACCTGCTCGCCCAGAAGAGCCAAGGGTGAGGGCGGAATTAAAATTAACTTTGTCCGAAAGCCAGCCGTTTCGCTTCGCGCCGAGAAGATTATCGTACGTCGAGAAAGAACAAGTCCGTAAAATAATCGATGGATTGTTGGAGAGGGGGATCGTTAGAACGAGTGAGTCAGAGTACGCCTCACCCATTGTTTTGGTGAAAAAGAAAAACGGGGAGACCCGAATGTGCGTCGACTATCGAGCATTGAATAAACTGACTCTTCGCGACAACTACCCCCTTCCCCTCATCGAGGATCAACTGGATATCTTGCAGGGCAAACGGTATTTTACAGTACTCGATTTGAAGGACGGGTTTCACCACGTGGCAATGGCCGACGATTCGATAAAATATACGGCATTTGTCACTCCCGTTGGACAGTACGAGTACGTAAAGATGCCGTTCGGGCTCAACCTAGGATCAACCTAGTTCTTAAGGCACAACACCACTGTGAACCCCAGTTTTTTTTGCCATTTTTCAAGATTTTTTTTTTGTGGGAAAAAAAGAGATATTCGAAATTATTTTTTTGTTTTGTTCGTTGTTTATTGAAGATGCATAAAAAAAAAATTTCAAATTTTTCACGCCCCATGGTGACGCTGGGGAAGCGCCCGCGTCAGGTACTGTTGCCTCTGCAGTGGTTCGCGGCACGCAGCAGAACTCTCTTCAAAATCGATCTGAAAAAAAATACCGAGTGTTTTCGTTAATAATATGATATTTTGAAGAGAAGTACATAGGGATTTGAAAAAATATTGATTTTTAAAAAGTAGGCACGCTTTTGAAATTAAAGGACGATTTTCGAGCAAAATTTCTCGTCGAAAATAGGCTATAACTTTTTTTATTATTGAGATATCGAAAAAATCCTATGTACTTCTTTAGATAATCTAGTTTTATTGATGCAGTCCAAATTGGAAGTCGATCGGATAAAAATTGCTCGGGTTCTGCTGCGTGCCGCACTCAAAAAAGTGGTTTTGAGAAAAACGCGTTCAAAGTTTTAGGTTTGTTAATTGATGCGATAAATTGGAAAAAAAATTGTTTACCTTTAATCAGCGATGCCGGCACCATATAGCTGGCCTTCAAGAAGCAAATCATTGTCCCTAGCATCTTTTCTCGAACTTGTAGAGGCTCTTCTTGCCTCTTTTGCAGCGTCTGTGAGCGAGCGCTCCGCCAGCTCGATCCGCGCTGCGTCGGTTTTAACGCAAAAATTGAAACAATTTGGGCCGATAGTTATCCCCAACGTCTCCAAAACTTTCATGAGGCTTCTCAGGCCATCATTGAATAATAATACCGCGATATCAGCTGCAATATCGACGGTTTTTTTGCTCCCGGACTGACACTTGGGGGCTATTGCCCAAACTGATTTGTTGTAGCTTTCGTTGTTGTTTTGCGTGAAGCCGCCCAAACAACGCTGCAGCAAATCGTCTCTGCTCAAATTTATATATCCCGGTATACCTGCTGACCCTGAGGCGCGCAGCTGCGCGGGACCCCGAGCGTCACGGAGCGCTGCACCGCTCCACAAAATATTCAATATCTCCGAAAATAATTATTTTTTCGACCTGGGTCCAACGGCATCTTAATCTTAAATGTATTTTAGATTTTTCTAGATGGTTTTCAAAAAATCGATTTTTTGAAGCCGTCACAGTGGTGTTGTCCCTTAAAGAGTTTATCGATCGAGGTGACGTAATTGCGTACCTCGACGACGTCATGATCGCGACAGAAACCATCGAACGGAATCGGAATCGAACCATCGAATGGAGTGCGTACTCGAGGCCGTGTTAGCGACGCTTGTTGCCAGCAGATTGGAACTGCGTGTTGACAAATGCAAGTTTTTGTTCACTGACATTGAGTATCTCGGCTACTGAATCTCGCAAGAGGGAATTAGTCCAACGGAAGAGGGATCGCCGCGATTAAGACCTATCCCGCTCCACAAGATGTACGAGGTGTCAGGCGTTTTCTTGGCATGAGCTCATACTTTAGAACATTCATCGAGGGATTTTCGGTCATTGCCAAACCGCTCCATGAGCTCTGTAAGAAAGAGGTGTCGTTTCAGTTTGGTGAGGTCGAGTTAAAAGTGTTCGAGAAATTGAAGGGGAAGCTCGTTGAGGCACCGATTTTGGCGATTTACAATCCGCGCGGCGAGACCGAACTACACTGCGATGGCAGCTCACGCGGTTACGGGAGTGTTTTACTCCAGCGCAAATCTGATCGTAAGCTTCATCCCGTATTCTATTTCTCCAAGCTCACGAGTGAAACAGAGAGTAGATACCATAGTTTCGAATTGGAAACGTTGGCGATTATCTACTTTTTGCGAAGGTTCCGAGTTTATCTTCATGGGATTAAGTTCAAGATCGTGACGGACTGTAATTCTCTGAAGATGACTCTGAACAAACGAGAAATCAATCAGCGAATCGCAAGAAGGGCATTAGAGCTCGAGAATTACGATTATTCGGTCGAACATCGTGCCGGAAATAGGATGCAGCATGTTGATGCGCTCACAAGGAACATCACTCAGGTGTCCGCCTCCGATTTTGTTGAAACTCGTATATGTGATAGAGCATCGAAAACTTTGAGACACGTATTTTTTTTTATCGGCGGAAAAACGGATTTAAGAGGGGAAACCGCCCCTCAAAGAAAGGCGTGTCGAGGGGTGATTTTGCAGTTTCACCCAGAAGCAATCCACCGATCTGTATGAAACAAAAACGAAAATTCTTCTAATGAAAAGCGATGAAAAATCCACTATGAAAATGTTGAGAAAAAATTAAATTAGGGGGTAAACCACTCCTCAATTTGCCTTTTTTTCACCCTACACTTGAGAGGGTTGTATGCAAATTAATAAAACAGGTATCATTTTGAAGGGCAATTAAAATTAAAGTTGACGGGTTTTTGCGTTTTGGCGGCATAGCAAATTTAAGGGGGTAAACCACCCCTAACATAAATTTATTTATCATGGTCGTTTTTTCTGTGTTTAAAGTATATCCGCTGATTTTAAATATTTCTATAAGCTACAATTCAATGTTTTATCATATTTTAAAATTGTTACATTCGTCTTAAGGGGTAACTACCCCTCTGACGAGAAACATCATTGAAGTATCCGCTTTCGATTTCGTTGAAACTCATATATGTGGTAAAGCATTGCAAAGTATTAAACATGTTTTTTTTGTATCGGCAGAAAAACGGTGTTGGGGGATGAAACCACCCCTCAAAGTTTCTCCCACAAGCAGTCCACCGATCTTAATGAAACAAAATCGAAAATTCCTCTAAAATTAAGCGATGAAAAATCCACTACAAGAGTGTTGATTAGAAATATAATTAAGGGGTAAACCATCCCTCCATTTGCCGTTTTTCACCCCACGCTTAAGAGGGTTGTATCAACATTAATAAAACAGGTATCATTTTGAAGGAGAATCAAAATTCAAGTTGACGCGTTTTTGCGTTTTAGCAGGACACCAAATTTAAGGCGGTAAACCACCCCTAACATAAATTTGTTCGTTTCCATTCATTTAAAAAACCAGAAGATTTTGAAAATCCTGTTACCTTTGGTTTTGGTGAATCGAACACACATTGTAGAATACCCGGTTGTAATAATTTGGCCATTATCAGATGTGCATGGTGCAAAAAGTCGTTGTGTTTAAAGCATTTTTTTGACGATTATCATTATTGCAGGAATGTTTTTTTTTGACGATTATCATTATTGCTGCCATGATTGTTGATGGTTGATAGTTGATAGACTAGAAAAAAAAGTATATATCACAAGAAAATGATTTGACGGCATATTTGACTTCGATACTTTTCACAAGTACTATTAATTAAATCAGCTGATATGATTCCCAAATGAAATATGTCAAAATAAATTAAAAACATGTTCGTTAACCTACTGTAAAACCCTCAGTTTCATTAATATGTTTAATTAAATAAACGGTAAAATAATAAAAATATACATTCCTCCACAAAACTACGTCGCTGGCTAAATTATCGCTTGATCCAGGCGCATCATCGTTCCGACATATAAGAAGTGAGCCTTATAACTTATTCTGGAAATTATTATAATTAATGATATGGTAAAAGTGTATGTTTATTCCTATGGAGATGCTTAATGGACGTGCATATTAAAATCGGAAGCGTTTCGACACGAACATATGAGTCTTATGAGCAAGGGGTAGCCCCACGTACCCACTCTTAAAGTACCGCTCCTAAAGCTTAAGACGAATATGCCTGCACACACAAAAATAAAATTGATATTACCGATGAAATGAAAACAGTTTTAACGAAATTCGTGAAACCTTTCGCGAAACTTCAAACGAAAAGCAATTAGAGGGGGTAGTTTACCCTTAAAATTTAGAAATTTAAAAACGTAATAATTTTAAAACGCGGGAGAATATTTTTAATCCGCGGAGACATGTTAAACACAGAAAACACGACGGTGATGAACAAATTTATGTTAGGGGTGGTTTACCGCCTTAAATTTGGTGTCCTGCTAAAACGCAAAAACGCGTCAACTTGAATTTTGATTCCCCTTCAAAATGATACCTGTTTTATTAATGTTGATACAACCCTCTTAAGCGTGGGGTGAAAAACGGCAAATGGAGGGATGGTTTACCCATTAATTATATTTCTAATCAACACTCTTGTAGTGGATTTTTCATCGCTTAATTTTAGAGGAATTTTCGATTTTGTTTCATTCAGATCGGTGGACTGCTTGTGGGAGAAACTTTGAGGGGTGGTTTCATCCTCTAACACCGTGTTTCTGCCGATACAAAAAAAAACATGTTTAATAGTTTGCAATGCTTTACCACATATATGAGTTTCAACGAAATCGAAAGCGGATACTTCAATGATGTTTCTCGTCAGAGGGGTAGTTACCCCTTAAGACGAATGTAACAATTTAAAAATATGATATAACATTGAATTGTAGCTTATAGAAATATTTAAAATCAGCGGATATACTTTAAACACAGAAAAAACGACCATGATAAATAAATTTATGTTAGGGGTGGTTTACCCCCTTAAATTTGCTATGCCGCCAAAACGCAAAAACCCGTCAACTTTAATTTTAATTGCCCTTCAAAATGATACCTGTTTTATTAATTTGCATACAACCCTCTTAAGTGTGGGGTGAAAAAAAGGCAAATTGAGGGGTGGTTTACCCCCTAATTAAATTTTTTCTCAACATTTTCATAGTGGATTTTTCATCGCTTTTCATTAGAAGAATTTTCGTTTTTGTTTCATTCAGATCGGTGGATTGCTTCTGGGTGAAACTGCAAAATCACCCCTCGACACGCCTTTCTTTGAGGGGCGGTTTCCCCCCTTAAATCCGTTTTTTCGCCGATAAAAAAAATATGTGTCTCAAAGTTTTCGATGCTCTATCACATATATGAGTTTCAACAAAATCGGAGGCGGACACCTGAGGGATGTTCCTTGTCAGTCGTGCTAGGAATGTATTGGTGGTCGAGGACAACCCATTCGAGGTCAATCTCTCAATATTTCAAGGTCGTGACCCAGTAAGTAAAGAATTGCGGGATTTATTGGAAAAAACCGAGCATCGTTCTTTCGAGATGAGGAATGGTCTCGTATACAGGAAAGAGGGGGCCGAGCTACTGTTTTACGTACCGCAGAGTATGGTCGCGCACGTGATAAGGAGGTGTCACGATGAGGTGGGGCATTTATCAGTCGAGAAAACGTGCAGCGCGATAAAATCTACCTACTGGTTCCCTAAAATGAGGGAAAAGGTCTAGATTTATATCCAGGATTGTTTAAAATGTGTTGCGTTTAACCCGGCCACGGGAAAGGCGGAAGGGTTTCTACATAGCCTTCCGAAGGGTAACGTACCATTTTCAACAGTTCATATTGACCATTATGGGCCAGTAGAAAAGGGACGATTGGTAAAACGTCACATTCTCGTCGTGATCGATTCCTTCACGAAATTCACGAAGTTGTACGCGACAAAAACAACCGCGACTAGCGAGTCGATCAAGTGTTTGCGACGTTATTTTGCGGACTATAGCCGCCCAAAATGTATCGTATCGGATAGAGGTACCAGCTTTACGTCGCGCGATTTTGACGAGTTCCTCGAGGAAAATAATATTAAGCATGTACGAATCGCAACCGCGTCACCGAAAGCCAACGGGCAGGTCGAGCGCGTGAATAGAGTTCTAGGACCAATTTTAGGCAAATTAATTGATAACGCGTCGGGCCAGTATTGGTACAAAGTCCTTAACGACGTCGAGTTCGCCATGAATAATTCTGTAAACAAATCGACGGGCGATCGACGCGATAAAAGATTACGTGGAAATCATTGCATCAGAGCCGCGTGATTTAGAGACGTTGCGAGCGGACGCGGCCGCCAAAATAGAAAAGTCGCAGGAATATAACGAGCAATATTTTGACAAGAGGCGAAAAAAAGCGCAAAGATACGAGGTTGACGACTATGTTATGATCAAGAATTTCAAGAGCACAGCAGGGGCACCTCATAAAATTATCCCAAGGTTCAAAGGACCATACCGCGTCATCAAAGTATTGCGAAACGATCGATACGTCGTGGCAGACGTGGAAAACCATCAGATTTCACAGCGACCGTATTGTGGTACCTGGGAAGCTGCGAACATGAGGCCCTGGTGTTCTCGCGAAACCTCTGTTCATGGGAAAGATGCGAGGGTTGACGAGTGAAACCCAAGAAAAAAAAATGTATTCAAGCGTATTGCGATCGATTCTTTTTGTACGAAGGCACATGAGTGTACCGACGAATGGCGGATAGAGCGAATAAACGAATGATTTCCATGGCGTCCGGGCCGGACTTATGTCAGGAACGGCCGAAGCACCAAAATTCGTACCAGCCCGCCAAATTATTATAAGTAGCGATATGACTCGGGTGTTACCCACGATGACGAGGCGGAATAGAAAAACGGAAATTACAAATGTAAATATGACTCGAGTATTGTTGACGACGATGAGAGAGAAGCGGTACCAGGAAAGGAGTTCGACGCGAGATCCCGTTCTGTATAGACGTTTATACCAACCAATAAATTTATACTCCATCTTGAAAGTTTCCTTAAATCATTTTTATCCCTTACAGTTCGGAGTGAAGAAAAGTGCTTGTACGGGGCAAAGGAATTTTTTTTTGTGCGGACAAATTTTTCTGTCGAGGGCAAAGAAAATTGCCTGTATGGAGTAAGAGAAATTTCTTGTTCGGGGCAAAGCAAATTCTTCATTCTGTACAGAAAGTTTTCTGTTCAGAGTGAAGAAAAGTGCTTGTACGGGGCAAAGGAATTTTTTTTTCTGTGCGGACAAATTTTTCTGTCAAGCGCAAAGAAAATTGTCTGTTCAAAGTGAGAGAAATATCTTGTTCGGGGCAAAGAAAATTCTTTATTTTTTGCGGACGAATTTTTCTGTCCAGTGCAAAGAAAATTGCCTGTTCGGAGTGAAGGAAATTTCTGTTCACATTTCACATTTTATGTGTGTTGAGTGTAGACACACACACACACATATATATATACATAAAATGTGAAATGTCTTCATTACTCTTCTCGTTCAATGTAATCATGTATTCCGTTTCTTGATGAAAAATCGCAAGTATAGGCGATTGTACAATGGTTAGCGCACGTATATTAGGTATAGAAGTAACTAGGTTAGGTAGGTCCGAAACCGGGTATGGACAATAAAATTTATTCGCAGGAATTAATTTCAGGACGACTGGAACTCATCAAGTATGGTAGTAAACCATCGGAATAAACCACCAGAAACGGAGAAACCTTTTTTTATTTATTTTTAAAAGTATGCCAACGTGACGTCTTGTACGTTATTCCCAAGCGTCCACAAGTACACATCAAAAAGTGTGTTGATTTAGCCATCAACACATTTCAAACATGTTGAAATTGGCGACAAGCGTTTACACGCCTAAAGTGTATCGAAACAACACGCTTTGAACTTGCTAAGACACGCTTGACGCGTATTGACAGAACATACGTAAAATGTGTCGTTACGACATCAACACATGAGTTGCCGTGTTGAAAACGGCGACAAGATTACACACGTGAAACGTCTTGAAACAACACGTTTGTTTTTACAGTGGCGGTTCCGCAACTCTGCGTTAACCGAGTTAACCGAATTTTAAGGGCTACTGGACTAATCAGAACCACGCTTAGTGGGTTAGCTCGGTTAACCGAGAGTCGTGGAATGCGGCTTAAATCCTTAAGAAATGAGCCCCCGTCCCCGCACCGTACAGCAATCGACAATCGAATTTTTGCGGAAAACTTAGCAAAATCATATACGTATACGCCCATGATCGCATTTTTTTGTCCTAATTGAAATTGAAACGAATAGTTTGCATTGAATTATGTTCTACTAGCTGCCGTACCCGGCTCTGCTCGGGTGCAAGTCCGGATACAAGCGCAAGGTAGTGCAGCATGTTTACGCGGTTAATTTTCTTACTGAGCGTTTCACATTTTTGTTCATTGTTCAACTCCCTGATAATCTCCCGTGATCAAGAGACGCGGCAGCGTCTAGACGCCAGGTATGAAAAAAAAATTCTACGCCACTGACGTCGCCACCGATCGCGACGCCACTGACCGACTGACGACACGCCGCGACTCTTTATACAGTAAGATGGGCTTTTAGCAGACGACTTTTAACTTTCAATCGACATTACGCGAAAACGCGGCGACAAATCGAAAATCTAATGACATTTTACCAATGTAATGTGATTTTTTCCTATCGATTTTGTTTGGGTCATTTTTCGACCCGTGTACTCAATCCCCTTGATCTCATAATATTCACCGAATTTCCGACCGAATTCACGACAAGAAATTTTTCCACCCTCAGGGGGTTTTCCGAATCGAAATAAGTCTTTCGGCCATGTCATAAACATGAAACATACGCCCTTATTAGGGTTGATTAACATTGATTGATTGATTAACACAGCCTGTCAACATCCGCAGTAGACTCATTTGAGACGCTCTGCGCAGCCCCGAGAGCGCCACATCCGGGCGAACGCAGCGCCTCCGAGTAGCATCGCCTGCTATTCACTTTTTCGTTTCAATGTTTACCGTGATCTGACAGCTTAACTCCTAAGTAGGGTTAGGCTGTGCAAAGTTGAGAAAAGTTAGAAGTGCAAAGTTAAAAGAAAAGAAATGGCCCTTTTGAGGGCCATATTAATTTGACAACGGTTGTGACCTCAAAAAAAAAAACAAACGGCTCTTTTCAGAGCCAAAGTAAATTTGACGAAGGTACTTCAAATCGCAGATTCGGACCTCTGAAAATTCTCTGACATGGACACAGCAACAATCGATTTACGTGATAACGGAGAACATAAAGGCCAACCACATGAAATCGCCTAGCATCGGATACAGGTAAGAAAAAATCAGATACTGAAAAGTGAAGATGAAAAATAAAGATCAGTTCTCTTCCTTGTGCGATACAAAGATCCTCGTATTTTCATTAATTGAAGAATTATTCGCGACCATTGGAGGAGTACTGCGGTATGGATAAGTTCAAGAGTCGAAAGTATCAAGATTTTTCAAGCTTCGAGCCACCCCACATGCCGCAGTCACAGTGACCTACAGCACTGGCAAGCTCGAGGTGGAGGCATTTGCGACCTCAAAGAACAATGCGCAGTACGTTTAGGGCCAAGTGATGTTTGACGAACGCGTGAGCGATACGAGCTTCAAAAAGCCACATGACCTCATGACCAGCGATGCCCGGTAAACTGCAATCGACGTCACTGAGTACATGGCGAATCTCAACACGCTGGACCGAACTGTCAATAGGGGTCTGCGAGTCGGTCAGCAGAGCGAAGAACCTCTATCCCAGTCTGGGAAATTACAGCGGTACAATGAGAGCCCCCATGACAATGAAGCCCAACGCGACACTCGGTAATGCTTCTCTGATATTGGAAAGTAGCTATGAGCCACTCCTCAGGTTAGCCGCAGTTGATTCATATTCATAATATTGAAAATCAATTCGATACACTAAATTGAGCAAAAAGCCAAAATTATCAATTGTAGTATATCAACCACAATTCATATTTTTGGTTTTCGATAAATTTATAAATTGCAAGCAATAAAAAATGTTTCAGGTATCGAGAGGCCGCAAAGATGAATTTGGCATCAACCATAGGCAATGAAAATTACCTTACGCTAAACAGCACAGGATTCCAAAAATCTGGATGTCGTTGGGCTGCCCGCAACAAATGAAAAATTATTTCAGGCGTCGGAAAGAGGCAAAAGAATTCATATAGCCTCGCAAGTAAAGCAGACAACAAGTGCCTGCTCAATATTACATTTGGGATCGTTGGTAACTTTTGACGATGCGGCACCCGGAAACACGATAGAAAACTCGTCGGTCCAGCACCATGGATGATTGGTTCAGTATGTGAGCCAGAGTTGGGCGTAATTCTATTTATAAATACGAATACGAATTTATTCACATCCTGATTTTCATGTGAATATAAATACAAATTTATTCATACTCCACTTATTTGTCTTCACATGCATGCATACAAATACAATTGTATTCACAAATATTCTGAACACACAAATAAATTCACAGAAAAAATTGTGCATATTCACAAAAATGTGAATATTTACAAAAAATCCTGTGAATAAAAAAAATTCACATCAAAATCTGTGAATGCAAATGTATTCACAAAAAATTGTAAATACAAAAAAATTCACAAAATAAATTGTGAATTTTTTCGTATTTAAGAAAAATTAAAATCAAATTCACAATGATTAGATTGAAATTTGCACCAAAAGTGAGTTCATACTATTTTGAGAGAAAACATTGCCTCAACACAATGTTTTCTCTCAAAATACGTAAGAACTCACTTGTGGTGTAAATTTTAATATAATTGTCGTGAATTCGATTTTAATTTTCTTCAACTTGAGGAAATTCACAACTCATTTTGTGAATTTTTTCATATTTATAATGTAATATTTGAAACACAACTTTTTTTGCAAAAATTTCTTAGCCTCGACGCAATGTTTTCTCTCAAAATACGTAAGAACTCACAGTTAGTGTAAATTTTAATTTAGGTTAAATATAGGCAACTAAGAGCTTTACATGTCAAAAGGTTAAAAATGTTGATTTCTCTTTAATAAGTTCGACAAAGAATATACACTTTTTATGCGTACTGCAAAGTAGACATTTAAAAATAATATATGTTTCAGAGATCACCGGCAGGGCCAGCGAGATCTACCATCCAACGTATGAAGATAAAATTAAAAAGATGAAAAGATTTAGAATAAAAATTATGCTGTGGATGCCATTTCCTAGGCTCCGACTGATTCAAATATCTTGAAATACTTTTCCCTGTTCAATACGAATATGAAATCGAAGACATCTAGTTTGAACAGATATATTGAAATTCCCCTTCCAAAAAGGTATGAAATCCCCCTTAAAAACTTTTAAAAAGTAAAAAAAAACGCCAAGTAATAAAAATCCCGCAAAATCGTTATCGCTTGTTTTACTATATAAAAAATTCTGATTTATCTCAAATATCTCAAACTATACTTATCATTTAAATTTAAAAAATGGTTTTATTTTACTTCTTTAATGCAAATGTACAAAAATAAGTGAAATCAGTTTTATGAAATAGCCAAGCAAGTTTACTAGACATGTAGTACACAAAATTTTTAAAGCTTAGGAATAATATTTTTGAAAATGTTTAGTTTGAAAGAGTTTTAGCAAACCATTGTAGCAAAAAAATGATATCACCATTAGTTAAAAGTACAAAGTAGGTACCACACAAGTACACTGGAAATGCTGTGCAACGACTTGGCGTGCATGGTTAAGAAAAAAACTCGGCGAAGGATTTCGTCATCTCAACATGTCAATTTTCGCGTTAACAAAACATAAATCGTCACGATTTATTATGCAAGTGAAAACCAGATTCATGTGGAATACGGCTCAAATAAGTGATCTATCCTTCGACCACACGGCATTTGAAGTGTTATTTTATTTGCATGATACAAGATAATTATATAAAAGCAATTTATCGAGTCATTTTTTAAACGAATATAACGTAGCTTCGTACCTGCTGACTGACCTGCGTACCGATAAAGCTCCATGTCAAAGTTATTGTGTGCAAATGACACTAGCGCGAGCGGCAGTAGAACCTAATTGCTAATAGCCCTTGTAGTTAATGGAACGTTATAATTTAAAATGTTGCTAATACCCCTGGTAGTCGATGCCACGTGATTATGTAAAATTATATATATATATATATATATATATATATATATATATATATATCGACGCAGAAGTTATTTTCGCGCGCGGTCGGAACGGAAAATTCTCTAATTTCCCGAGCTTTTTTCTTAACCATGCACGCCAAGTCGTTGCACAGCATTTCCAGTGTACTTGTATGGTACCTACTTTGTACTTTTAACTAATGGTGATATCATTTTTTTGCTATAATGGTTTGCTAAAACTCTTTCAAACTAAACATTTTCAAAAAAATTATTCCTAAGCTTTAAAAATTTTGTGTACAACATGTCTAGTAAACTTGCTTGGCTATTTCATAAAAGTGATTTGACTTTTTTTTGTACATTTGCATTAAAGAAGTAAAATAAAACCATTTTTTGAACTTAAATGATAAGTATAGTTTGAGATATTTGAGATAAATCAGAATTTTTTATATAGTAAATCAAGCGAAAACGATTTTGAGGGATTTTTATTACTTGGCGTTTTTTTTTACGTTTTAAAAGTTTTTAAGGGGTATACTATACACTGGTGAAAACCGCATCCGAATTGAACGGGTTCTTAAGTTCATTGGGTACAGATAAAGCGATAGAGTCTTCCGTTTATAAGTGTAGAGATTTGTGTATGTTGCGCGCGCACGCGCGTGTGTGTGTATTATCATGGCAGGTTATCAGGGAGCTGAACAATGAACAAAAATGTGGGACGCCCAGTAAGAAAATTAACAGCGTAAACATGCGGCGCCACCCCGCGCTTGTATCCCGACTTGCACACACACACACACACACACACACACACACACACACACACACACACACACACACACACACGCGCGCGCGCGCGCGCGCGCACGCACGCACGCACGCACGCACGCACGCACGCACGCACGCACGCACGCACGCACGCACGCACACACACACACACACACACACACACACACACACACACACACACACACACACACACAGGGTGAGGCACTAACTGTTGCCACCTTGAATACCTCTGTAATTATCGACGTCACAAAAAAATGTTAGAAGCAAAAGTTGCACCGTACGAAAGGGGTCATCAAATGCGACCATTTTCTTTTTATGTCAGTGGAGGCGCTGTCGCACAGTAAAGGTGACCTCCACTTTTTTAAATGGGACGGTACTTTTTTTTCAACTATCTTGTAGAGCCTCGAAAACTGCATAAAAAACATTTAGGGGACAAAGTCGTTCAAGGTCATTTAAGATAAAAAAGTGACATGAACTTTATTTTTATGTGAAATTACCTTTATTCACAGTAGATGTTCAAAGTGGTTGCCATTGGAATCAATGCAGTATTGCAATCTCCTCATCACGAATTTCTTATCACTTCGGCACTTATCGCCGAAGTCTTGCCATTGTCTTGTATCTAAACAACGGCACTAAACATGCAATGTACACGGAACATTGTACAATGTTTTGCCCAAACAAACCCAAGATAACGAGTATTAATGAATCAAGCGAATGTAAATTATGTATTCTTTTGAAGAGCAAACTGATATGCTTCTAATTTACGGAGAATGTCAGAAAAATGCAGTGAGAGCTAGAGACTTATACGCTGAAAGATTTCCTGAACGTTCTCGCCCTACACGCCGTACATTTCAAATTTTGTACACTAAACTCAGGACAACTGGATCCTTAACCCGTCGGGAAAGTAACCGACAAAAGCGAGTTACTAACGAAGAAACGGAAATTGGTGTTCTTGCCGCCGTTCATCGAGACCCTTGTGCGAGTTCTCGTCAAATTGCGAGGGAATCTGGCGTAAGCCAAAGAAGTATTCTACGTGTTCTACATCGTCATAAATATCATCCTTACCACATCAGTCTCCACCAGGAAGTAACTGGTACGGATTTCATGAATCGCACTGAATTTTGCCGATGGGCTCAACGCCAGATTCAGAGAGATGACTCATTTATTAATCGGATTTTATTTACTGATGAGGCAACATTTACGAATCATGGAAATATTAACTTGCATAACATGCATTTGTGGTCAACTGAAAATCCACATTGGCTACGGCAAGTTGCACACCAAAGACCGTGGTCGGTTAATGTATGGTGTGGGATTATTGGGGATAGAATCATAGGCCCTTATTTCATCGAAGGGAATCTTAATAGTAGGAAGTACACCGCATTCCTTCAAGAAACATTAGGTCCGTTATTGGAAGAAATACCTTTAGAAACAAGAAACAGAATGTGGTATCAACACGATGGGTGCCCGGCACATTTTTCGCTGATAGCTAGAAATGAATTGCAAAAGAGATTTCCAAATCGTTGGATTGGACGCGGAGGAGCTCTATCGTGGCCGGCTCGCGCGCCAGACTTGACGCCTCTGGACTTTTTCTTGTGGGGATACTTGAAAGATCTTGTTTATAAAGAACGTCCAACTACGCTGGATGATATGCGTAAGAGAATTCTTCGTGCCTGTGATGAGATATGTGTCGAAGTGATTAGAAATTCTACACAATCCGTGATGAGGAGATTGCAATACTGCATTGATTCCAATGGCAATCACTTTGAACATCTCCTGTGAATAAAGGTAATTTCACATAAAAATAAAGTTCATGTCACTTTTTGATCTTAAAGGACCTTGAACGACTTTGTCCCCTAAATGTTTTTTATGCAGTTTTCGATGCTCTACAAGATAGTTGAAAAAAATGTATCGTCCCATTTAAAATAGTGGAGGTGACCTTTACTGTGCGACAGCGCCTCCACTGAGATAAAAAAAAATGGTCGCATTTGATGACCCCTTTCGTACGCTACAACTTTTGTTTCAAACATTTTTTTGTGACGTCGATAATTATATATATATATATAAATCGACAGAGATGGGCGCGCGGTCGGTGTCGGGCTCGGCGGTCACTGAAGTTAAGGAGCATTGGAGACTGCCAATACTTGGAGCGGTGACCGCTTGCCCGTGCACTGGTTTGCGCTTCAACCTCTGAGTGGGAGGCAGTTTGTCTGAGTTTCTGATGGTAATACAACTGAAACTCAGCCAAATATAGCCGCCTGTATCGGCCCATGTTTTCCGCAGTTTCCCTGGGCCCTCGTGCAAATGCGATACAGTAGTGCATTGGGAAAGAGTGGCTGCGGCCAACACCCTGGGGGGGGGGGGGTCCCTCTGAAAGGAATGTAGGGAACTCTGGAAGGATTGTGAATGGAAGGAATAAAGGATGGGATGGTAAAAGGGGAAGGACCTTGTACGTCTGACGAATACATATATTGAGACGTACAAGTCCGTCTCATCAACGAATAACCCCACCACAATTTCAAAAAGGTAACCGATTTTGGGTAAGCAAGAGACAGGTCGAAGCAAAAACAAGGTCAAATAGTTCAGATCCACAGAAAAACCAGGTAGAAACACGCTAATTGAATTAATGGCGGATAACAACAAAGGGAAGGTAACGGCCACACAGCACACCAGCAAAACAAAAAAAAATATATTGAAACGTTACAAGCAAAACCGGCAGAAACCGGAAAAACCAACTAATTGAATTAAGGGGATAGAAAAACCGGCAAAAACCAGATAAAACCAACTAATTGAATTAAGGAGAAAGAAAAACCGACAGACACCGGACAAACCAAGTAATCTAATTAAGGGGAGATGAAGAAGAAGGGGAAAGAAAAACGTTAAAAATCAGGGTATAAAAGAACTGAAATTTTTTGAGAAAAGGCACTCTTTGAATCCCTCGTGGATCGACAAGTACTGCTTGGCAAAGTACATCCCTAGTGGAAGGAAACGCTGGGAACACGGAACGTTGAGTAACAAGAGAAACAAGGAGTCGCGCCTAAAAAAAAGTCGAAAGAGCACTTCTTTCATTCCTCGCGGATCGACAAGTACTGCTTGGCAAAGTACCTCCCTAGTGGAAGGAAACGCTGGGAACACGGAACGTTGAGAAACAAGGAAAAAACGGAGTTGCGCTTAAAAGCATTAGAAAGCTCTCTTCATTTTTTGTTAAAGTGAACTAGTACTGCTGGACCAAGTACATCCCTCGTGGATCGGAAACGTCTGGAACACGGAACGTTCAGGAATAAAAAACGAAGAAGAATTGAGATAAATTCATTTTAAAGAGAAAATATTGGAAAATCAAAGAAAAATAAAAAGAGCAATAAGGAAAGTTAATAAATTAAAGATGGCAAACAATTAGCGCTAAATAGGTAGGAAAAGTATAGCAGGAGAAAATAAGAAGCGTGAAGGTATCACAACGAGCGAGCGTTACGAATAGATATAAGGGAAAATATTAAATTTTGAAAATACAAGAAATATTATATTAGGAGATAAGAAAGCATACGCTGTAGTCATACGAAATACACACACACACACACACACACACACACACACACACACACACACACACACACACACACACACACACACCGGGATCATCAATTAATACGGATCAGGATCGCAAAAAGGACAAGGAGGTATTCTGAAATTACAAGCACCGAAATCCATGCAAAAAAGGGTCATTCGAGTGCTCGCGGCACATCGCTCGATTAGATTATCGTAGACAGGTAGGTGGCGACATCGCACGCTACGATCAAGAACCGGGCGATCAATTATCGACGCGCGATAATTGATCGGGAGAAAGCATCGATCACCGCGATCCAAAGGGCAGAGCTAGGGTAGGGGAATAGATCTCGACGCGTGGCGAGAGAGAGCGCGCGCCTACGACCCGTCGATCGCGAGTCCTAGCGCCACGGGTGGGAGTGCGCCGCGACTCGACGCGCCCTAAGGGAAAGCTACAAAGGAAAATACCGCGTCGCTATTGGTCAAGCACCGATACCTATCGCGCCGCTAGCGAAAGCACGTCGCAAACTTAGGCCGACAGAAGCCATAGAACTAGAAGAGGGGGGGGGGAAGTCGATATCGATCCACGATAAATGATCCCGCCCGACTTTATTGTACCATGCGAGTAATGAATAGTTGACCGACCGAGTAAAATCTTGCGAAACACACTATAAAACAATACAAACAACACAACACACTCATACATGGCGTTATTATTATTATTTTTTTTTATTATATCGAGCCATAAAAACTGAATAAATCACATTTTTGTTAAAATTACCCAAAACACCTGAGACCTTTTACCATTCCGTCCTTTATTCCTTCCATTCACAATCCTTCCAGAGTTCGCTACATTCCTTTCAGAGTCCCCTCCCCCCAGGATGGGGGTATATATATATATATAGGGTGACCGTTATTTGGGCTTTGGCGAAAAAAATTCGATGCCACCCCAAAAACATAATCAGGGTGTATGAAAAAAAAACAAAGTGTAAAGTTTGGTGGCGCTCGGAAAATTGGAACACGCGCCACCGAGCGAATGAAATTTTAAATGTAAAATACATGTATTTATCTCGCGCATCAATGATTTTTTTCCGAGTATAATATTAATGAGAAAAATTTGAAACTTGGTACACTTATTGTGCATAGTATGGTCTACGAAACCAAATTTAAAAAAAAATCCATTTATAATTTTGTTAATGACAAGCTCTGTAGAGATGCCGATACTTCGTTTTTTTAAATATTTGTTTTCAAATCAATTTCAAATCAAATAAAAAATAAATTTCCAGTTCGAAAATGTAATGTCTGCAGTGAAGAAGACATAGAAGAATATATTTTTTTCGTAATACACATTTACGAGCTATCGTTGTTTGCACCGTTACAAGAGCAGTGTTGTGTTCGCTGTAGTGTATATGTGTATTACGGGAGAGAAGTGAGCAATGTCAAATCAAAGGCGTTTTACCTTTCTTTCTACAGTTTCTTTGTATTTTGTGTTTTCCTCGTAAAGAGAGGCACATTTGTCCTGTTCTTTCTCACTTCGTTTAGTACATGTATGACTACGGTAAGCGGGGCACTGCTTGCAGAAGTGTAAACACGACGGCTACCGAACGCGTATTACGGACAAATATTTTTTTAATCGGAGATCCAATCTCCAAATAGTTGGGAATAAGTTGCCAAGTAAAAAACAGGTGCTAAAAATACTCTTTTTCAACATGCGTCAACTGAAATACAGTTTACGTCAAAGTGCATCAATGGTTACAAACGAGGTTTCAGTTTTTTGGGAAAAGGCCGGAATACCTGTACTAAAACAAACCCGGTGTATTGAAAAAATTGAACTTTTGCACAATCATTGGCGAAATCTACACAAACGTGGTGGTCAAAAATGCAATGAATCCAAAGAGGCGAATTTCAAGCGAGAAACTGAGTTGCTGTTCGATATTGCCGCATCTCCTGAAAATCTACGAGGCATCGACGAAAAAACAAATGCTTTTTTGCAGAACCAAGGAAAACCCGAACGAATTCGTTTTATTAGTGACATTCAATCAATACACGATCAGGATATAATCGATGATGAAATTAATTTTATCCTCGATATGCCCAAAAAAAGCGAAATATGGCAGAGAAAATTGTACAATGGTTATGTTTTCAAAATTATTATAAACAACATTTTCTTCAGGCGATATTGTCGAGTTGATAGACAGCAGCCAAAGTGCTATTCGTGTTCTCAAAGAAGTAATTTCTCGACCGAAATTTTGATAAAAATAAAACAGAGGATGATCCTTTATTTGCCTTCGGCAAAAAAATCGCGGCTCAATCAATATCATTGATGAGAAATTGGTTGCAACCTTAGATAAATCCCTCATTTCTGATCGAAACGCTGTTCGAATTATCACTGCGGTAGCTGAGGCATGTGGATGCAATACCTGTACTCTGGTTATTAACAGAGTCTCGATTCACAAATATCGAGAAAAAAACCGCAGAGATCTTGCCGAAAAAATAAGGCAGTTGTTTCCTGCTACGGAATTACGTGCTCCAGTACTTCATTGGGATGGAAAATTGTTTCATAACATATCCGGAAAAAACCACGTACATCGTTTGGCAATAATAATAATGAATGGACAAACCGAAAAATTGTTATCGATCCCGGCTCTAGAAGGTGCCGATGCTGAGGTCATTTGAATGTTTTATTCTATTTCAAATTTATCCATATATCAGTAATGATGATTTGCAACAAAATTAAATATGAATGCCTCTTTATATGATAAATATGGTGGTTATATATTTTCATAGGTTCTTCAAGATTGGGGACTTAGTGATTCTATCAAAGCTCTGTGTTGTGACACGACGAACGCCAATCTTGGTTCATGGAGTGGTGCTGCGGTATTGTTAGAGCAAAGTCTCAACCGAGACTTGTTATATCTTCCCTGCAGACATCACATTTTCGAGCTAGTTTTGAGAGGAGTTTTTGATGCTCTCGTGTCTGCGTCAACTGGCCCTTCGATACTTTTGTTTAAAAGATTCAAAACTTCCTGAAAAAACATTGACCAAACAAAGTACGAAGTTGATATAAAAGACAAGAGAATTTTGTCAATGTTGCAAAATCAACTCGAAGGCCTTTTTATAAACAACCTTCAAAAATCGACAGTGCAGCCGCGTGACGATTACCGCGAACTATTGCCCTTGTGTCTGATTTTCATTGACCAAGTTCCTCGGGAGGCCGTGAAATTTTATAAACCAAGTGCTTTTGCTCGTGCTCGCTGGATGGCAAAAGCAATTTATTGCTTAAAAATGTTCTCATTTCGCAAGGAATTCCATTTGACGCCATCTGAGAGAAAATCACTTGCTGAAATTCGCACCTTTATCGTTGCCATCTACGTCGAGGCATGGTTTATGGCTTCATTAGCAAATGCCGCTCCAAATCACGACCTCAATTTCTTTGAAAAATTATACAACTATCGGAACATCAATCCAATTGTAAGCAAGATTGCCATAAAGAAGATGTCAAACCATCTCTGGTATTTGAATACCGAAAATGCCGCGGTGGCCTTTTTCGATGAAACCGTTTCTGCAGAGGGCAAAAGAAAAATAGTTGAAAAAATTAAAAGCGAGCAGCCTTAGAGTGAGGAAGGAACAGAAAATGACAAACGGTACATTGTACCGCAAATGGATATTGCTTTTTTGCTCGATGAAAACATCGATTTCTTTATAAAGCCTGGATCGATAGCTTTTTTCGAAAGATTCCAAATTGACCACAGCTTCCTCGGTAACGATATGTCTGAGTGGAAATCGAAAAAAAGTTATCAACGCGGTTTAGAAGTTTTAAAAAATCTAACTGTTGTTAATGACGTCGCGGAAAGGGGAATAAAGCTGATAACCGATTATAACGACAGACTGACTCACGACGAGGATCAAAAGCAATTTATTTAGCAAGTTATTGCAGATTATCAGCGGAATTATCCCATTGCAAACAAAGAAACCCTACTTCGACCGCTGAAACAAAAATGAAAATGTGAATATAATCATTGGTAATTTTTTAGATTTAATTTCAAATGAATAATATTCTATATATATATTCACAGTTTGATACCAATCAAATTTTTCGTTACATATTAAGTCCACAGTCAAGTGAAAATTTATTTGAAATTTATTTGAAAACAAATATTTAAAAGAACGAAACATGGGGATATCTACAGAGCTTGTCATTAACAAAATTATGAGTGAAAAAAAATTGAAAAAAATATGTTTTGTACACCATACTATGCACAATAAATGTACCAAGTTTCAAATTTTTTTCATTAATAGTATACTCGGAAAAAAAATCATTGATGCATTTAAAATTTCAATCGCACGGTGGCGCATGTTCCAATTTTCCGAGCGCCTCCAAACTTTACACAGATTTTTTTTTGATACACCTTGATTATATTTTTGGGCTGGCATCGAATTTTTTTCGCCAAAGCCCAAGTAACGGTCGCCCTAATATACATATATATATATATATATATATATATATATATATATATATATATATATATATATATATGTATGGATATAAAATGCTCATTTTCACCAAAATTATACAAAAATATTTTTTTCGGTCGATATGTCACTTTTGATTTTTCTCAAAAAAATTCCAGAAAATACTCTGAAGTGTGTACAGTAACACCTATTTTTTCAGAGTGGCTCGATTCGTTGTTCCAAGGCTGTGCTTTGTTTTATTATTATGAGATATTTTTGTAACTCTTTGTAAAAATTAGTTTGTAACAAGGCACTCGAGAAACCACCAAGAAAATCCAAAGGAAGCATATGACTTCTCTGCTTGGCTCACACCGTGCAACCTAGTGTAAAATAATCAAAACACACTGAGAACTCCGATAGTATTTTGGCATGGAGGGGGAATGTTGAAAAACTGAAGGATGTAGAAGGTATTTGACGGCGCACATTACTTTGTATGACAATGTTTATATTGGACGGTCAATGATACTTTGTATCACATTTTCCATATTGCACGACGACGTTAGTTTGTATCACAATTTTCATGTTGGACGACGAACGTTACTTTGTATAGCAAGGTTAACTTTGTATACCTTACCGATAATTTATGATTAAGCTCAAAGAAATTATTACTGTCATGAATGTTTATTACCTGAAAAATGTGAGAAAAATTTGGGAGAGAATAATTTTTAATAATAATTGATTTGTCTGAAAAAAAATATCTCATAATAATAAAACAAAGCACAGCTTTAGAACAACGAATCGAGCCATTTTGAAAAAATAGGTGTTATTGTACACACTTCAGAGTATTTTCTGGAATTTTTTGAGAAAAATCGAAAGTGACATACCGACCGAAAAAAAAAATTTTTATATAATTTTGGTGAAAATGAGCATTTTTTAAACTCGAAAAATTCCTAACAAAATTTTTTCACAAAGTTCATGTAAAATTGTAACTTTTTTGTCTTAAACATTTTTCTGTTAAATCAAATGTTCACGAGACATAACGGTATTTTGACAATTTTGAAAAACTCGAGAAAATGCGATCCAAAAATTTTGAAAAAAAACGTACACTGTTTTTTTCTTCATATTATTAAATAATTTGACAAAATTTCAATTTTTTTGAGAGTGGACAACTTTTTGACCGTTCGAAATGGCATGGAACGCTTTATATATATATATATATATATATATATATATATATATATACACACACGCAGATACACACACGCATGGTCATATACAGGGTGTATCTTAACTACTAGTTTTCCGTTCTTGAGCATATTGGGTATCTCTTTCTAAGCAAAACGCTTTCTTTTAAAGTGTCGTGCGACAAAATTTGCCGAGATATTCACCAGTAAAGTCCAACGGTGACTAAACAATGGTAGGCGTCCAAGCGAGAGTTGGCGCGGGTTTGAATCCACGTTCGCACAAGTGGATTCAAATCCATTAATTTTCGTTAAATTGAGATTGTAACTGAGAGTTCAACCTTTCAGTTTCGAATGTTGATATTATATTTTTGAACCTTATCCGGTGGCCCAAATAAAGTATTAAATAATAAATAAAAAGTGTTAGACAATATTGTCCATTGTTGACTCGAAAGATCTGAAGATATAAAGATCTTTCGAGTAAACAATGGATAACATTGCTTAACATTTTTCATTTATTATTTAATACTTCATTTGGGCGAACGGATAACGGTCAAAACTCAAATTGAAAATTCAAAATTGAAAGTGCAAATCCACTTGCCCGAATGTGGATTCAAACCCGCGCCCACGCTTGCTTGGACGCTGAAACAACTGTGCCATTGTGTACTCACCGTTGGGCTTTACTCGTGAATATCTCGGATAATTTTTGGCGCACAGCATTCTAAAAGAAGCGTTTTACTTGGAAAGGTACACCCTGGATGCTCACGAACAGAAAACTGGTAGGTAAGATACACCCTCTATATTGGTCATAATAGCATTTATAAACGACTCTCGATTTACCAAGAATTTTATTGCAGTTACTGTGAGGTGTCGAACTATTTATTGAAAATGGTGCTTCCTAAATGTGTATATCAATGTATTAATCCATACATTAAAAATTAACAAGAATCCTTCAGCTAGTTTTTCACGCGTCTGGCCTGACGCTATTTAAAAAAAGGAAGAATTATGCATCCTACCTACGATAGGAAAAAAACAACAGTAGATAAACAACCGGTTTATACGACTCACCGCCGGACATATTCGGGGCGACAACAACACTAGCCAGAGAATTTGGCACTCGTGGGGATGGAGTTAGGGTGATCCCGTAGAGACGCAAAAAAACCGACGTAACCCCCACACGCACCTCCCTGGACAATTCCATGGTGCGCGGGCGCATCCTTGCCGTTGCGTCGATCAATAATAACACGGAATTGTGGTGGGGGCGGATGAAGTCGCGCAAAAGGAGGAGTAAACTTCATCGTTGGTGAAAAAACCGAACCCTGGTGGTAGAGTAGTGCGATCGAGAATTTTTGTTACATAGGCGAATGATGTGTCGTACGAAAGTTCTCAGCGTGCCTATTTTTCCGAAGATGAATACCTAAACGCGGTCCAATCCATAATTCCTAACATATCCGACGTTTTTGCTGCAAACGACGTAGAATGATCCATTAGCACTACCAGTAACACCCGCACCCAAATCTGCCACGTAGTTACGGTCTTACATCCTGAATTTATATAATTAATTTATGAATATAAAATGTATTCATGTAATTGATTGTTTTTCTTTATTGATACGATTATGATTGAACTTATAATCGAGTTTGTAGATTTGTGAATATTTATTTATTGTTCGAGTGGAATTAAGAATTTTATGATAACAACGTCACTTCGTTAAGTAGACCTGTAGAAGCTAATATCCGTCATGTTATGAATTCAGTTTATTTTCATCGTTTTTGCTACTACCAAATAAAATCAAAATACTTGTTCATAATTATTCATGGTAATATTAATATTTATACATAAAACGAGATCCCTATCATATCATTAGTTTTATTAATTAAACATAGAACGTCGATTAAGCAGAAACATTTTTGATAAGAAGAAAAACAAGAAACTCCGTTACAAGTAATGGGACTGCTTTTAATGTTTAGTCAGTCTTGACGTTTTTTTTTCTTTGCCGCAGACGCGTTCGGCTTCTCGACATTTTGTTTAAAGGCAGTTTGTCGCATCCGTACATATACGTCTTAAATGATAAGGGAAAGTAAATTCGTAGATCGACAAAACTTTTTCTACCGTGCTGTCAAAAAAAATCGTTTAGTCGCATATTTAACGAAGCAGGATTCATTTAAATGAACAAGATGAAAAGCCTTCAAATTGGCGTACATCAATCCACCTCGAGATTTTATTTCGAATAATTGGGACACCTGAGAGGGGCATGGGGAATTAAGTCGCATAGCTCGTTCGCAAGTCGCACAAGAGCCAGATAATACTCGAGCGACAACGCTGCGGACAGAGAGTGACCACTTTCTTACCATGGGAAAAGTCTGCAGTGTCAGGGGCCTGCACTACACTAAAGGAGTCCGAACTATGTACTACGGAAATGGAATGCAAAACTGTTGGAAAAACACAGTTCTCATTGCGGCCACTATGTGGTGCCGGTGACGGCTGATGCTTTGACAGTGGGGGTAAATCGCGAGAAACTTCATTCCATTTAGCGTAAAGGAAAAGGAACAAGACTAAAAACTGAACATTCAAATGCCCCATGCTCATGCACACGCGAACCAGACGATAGTAATTACTGCTGATTGTTTATAACAATTAACAACCTCGTTTCATCTCGCTCACACGTGGCTACCTTCATTGCGTCATGCGTCAACATCTGCTACCGAGCGGTGCTGGTGACTCAATCAAGTACTACTTAAATCCAACAGATTGGCGTACCACTTTTTCTCTATCCCTCCCATTAGAGTTCGGACTCCTTCAGTAAAGTCTTCATCGAGAATACATAAAAGAGTCCGAACTCCAATGGAAGGGGATGGGAAAAGTGACCAGAAAATCGAGGAACGGAAGGGTTCCCGAAACCGCCACTTCGTGGTAATAATTGTTAGGAGCGACAGCTTGAAAATAGCTACGCGTGAGAGAAATCGAATGATGAAGCGTCATCCCAAGAAGACTAGAGGTAAGGAGTACGAACGCAGTGTTGAAGAAACGTCCATGGAAATCCAGATGAGAAGGGTGGCGCTGCTCTCCACCGAACCGAATTGAAATCAGGAACGAACCAGTGCCGTACAATATGCAGAAAGCACCCTTTGCTACTTCATATGCAGCGATAATTTGATCAAATTAATTGTAAAAACAGTGCCGTACGATATGCAAAAAGCACCCTTTGCTTCTTCATATAGAACGGTAATTTGATAAAATTAATTGTGAAACCAGTTGGTGCAGGAAATTTCTATATATTAGATAGATAGAAGTCTTATATAGATAATATAGATTGTTTTGGAGAATAATAACGAAATGCGGAAATTTAGTCAATATGTTTCTTTTCATTGCAGAAGCAGTAAAAAACAATATTTATTTATAGACCCGAGAAAATTCATGAGAATTTTGAATCCAGACAAAACTTTTACAAATGACCAGACATCATGATACGCTGTACAGATAAAGAATAATAATGAAATACAGAAATTAAGTCAATGTTTTTTTTTCGCTGAGGAAGCAGTAACAAACAAAATTCATTTATAAACATAAGAAAATTCATAATAATTTTGAATCTAGACAAAACTTCTATAAATTATCACTCATTTTGATACGCTATACAGATAAAGAATAATAACGAAATACACAAATTAAGTCAATGTTTTTTTTCCATTGCAGAAGTAGTAACAAACAAAATTTATTTCTAGATACACGAAAATTCATGAGAATTTTGAATCCAGACAAAACTTTCACAAATGATCGCACATCATATTCATACATTATAATACACTGTACAGATAAATAATAATAACGCAATACAGAAATGAAGTCAATATATTTTTGTTTTCGTTGCGGAAGCACTAACAAACAAAATTCATTTATAAACACAAGAAAATTCATAAGAATTTTGAATCAAGACAAAACTTTTACAAATTATCACACATTATGATACGCTGTACAGACAAAGAATAACAACTTAATACAAAAATTAAGTCAATATGTTTTTTTTCGTTGCGGAAGCAGTAACAAACAAAATTTATTTCTAGATACAAGAAAATTCATGAGAATTTTGAATCCAGATAAAGCTTTTACAAATGATCACATATCATATTCACATATTATATACGCTGTACAGATAAAGAATAATAACTAAATGCAGAAATGAAGTCAATATGGTTTTTTTTTGTTGTGGAAGCAGTAACTAACAAAATGCATTTATAGACACAAGAAAAATTGATAAGAATTTTCAATCTTGACTGAGGTTTTGCAAATTCTCACACATCATATTCCCACCGATGATACGCTGTACAGATAGGGAATAATAACGAAGTACAGAAATTAAGACAATATATGTTTTTTTTTCATTGCAGAACCAGTAACTTACAAAATGCATTTATAGACACAAGAAAATTGATACGAATTTTGAATCACATCATATTCACACTGATGATACGCTGTACAGATAGAGAATAATAACGAAATAAAAAAATTGAGAGAATATTTTTTCTTCGTTGTGGATGCTGTAACAGAATTTATTTATAGACACAAGACATTCATAAGAATTTTTTAATCCAGATAAAAGTTTTACAAACGATCACACATCATATTCCCATATTATGATACTATACGTTGCACAGATAAAAAATAATAACGAAATACCGAAATTCAGTCGATATGATTTCTTATCGTTGCGGAAGCAGTAACAAACAAAATTTATTTATAAACATCAGACAATACATAACACTCCTTCGATAGTTTTCGCCGCAGATCACGATAAATATATTTTACACCGAGACACAATTATTTTTTATTAATCGCGAAATTCGTTAGTCCGCACGGTCCGCACACGCTTTATTCCAACATGGATGACAAGCGGGAATCATTGATGGGGGATGGCGTCGGTTGCGTTCTTGTCGCTCAGTTCATTTCGGTTCGGTGATGAGCAGCGACGCACGCGGTGAAACCACCAACCACTAATAACTGGATTTCCGTGGACGCTTTTGGATCGTGATCGCCGTAAGCGTTCGGACTCCTTAGCTCTAGTCTTCTTGCGTCATCCACCGATCGGCCATATTGAATTGTTGAACTGTTGTCATGGAGACGACACCACTAGCTAATTTCAAGCTGTTGCTTATGTCAATCAGCGCCATGAAGTGGCGCTTTCGGAAACCCTTCCGTTCCTCGATTTTGTGGTCACATCCCTAGTACACAGTTCGGGCTCCTTTATGTAGTCTCCATGATAGTCTCCCTGATAGAGAGAAAGGCGCGACGCGGAGTCCATGGAGACTACATAAAGGAGCCTGAACTGTGAATTAGGAAAGTGATCACATAATCGAGGAAACGAAGGGTTCCCGAAAACGCCACCTCGTGGCGGTGATTGTTATAAGTGATGGCTTGAAATTAGTGGTAGGCGCATGTGGCATGCGACTTCACTTCGTTCAATGCGAAAAATTGTTTGGCTACAGACTATAGACGCTACAACTGATCATAACCTAACAATTAAATTCAGTTAAAATCTTTAACATGGTTCGTATACATCAGATACATCATTGCTAGATTTATAATTCAATGCAGAATTCAATATATCTATCATCGTTGCGGAATTGCAGCAATGTGTACTGCTATAAGAGTCTAATATTCGTTCAAAAATATTACAAATGGAAACAATCGGGATTAAAAATAAACGAAAACATGACATGAACGTCAAACAATGAGTGAAATCAATTGTTCAAGTGAATTGATCTTCGAACTTAAATAGTATTTGAAAACGAAATAAAAACGGATCATTTTAACAAATATGTCCTTGTCGACATGAAGTGTACCACTAAAAAATTGTAACAAAAAAATGAACTGAAAATCGTTCATGAAATTCAGCCGGAGAAAAACGTTAATATTTTTTTTAAACTTATTGTTGGGGTTTCAACGTTCGTTCTTCTCGTGAACGTGGTACGAAGCTACGCCAACGTAGCGCCAGACGTTTTACTTTCTGGAACCTATTACTGGTGTTAATTATTATGTAAGAATAACTGAACACGGGGTAAATCTCATACTACGATATAGACTCTTTATTAAACTCGCAGTGGACTGTATAATTGGATAAATCTCGCGCTAATACATGGCGAGTCGTTTATGTAGAGCTCTCCATTCTGTAGCTAACGAGAGACTGAGGCCTCGTAGGCTTTAGCATAGACGGCGCGTGGAGGAGGCAGGGATACCCAGCGCTATCACTTCGTTTTGACGCTTCAACATGCCGGCGGCCTTTGATCGACATGTTCAAAACACAAAATATAAAAATAATACAAAAACATTGGTTTACAATCACAAACTTAGAAACTACAAATTATTCTACTGGCAGCGGAACTATCTTTCTTACGCAGCGCTTGTATGTGCCCTTTATCGTTCTGACAGTTACTACTCGAACAATTCCGTCATCACCTGGATGCAGGCTTTCAACTCGACCGATCACCCAGAGCAGTCGAGGTGCATTGTACTCCTTGATTATTACCAAATCTCCCTCTTCAATGCAGGAGGACTCACCTTTGGCCCATTTGACGCGCTGTTGTAACTCATTCAAATGTTATTTTTTCCAACGATTCCAAAAATATTGCTTCACTTGTTGGAAGTATTAATAAGCGAAGTATTAATAAAAAAATGCGCAGGGGTTAGAACAAGTAGATTGTTCGGATCGGATGACAACGGAGTAAGCGGCCGTGAATTGAGAATCGCTTCGATTTCTATTACAAACGTGTTTAGCTCCTCAAACGTGAAGAGGGCATCTCCAATCGCACGGCGCATATGATGTTTGAAAGCCTTCACCGAAGCTTCTCAAATACCTCCAAAATGCGGTGAGCCAGGCGGTATGAACGACCATAGTTATTCTTGACTTGAAAGAAATCGCGCGATAACCTGTTGACTTCCTTTCTCACGTATAAAATTGTACATTTCGTTCAAGTAATTTTTTGCACCTACGGAATTTGTTGCTTTGTCGGATTGAAGGATTCGTGCTTTACCACGCCGCGCAAATAGTACTAGCTATGATGTGTTGGTCTAGTGGTTAGAGTACTTGCCTCTGGAATCAACACATCGGGAGGTCGCGGGTTCGAATCACCGTCTCGTAGTTTCGGAGAGAAATAAAAACACAGGCATGACGTAGCTCCAGTTCTACACAGATGTCGCACACACGGACCGGTACGTGTGTGTGTCGGGTGTGTATGGCTGTAGCCTGTGAGCTATTTCTCGACGAAACGCGACTAGCTCCGAGGCTGGGAAGCGAACCCGTGACCGGCTGTATTGGTATAGGTTTTCCGCAGTTTCCCTATACCCATGACAGAAAATGTCATGGTGAATGCGATACAGAGGGGGAAGTCGGCTGCGGCCGCAAGGTGGGAATCGATCAGGGATGTGGATTGGAGAAAAATGGTGGGAAATGTAAAAAGGGGAAATCCCTGTACATGGAAGCTACAAAATGGCGAAGCGTTCGCCGTAGCAGATACAATAAAAAATAATAAATAGTACTAGCTATGAGTGCAACGGTTGTGAGATCGCTTACAATTTCAAGAGGCACCGCATTCGTGACCAGACATACAAATACGGCCACGTAGACCTTAATCTTGTTACGATTACGGTGTTTCTTTTCTTTAATAAAGAACGGTCCGCAAAAGTCGACCCCGACATTTTCGAAGGGTCTCCAACTTATTAGCCTGGATTTTGCGAGACTACCCATCTGATATTTAAGCGTCGAGGACTCCCATCGACAGCATTGCACGCAACTACGTATTACTGCTATGACTCGATTTTTTCCGTTTAACGGCCAGTATTTTTCCCGTACCCCGTACAATGTCGCTTGAGCACCTGCGTGACAAAGCTCTACGTGTATGTCGCGGATGATTATTCTGGTAATGTGATTATCAGATGGTAGTAACACCGGGTGCTTCTTATCAACCTCCAAATCCGCGTACTTCAATCAACCTCCGATGCGAAGTATTCCGTCAGCGTCCACAGACGGACTGAGCGATTGAAGGCTACTTTTATTGTCAAGAGGGCGCTTTTCATTCAATCGACTCATTCTCTCTCAAAAGCGAACCGTTGCGTTAGCTGTATTATCCGAATTTCAGCCTTTTGTATTTCTTCAGGGCTAAGATCTTCCGAGGATGATTTGCGCGATCGACAATTCGAAACGAAACGCAAACAGTATGCAACGACCCTTTTTATTCTCCTGAATGATGAGAATCTTGGGAGTATATCGATATCGACGACCGTGAACATGACGACTGTTGAACGTTGTTCGGGAATCTCTACGTCGGGTATCGAATTCGGGGGCCAAGCTTGCTCGTCCTCAGCCAGCCACGATGGACCATTTCGCCAGAAAATATTGGTCACGAACTCGGATGGCGATTGTCCCCGCGACAGGGCATCGGAACGATTATCCTGTGACGGCACGTGCCGCTATTTTCCTTCTCCGGTATTTTTTTGGATCTATGGGAGACTCTGTTGGCGACGGACGTTTTCAGTTTATGCGACGATGTTTGTATCCAATGCAGCGTGATGATAGAATCCGACCAAAATAACGTTTCGTCCAGTTCTATTTTCAACGATTGTATAGTGCATCCAAAGAGTCGTCCAAGGATATCCTTTTTATTGGCGCGACACGAGTTTTTGAACACATCAAACGTATTGTGTGTGCTCCTGAAGGTGCTGTGGAACGTAGGTACAAAACGATACCGTAGGCAACTTCACTCGCGTCACAGAACCCATGTAGCTGAATTCGTATCATGTTTTCACCGAAGATTTGACGAGGAACAGCGAACTGGTTAATTTCCTCGATTTCCTCAGTGTATTTCGACCAGACTGTAGCGACATCTAACGCAATCAATTTATCCCAGTCTAGCTTGATTTGTCACAATCCCTGCAACATTATTTTGCCTTTACTATAATTGGGCCTAGGAGCGCAAACGGATCGAATAGCGAGGTCTCTTGTAATAGCACGGTTCTTTCAGTTGCTCGCTTCTGCTCGACGAAAGGCTTCACGACCAGTGCAGCCAGATCGCGCGCAAAAGTTACCCCCTCTCTAGTCTCTTGCGCGCCCATCACACAATCATAGTAGCGCGTGTCCGTGAGTGAGCGACGCTCGGACGTCTTCGGAAAGAGCCGAGCGCCATCGAAGTTTCCCGACCGCGCCTTCGGCAGCTACACCAATCCATGGACGCTGAACACGTTCATGTGCGGCCAAGCCGAAACGAAGGCTTCGAGGGAAAAAGCAATCTGAGCACGACTCGCGCGTGACGTCACCCGATGGCACGAGCGAGACTTTTAGATGATTTCAATGCTTATTTAGCTCTTGATTCTCTGCGTTCTTAATGTATACAAAAAAATGTATCGCACACTCTGATCGCTTATTTTTTTAGTTTATACGTTAATTTAAATATGATAATAAATCTAAATTACAACTTGTTTATCTTCTAAAATATTGTTTACGCTTTACTCACACCCGTCCTTATGCCAAATAAATAATAATTCATAAAAGTAAGCGGAAATATATTTATATTCGTATTATTATATTAATTCTCATAGCTCTCATATGAAAAACCCCAAAAAAAACTTCAAAACCTTAGATTTCAACGAACCAAGAACATACATCTTCACATTTTCAATCATGACGAATTTTTAAGAACAATACCATCACAAACACATCTGAACCAAAACAATATACATCACCTAAATTATCAAAACATAAATCAAACAACACAAAATCACAACATCTTATACTCAACTCTTACTAATAGACAACAGAACACAAATAATAATCTTTCCACTGATCCTCTGAATAATATAAATTCGACAATCACATTAAATAAAACGAAAGAATGGTTTATAAATCTCTCCAACATTGATATTCCGCTACACATTTCCACATTCTTGTCTCTAGGTAAAAAGTTTTGTTTTCCTTACCTCAAACTCTCAAACATAAAAACTCATATCCACAAATCAATCTCCGAACTTCAGTCCAAATTAGATTTTTTACTCGACAAACCTAGACAAATCGAAATTAGAACCAGATTCACTAAAATCTTAAACAAAATAAACATTCCAACATCATTTTCCAATACTAATCAAATTATAAAACACACGTCCTCATTCTTAAAAAACCACCTTCAACTTTTAGTTACACGAGCTGACAAAGGAAATTCAAAAGTCACTCTTAACAAATCAGATTACATTACAAAAACTCATAATTTACTCGCAGATTCCTCAACTTACAAATTAAAAAATAGAAATCCCATCAACACTCTACAAAAAGGCATTAACAATATTCTCTCCAGATGGAAAGCCCTAAAAATCATTGATGAAACAAAATACAAATACTTAAAAGCTGAAAATTGCAACCTATCTCGTCTCTATCGTCTGCCAAAAATTCATAAAAACAATTATCCACTTCGTCCAATAGTATCATCAATAAATAGTCCAACACATAAACTAGCTGAATTTATACAATCTAAACTTTCTAAATTGATCAATACGACTAATTCACACGTCAAAGATAGTTTCCACCTAAAACATTCACTTTCTAACATCTCAATTCCACTCAACTACAAATTGGTCTCGTTTGATGTTGTTTCTCTCTATACCAACATCACATTACAACTTGTTATTCAAAGCCTTCAAAAAAGATCAAATCTATTTTCAAAAACATTTCCTTTAAACGAAATAATTAAAGCCAAAGAATACATCATGTTCTCAACTTTCTATACATTTCAAAATAAAATTTACCAACAAATCTCAGGGTTACCAATGGGCTTACCTCTAGCTCCAATACTATCTAACATCGTCATGATTGATCTTAAAACAAATTGTCTGGAAAAATTAAAATTTTCGTTACCACTAAATAAAAGATATGTTGATGATATTATTATTGCTCTACCAACAGACAAAATTGAATCCACCAAAAAGATTTTTAACTCATATAACTCAAAATTACAATTTACATCAGAAAATGAAGTAGATAAAAAATCCCGTTTCTTGATATACTTTTACTTCATAAACAAAATTCAATTATCACAAATTGGTATAGAAAACCAACCGGGTCAGGCAGATTCATAAATTTCTTTTCACACCACCCACTTTCCCAAAAAAGCCATAATTTACATGCTAGTTGACAGAGCAACAAAATAATCTCATTCTTCATTTCACAAAGAAAACCTCAAAGTTTTTAGTAACACGATGACACAAGATTGCTATCCGATCTCTTTCACAGAAAAAATAATAAAACATCGGCTTTCCACAATCAACAATCAAAAAAAGAATAACAACAATTTTGATTCTTCCAGACTAATAAGTGTTCCTTACACAAAAAACATCTATCATCAACTAATTCGTCTTTTCCAACAATACAACATAACATTAGTCACAAACAATAAACACAATATTTCATCGATTACTGGCTCCACCAAAGACAAAATAAATAACAACCAAAAATCCAACATAATTTACAAAATCGATTGTCAGGATTGCAATGCCAGACACATCGGCCAAACCAAAAGATACCTTGAAACCAGAATAAAAGAACATAAAAATAGCCTAAAACATACTACCACAATACACACAGCCTTAGCACAACATGCAATAGAACAAAAACATGACTTTCAATTCGACAATGTAAAAATTTTAAACAATGATAATTGGCTCAAAAAAGACTAATCCTAGAAATGATCCGAATTAAGGCATACTCCAACGCCATAAATTTTAGAACTGACATACAAAAACTAAGCTCGATCTATAACTCTATTATACAGGGTGTCCCATTTTAATCTTACACCTGAATTTTCTCGAAAAATATTGCTCGGACGAAATATTGTGTGGAACAAAACTTCTAGGGATTGAAGGGGGGCGTTTGAAAAAAATTTATTTGAGGAGCCAAAATTCAAAATGGCGGCGTTACAAAGGCTGACATGTTTTTTTCAAACGGAAACATAACTTTTTCTTATTACCAAAAAATTTGTCAGCTGAAAACTAAAAACTTTTGTTGAAAAAATTTTTTGATAAAGTTCATAATTTTCAAGTGAGAACATCATTTTCAATTATTTCAGATGTATCCAGGATTTGTGTGTGTGTGTGTGTGTGTGTGTGTGTGTGTGTGTGTGTGTGTGTGTGTGTTTTTCTACCCGTAGTGATCAAAGTTCGTCAAGGATTTAAAGAAACACGTTTTTGGGCCTGAAAATGGCACAAACGCTATTAAAATGGAAAAAAAACTATTTTTCATCGATTTTCCTCCAAAATTTTCTCATGAAATATCGTCCAAATTTGAAAACAAAAAAAAAACAAAAAAAAACCAAAATCAGACAAAGTCAGACTATGTCAGCAGTACCAATCATGTTTTCTTCAATTTCGCTTACCTTTCAGATCTTGATATTAAAAAACGTAATCGCGAGAAGAGTTCGGGCATGTTTAAACATGAATAGAGGGATATTTGAATATCTCTAGAAAGGGATCACAATACACTTACAAGGAGGGTTTGGAGTAAAAAAATTACTACGGTAGTTACGAACCGCAGAGACCTAATCCTTGTGAGTGTTCCACACGCACGCACATGCACACACACACACACACACACACACACACACACCACATGGGGAGTCTGAAACCCCTACGTGGCGCGTCCCCAGGCGGCGGATAGGGGGAAGCCCTCGTATATAAATATAGACATAGATGTACAAATATCTATATAGATATAGATATACATATAGAGATATCTATCTGGATATAAATATGGATATTGAAATGTCTATATAGATATACAGGGCAGGAGGCAATTAAAATACCTCCCGTGGACCAACAGACACGGGGAACAAACCTCGATACCAAATGATTATGGGCAGTCCAATAAAGGATATACCGATTAGGGTGCAGGGGCACGGAACCCCAGTACCGGCGCCTTCAGGGAGTGACCAAGCGGGCTCCCGGGCGTCGTCATCGAACAACCGCAGTATCACGAAGGTGGGCCACTTGGCCTCCATGGCGCATGATGTTTCAAGTGAAGAAAAGGAAGAGACAGGTGGAAACCGAAAGGAGATTTTGAAGTTGGTGGAGAGGCACGGAAAGACGCTGGAGAGCCTAGCCTCTTTTATCCAGCAGAAGAAAAACCTCCACAAGGAGATCCAGCGGTGGGTTCCTATGCTTACCAGTACTTGGAAAGGTATAGAGGACCTGGTAACGTGGAGTGCAAAGCCACAGGCGGCAACGTTGACTGGAGGAACGCAAACCACGCCGACCATAAGCCAAGCGAAATCGACTCTCCCTAACAAGGAGAGGAACGATGAAGGCATGGACGTGGGCGGTACCTCGACGCAAGTAAGCAAGGCGAAGAAGAAAAAGAGGGTTACACCGACGTCGACCGACGGAAAGGAGCCGAAGGAGAAGCAGCTGGTGGAGCCATTGGCTGGTCAATCCGAGGATAAGGGCGAGAGATCGGAGCAGAAGTGGCAGACTGCGCGAAAGAAGAAAAGATCGCACAAGATATCCGAGAAGCAGCCTCAGAAGAAGGCGCAGAAACCTCGCGAACGGCCGACTCTGCCCAACGCTCTCGTCATCCACAAAAAAGGTGACTTGAGCTATGCGGAGATCCTGAGTCGTATAAAGAAGGATCCGGCGCTCAAGGATGCAGGTGAATGCGTCCAAAAGGTACGCAGAACGAACGCGGGAGATCTGCTGATCGTTCTGAATAAGGAGAGCTCAGCCAAAGCACCAGAATTGCGAAACCAATTCGAAGGTGTTCTTGGTGAATCAGCAACGGTCCAGAGTAAAGTCCAGTAAGTTGATCTGGAGATTAAGGACCTGGAAGAGGACGCGACGAAGGAGGAGATATCGGCGGCCCTGCAGAGAGTCTTGGAACCGGACTATTCCGTCACGGAATACTCTCTTAAGTCTCTGCGTAAAGCATATGGCAGAACTCAGACCGCGGTAATACGACTCATGGTGCCTGCTGCCCGGAAACTTCTGGATACAGGAATCATCCGAGTCGGCTGGTGTAGTTGCAGAATCCGAGAGGTGGTGAGACCACTAAAGTGTTTCAAGTGCTGGAAATTTGGACACTTATCACGGAACTGCAAGAGCAACGTCGACCGGGCTAAAGACTGCATCAAGTGCGGTAACACTGGCCACAAAGTTGCCGAATGCACAGCAAGCGCAAAGTGTGTCATATGTGCAGAAGCGGGAGATGGGGCACCCACAGCCCACATCGCAGGTAGCAGCCGGTGTCCAGCGTATACGCGGGCTCTCCAGGCTCTCCAGGCACTCCAAAAACGATGCAAATGAGAGTACTCCAGCTGAACCTCAACCATTGTGAAGCAGCACAGGACCTGCTCATGCAGACTGTGCGCGAGCTGAAGCCTGACTTGGTGATACTCTCGGAACCATATAGACATCTAGACACGCAACCTTGGGAATCTGACGCAAGTGGGAAGGCCGCAATTTGGTCCTGCGGAAAACTTCCATTTCAGGATCTTGCGAGTCGGATGGAAACTGGTTTTGTGAGAATAAAAGCCAAAGGAGTTCATTTCTACAGTTGTTACGCACCGCCTAGTCTGACGACTTATGAGTTTGAGAATTTTCTCGACAACTTAGTCGCAGACGCTAAACAACGCTTCCCGGTAGCCATAGCCGGAGATTACAACGCGTGGGCTGTGGAATGGGGTAGCAAAGTGACGAACAGGAAGGGCCAAGCTCTGCTTGAGGCTATGTCCTTATTGGATGTAGTACTACTTAATGCAGGTACAAAGCCCACTTTTGTTAAAGGTGAAGCCTCCTCTATAGTGGACCTCACTTTTGTGAGTAGTAGCCTGGCAAGAGGAAACCAGTGCCACTGGGTAGTCAGTGATACCTACACTCACAGTGATCATCAAGCGATTCTCTGGGAGATTCGCGGTGACTTCAGCGGAACAGCGAAGGCACCGAAGACAAACGGGAAGGGCTGGAAAGCGAAAATGTTTGACGCGGACTTGTTTCGTGAAACTTTTGACACCAGCCCCCTCGCAGCGGAAAGTGCAACCGAGAAGGTCGAGGTGGTCATGCAGAGGGTCACCGAAGCATGCGATGCCACAATGCCACGGAAACATAATGTCGACTTCCGACCGGCGGTACACTGGTGGAGCGAACAAATTGCCGGCCTCCGAAGGGAGTGTCATCGAACTCGCCGCCTAGCGCAACGAGCTCGAGGCGAACGCTCGTTCCCCGATTTAGAAGAACAGCACAGGAAGGCGCGCTTGAAGCTTAAAAAGGCTATCAAGCAGAGTAAAGCTGAAAGCTGGGGCGAACTGCTCAGCGAGGTGGAAGATGCTCCCTGGGGCAGGCCGTACAAAGTCGTAATGACTCGGCTGAAAAGCCAGCCAATGCCATCGCCTGTGGACGCAGCCCTGCTGGAAAAGATTGTTTCACATCTGTTCCCTGAGCAACCCGAGGAGGACTACCAACTCGAGGAGGACGTCGATGAGGTCATCCCAGCCATTACTGAAGAAGAGCTTCTTACGGCGATTGCCAGGGTGGGCAACAATAAAGCCCCCGGCATGGATGGGATACCCAACATCGCACTCAAGGCAGCGCTCAAGTTGGCACCGGCAATATTCCTGGGCATGTACAATGCGTGTCTCAAGGAAGGAATCTTCCCGGACAAGTGGAAGTGGCAGAAGCTAGTGCTCCTCCCGAAAGGGAAGAAGCCACCGGACGAACCTTCATCCTATCGTCCGCTCTGTATGCTGGATACCGCCGGAAAGATCTTCGAGCGCATCATCCATAACAGGATTGAGAAAGTCGTGGACCCTCTACTGATGGCGGAAGGCCAGTTTGGCTTCAGAAAGGAGCGCTCTACTCTGGATGCCATTAACACAGTGGTGAAGCAGGCGCAGGAGTCGACTGCGGGGAAACGATGGGCAAGAGGGTCCAAGAAGTACTGCGCAGTTGTCGCTCTCGACGTCAAAAACGCTTTCAACTCGGCGATATGGAAGTGTATCATGGATGCCCTAAAAACATTAGGTGTACCATGGTACCTACGGAGAATAGTGGCGAGTTACCTATGCAATAGGTGGCTCATTTACGACACAGAGGATGGACCAAAGACGTATAGGGTGACTGGAGGAGTTCCTCAGGGCTCTGTACTTGGACCGCTTCTGTGGATCATCATGTACAATGATCTGCTGCTATTAAAATTGCCGAAAGGAGTGTCCATCGTAGCGTTCGCAGATGACGCGGCGCTGATTGTCATCGCCAAATTCCTGGAGCAAATCACCGCACTCTTCGGCGAAGCTTTCGCCAAGATAAAGGAATGGATGTCTTCTGTTGGACTGCATCCTGCAGCCCACAAAACAGAAGTACTCCTCGTATCCAGCAGGAAGGTGATGGAAACGGTGACGCTCAGGGTTGGAAACTCCGAAATCACATCCCAACCGTTCATTCGGTACCTGGGTGTGATTCTCGATGCGAGGCTGAACTTCAAAGAGCAAACCGAGCAGATCAGCAGAAAGGCCGCCGGGGTGGCTACCACACTGGCGCGACTCATGCCTAATGTTGGTGGCCCCAGACAGAAGAGGAGGAAACTGCTGTCATCAGTGACGACCTCAGTGCTCACCTATGGCATACCCATATGGGCTGATGCACTGAAAATCCAGGAGTACCGCAGGAAGGCTGCAGCAACGTATCGCGTCAGTGCCTTGAGGGTAGCCTGTGCGTTTCGCACTGTCTCCGAGGACGCTATCAACGTTATCGCGGGAATGCTGCCCATTGAGGTGCTTGCCGAGGAGCGTAGATCGATGTACCAGCAGAAGGGAGCTAGAAACCCCATTTATGCAAGGACAGAAGCGAGAGCAACCAGTCTCAACCAGTGGCAGACGATGTGGGATGCTTCTCCCAAGGGAAGGTGGACACATCGACTAATCCCGAAGGTGGAGATATGGGTGAACCGTCTACACGGGGAGCTCAACTATTATCTCACTCAAGTGATCTCAGGACACGGCTGTTTTCGGGCTTATCTCTATAAGTTTAATTATGAAGATTCCCCGGACTGCCCAGCATGTGTAGCGGTCGAGGAGAACGCTGAACATGCATTGTTCCAATGTCCACGTTTTAGTGTCTCCCGCGCGATAGTCGAGGATCAGCTGGAGACACGCATCACCCCGGACAACCTGGTTAAGTTGATGCTGAAGTCAGCAGACGCATGGACAGCGGTATCGGCTTATGCTGCCGCAGTGATGAAGGAGTTGCGACGTGCAGAACGTGCGAGGAAGAAGACGACGCCGGAAGACCAGGCAGTCATAGATTAAATCAGCGACACGAACCCCTAAACAACTCATAACATCTAGAGTGGAACGGGGGATGTAAGGTCGTCTGACAACACTGCAGGAAGAGCTACGGCTAAGGCCTCTCCCGCGATGTAATACCTAGCGGTCGTCCCGCGGGAGAATTTGTAAGGCTACAGAGGAATGGGGGTTTTTAGTCGGTGCAAGCCCGACACACGGCAATTATTTGCTACGGTGCGGAGGCATTTTCCCGCAAAACCTCTTAAAAAAAAACACACACATACACGCACGCGCGCGCCCACACACACACACACACACACACACACACACACACACACACACACACACACACACACACACACAAATCCTGGATACATCTGAAATAATTGAAAATGATGTTCTCACTTGAAAACTATGAACTTTATCAAAAAATTTTTTCAACAAAAGTTTTTAGTTTTCAGCTGACAAATTTTTTGGCAATAAAAAAAGTTATGTTTCCGTTTGAAAAAAAACATGTCAGCCTTTGTAACGCCGCCATTTTGAATTTTGGCTCCTCAAATAAATTTTTTTCAAACGTCCCCCTTCAATCCCTAGAAGTTTTGTTCCACACAATAGTTCGTCCGAGCAATATTTTTCGAGAAAATTCAGGAGTAAGATTAAAATGGGACACCCTGTATAACTATTAAAATATTTTACAATACTTTACTTGACATAACAATTTTTAAATTATTGGAACTATAATTCAATTTCAAATACTCTTAACATGACGCACTAATTTTATTTCTCTTGACACGACACTGCCTAAAGGATCTTTCGCCCCGATTCGCAAAATAAAGACTCTAATAAGCTTCACGAAATTAAGACACCACTCAGTTTCTCTCGAACTCTCCGTGATCACACAACTCAATATATAACTGAGAAATGTAAATTTCGAGTTTTTGTTTCTTTTGGAAGAAAATTTTTAAAATCTTAAACTCAATAGGCAATCATCACAGTCATTTGATACTTTATTAAAATTCCTTTTAAATCAATCACGTACATTAAATTTTCACAAACAAAACACAAAACTTTCTTATAATTATTAATCCCTTATAGATTATAAAAATCGCTAAAAAACGATAAATTCTTCGATCTATTGAGTATACTCCAGCAAAACAGTATTTACTTCCATAAATACTGTCTTTTGAAATAACCTTCCAAATATAAGCAAAAGCTAGAAACATCAACAACATCGAGGTTAGTCGTTTCTCATATTTCATTTTTTATAACTCCATAGTATAATAAACCACACTCTCACACATCACTCATTTCAAACACCGATGAATAAGAAGAATTAACGCAATACAAGAACTTATGCATATCAAATCAATATAGTTATAACCAAAACAGAATTAACATAACAGCTATACAAACCGACACAACAATTTTATAACACAATCATAACATAAAACATTCGTGTGTTTAATTCCTTCAAACTTGATTTGTAAAATATTTGTATCAAAATTTTAGAGAAAAATATAATTTCTGAAGAGAACCCGAACCAAAGGGTCGAAACGTAAGAAAGCATCATTTATTTCCATCGCTGACCTTGGAAAACCAATATTGGCCGGACTGAAGCCGAATCTTCAACTAGCAACTTGTCATCAATATGGCCGCATACATCTTTGACTCACTAATTCTCATACTTTCATCAAGCGATAAAGCATTATCCCCAAAAACAAGCCAATCATCCATCCGACCGCGAATCGTCAGTACCAGAAAGTGCACATATTCTACAAGCGATGAGATGGTAGTGTTGGTAGCGTTCCTGGCTTCGGTCCGCAGGGGCGCGAGAACGTTCCCCGCGCTCAGTGCTTTTTTTAAAATTATTATTACTATTAATTCTTATTTGATAATTTTTATTAGTTATCATTATTATTTTAATTAGTTATCTTTTAGTGTCGAAAAATTTATCGCGCACTCCGACCGCTTATTTTATTAGTTTGTACGTTAATTTAAATGCAATAATAAATCTAAATTACAACTTATTTATCTTCTAAAAAATTGTTTGCGCTTTACGCACACACGTCCCTATGCCAAATAAATTCTAATTCATAAACGTAAGGGGAAATATATTTATATTCGTATTATTATATTCATTCTCATATACTTTCATCAAGCGATAAAGCATTATCCCCACAAACAAGCCATTCATCCATCCGGCCGCGAATAGTCAGTACCAGAAAGTGCATATATTCGACAAGCGATGAGATGGTCCCGTTGGTAGCGTTCCTGACTTTGGTCTGCAGGGGCGCGGGAACGTCCCCGCGCTCAGTTCTTCTTTTAAATTTATTATTACTATTAATTCATATTTGATTAGTTATCATTATTATTTTAATTAGTTATCTTATAGTGTCGAAAAATGTATGGCGCACTCCGTCCGCTTATTTTATTAGATTGTACGTTAATTTAAATGTAATAATAAATCTAAATTACAACTTATTTATCTTCTAAAAAATTGTTTACGCTTTACTCACACCCGTCCCTATGCCAAATAAATTGTAATTCATAAAAGTAAGCGGAAATATATTTATATTCGTATTATTATATTCATTCTCATACTTTCATCAAGCGATAAAGCATCATCCCCAAAAATAAGTCCATCATCTATCCGGCCGCGAATCGTAAGTGCCAAAAAGTGCATTTTTAACACAAGCGATAAGATGGTCCCGTCGGTAGCGTTCCTAGCTTAGGGGCGCGGGATCGTTCCCCGAGCTCAGTAGTTTTCTGTTTTTTTTTAATTATTAATTTTTTTTCGTATGGGGCGAATTGTTTATTCGTGAAACACGCTCATTGAAAGAACATTATTCTGAAAATAGGAAAACTGCTCATGATGTTTTACGATTAAATTTTTTTGTTCTGTCAATGGTGAGTGTTCACAAATAAACAATTCACCCCATTACAATGAAAATTACTCGTAAATGTAAAAACATACAAAAATACCACTTTCTGGCACTTACGATTCGCGGCCGGATAGATGATTGACTTGTTTTTTGGGATAATGCTTTATCGCTTGATGAAAGTTTGAGAATGAATATAATAATACGAATATAAATATACTTCCGCTTACTTTTATGAATTACAATTTATTTGGCATAGGGACGGGTGTGAGTAAAGCGTAAACAATTTTTTAGAAGATAGATAAGTTGTAATTTAGATTTATTATTACATTTAAATTAACGTACAATCTAATAAAATAAGCGGTCGGAGTGCGCGATAAATTTTTCGACACCATAAGATAACTAATAAAAATAATAATGATAACTAATAAAAATAACTAATCAAATAAGAATTAATAGTAATAATAAATAAATAAAACAATACTGAGCGCGGGGAACGATCCCGCGCCCCTGCGGACCGAAGTCAGGAACGCTACTTACGGGACCATCTCATCGCTTGTAGAATATGCGCACTTTCTGGTACTGACGATTCGCGGCCGGATGGACGAATGGCTTGTTTTTGGGGATAATGCTTTGTCGCTTGATGAAAATATGAGAATTAATGAGTCAAAGATATGTGCGGCCGTGTTGATGACAAGTTGCTAGTTGAATATTCGGCTTCAGTCCGGCCAATAGAGGTTTTTCAAGGTCAGCGATGGAAATAAACGATGCTTTCTTACGTTTCGACCCTTTGGTTCGGGTCGTCGTCAGAAATTATATTTTTGTCTATAAATTTTGATACACAAATTTTACAAATCAAGTTTGAAGGAATTAAATACACGAATGTTTTATGTTATGATTGTGTTATAAAATTTTTGTGTCGTTTTGTATAACTGTTATGTTAATTCTGTTTTGGTTATAACTATAATGATTTGATATGCATAAGTTCTTGTATTGCGTTAATTCTTCTTATTCATCGGTGTTTGAAATGAGTGATGTGTGAGAGTGTGGTTTATTATACTCTCTTATATGGAGTTATAAAAAAGGAAATATGAGAAACGACTAACCTCGATGTTGTTGATGTTTCTAGCTTTTGCTTATATTTGGAAGGTTATTTCAAAAGACAGTATTTATGGAAGTAAATACTGTTATGCTGGAGTATACTCAATAGATGGAAGAATTTATCGTTTTTTAGCGATTTTTATCATCTGTAAGGGATTAATAATTATAAGAAAGTTTTGTGTTTTATTTGTGAACATTTAATGTACGTGATTGATTTAAAAGAAATTTTAATAAAGTATCAAATGACTGTGATGATTACCTATTGAGTTTAAGATTTTTAAAATTTTCTTCCAAAATAAACAAAAACTCGAAATTTAGATGTCTCAGTTACATATTGAGTTGTGTAATCACGGAGAGTTCGAGAGAAACTGAGTGGTGTCTTAATTTCGTGAAGCTTATTAGAGTCTTTATTTTGCGAATCGGGGGAGAAAGATCCTTTAGGCAGTGACGTGTCAAGAGAAATAAAATTGGTGAGTCATGTTACGAGTATTTAAAATTAAATTATAGTGTCAATACTTTTAAAATTGATATGTCAAGTAAAGTATTGTAAAATATTTTAATAGTTATATAATAGAGTTATAGATCGAGCTTAGTTTTTGTATGTCAGTTCTAAAATTTATGGCGTTGGAGTGTGCCTTAATTTGGATCATTTCTAGGATTAGTCTTTTTTGAACCAATTTTCATTGTTTAAAATTTTTACATTGTCGAATTGAAAGTCATGTTTTTGTTCTATTGCATGTTGTGCTAAGGCTGAGTGTATTGTGGTAGTATGTTTTAGTCTATTTTTATGTTCTTTTATTCTGGTTTCAAGGTATCTTTTGGTTTGGCCGATGTATGTGGCATTGCAATCCTTACAATCGATTTTGTAAACTATGTTGGATTTTTGGTTGTTATTTATTTTGTCTTTGGTGGAGCCAGTAATCGATGAAATGTTGTGTTTATTGTTTGTGACTAATGTTATGTTGTATTGTTGGAAAAGACGAATTAGTTGATGATGGATGTTTTTTGTGTAAGGAACACTTATTAGTCTGGAAGAATCAAAATTGTTGTTATTCTTTTTTTGATTGTCGATTGCGGAAAGCCGATGTTTTATTATTTTTTCTGTGAAAGAGATCGGATAGCAATTTTGTGTCATCGTGTTACTAATAAGTTTGAGGTTTTCTTTGTGAAATGAAGGATGAGATAATTTTATTGCTCTGTCAACTAGCATGTAAATTATGGCTTTTTTGGGAAAGTGGGTGGTGTGAAAAGAAATTTATGAATCTGCCTGACCAGGTTGGTTTCCTATACCAATTTGTGATAATTGAATTTTGTTTATGGATTAAAAGTATATCAAGAAACGGGATTTTTTTTCTACTTCATTTTCTGCTGTAAATTGTAATTTTGGGTTATATGAGTTAAAAATCTTTTTGGGGCATTCAATTTTGTCTGTTGGTAGAGCAATAATAATATCATCAACATATCTTTTATATAGTGGTAACGAAATTTTAATTTTTCCAGACAATTTATTTCAAGATCAATCATGAAGATGTTAGATAGTATTGGAGCCAGAGGTGAGCCCATTGGCTGAGATTTGTTGGTAAATTTTATTTTGAAATGTAAAGAAAGTTGAGAACATGATGTATTCTATGGCTTTAATTATTTCGTTTAAAGGAAATTTTTTTGAAAATAGATTTGATCTTTTTTGAAGGCTTTGAATAACAAGTTGTAATGCGATGTTGATATAGAGAGAAACAACATCAAACGAGACCAATTTGTAGTTGAGTGGAATTGAGATGTTAGAAAGTGAATGTTTTAGGTGGAAACTATCTTTGACGTGTGAATTAGTCGTATTGATCAATTTAGGAAGTTTAGATTGTATAAATTCAGCTAGCTTATGTGTTGGACTATTTATTGATGATACTATTGGACGAAGTGGATAATTATTTTTATGAATGTTTGGCAGACGATAGAGACGAAATAGGTTGCAATTTTCAGCTTTTAAGTATTTGTATTTTGTTTCATCAATGATTGTTAGGGTTTTCCATCTGGAGAGAATATTCTTAATGCCGTTTTGTAGAGTGTTGATGGGATTTCTATTTGTTAATTTGGAGGTTGAGGAATCTGCGAGTAAATTATGAGTTTTTGTAATGTAATCTGATTTGTTAAGAATGACTGTTGAATTTCCTTTGTCAGCTCGTGTAACTAAAAGGTGAGGGTTGTTTTTTAAGAATGAGGACGTGTGTTTTATAATTTGATTAGTGTTGGAAAATGATGTTGGAATATTTATTTTGTTTAAGATTTTAGTGAATCTGGTTCTAATTTCGATTTGTCTAGGTTTGTCGGGTAAAAAATCTAATTTGGATTTATGTTCGGAGATTGATTTGTGGATATGACTTTTTATGTTTGAGAGTTTGAGGTAAGGAAACCAAACTTTTAACCTAGAGACAAGAATGTGGAAATGTGTAGCGGAATATCAATGTTGGAGAGATTTATAAGCCATTCTTTCTTTTTATTTAATGTGATTGTCGAATTTATATTATTCAGAGGATCAGTGGAAAGATTATTATTTGTGTCCTGTTGTCTATTAGTAAGAGTTGAGTATAAGATGTTGTGATTTTGTGTTGTTTGATTTATGTTTTGATAATTTAGGTGATGTATATTGTTTTGGTGCAGATGTGTTTTTGATGGTATTGTTCTTAAAAATTTGTCATGATTGAAAATGTGAAGATGTATGTTCTTGGTTCGTTGAAATCTAAGGTTTTGAAGTTTTTTTTTGTGTTTTTCATATGAGAGTTTTTCACATGAGAGTTTTCATATGAGAGCTATGAGAATTAATATAATAATACGAATATTTCTACTTACTTTTATGAATTATAATTTATTTGGCATAAGGACGGGTGTGAGTAAAGCGTAAACAATATTTTAGAAGATAAATCCGTTGTAATTTAGATTTATCATTATATTTAAATTAACGTATAAACTAAAAAAATAAGCGATCAGAGTGTGCGATACATTTTTTTGTATACATTAATAACGCAGAGAATCAAGAGCTAAATAAGCATGGAAATCATCTAAAGCCTCGCTCGCGCCGTCGGGTGACGTCACGCGCGAGTCGTGCTTAGATTGCTTTTTCCCTCGAAGCCTTCGTTTCGGCTTGACCGCACATGAACGTGCTCAGCGTCCATGGATTAGTGTAGTTGCCGAAGGCGCGGTCGGGAAACTTCGATGGTGCTCGGCTCTTTCCGAAGACGTCCGAGCTTCGCTCGCTCACGGACACGCGCTACTATGATTGTGTGATGGGCGCGCAAGAGACTAGAGAGGGGGTAACTTTTGCGCACGATCTGGCTGCACTGTTCACGACGTGGACCAGATTGTCGTCACACGGGTGCCAATAAATTCCCAGAGTATTTTGAGCTTGAGAGTCGCTCAGGCATATGTGAGGATCATCAGACCTCTCTTGGAGCGTATCTAAAATACTCGTATTGTTAGAACATCATTTTCGCAAACGAAAACCGCCTTTGGACAAGACCATGATGAGCTCATCCCGCAGTATTTGAGCTTCCTCAAAGCTCGATCCACCGGTCAGCAAGTCGTCGACATAAAAATCCTCCCGAATGGCGCTGCACGCGGTCGGAAAGCGCTCTTGTTCGTCGTTCGGCAGTTGCTGAAGTACTCGGGTTGCGAAAAACGAAGCGGCGACGGTGTCGTAAGTTACCGCCCACACGGAAATAAAATATATGTAAAAATATATTTTTCGATATATTAAAAATAGGTGTAAAATGTATCAGATATACATTATGCATCTTAGTTATCCATTAGATCTATGCAATGCATACGGAAAATGCATTTAACGTATACTCGCGACATCCAACTTTTTGTCCAAAAATAGATCTTCAGACTGTACAGAGAATGCATGTTAGATATGTGACGACATATACTCAAATTATATAGAAAATATACTTACGGTGTATTCAAACTGGCTTTAAAATGTACTAGAAGTATAATTTCATTGTACTCGAACTACACTAGGCAAAAGAATTAAGGCACAACACCACTGTGACGGCTTCAAAAAATCGATTTTTTGAAAACCATCTAGAAAAATCTAAAATACATTTAAGATTAAGATGCCGTTGGACCCCGGTCAAAAAAATTATTATTTTTCGAGATATTGAATATTTTGTGGAGCGGTGCAGCGCTCCGTGACGCTCGGGGTCCCGCGCAGCTGCGCGCCTCAGGGTCGGCAGGTATACCGGGCCTTTCTCAGGTCCTGCGGGTCTTTCCCAGGTATTCTTTTGTCTCCCTTCACAAAAACCGGCTATTGTTATAAATATAGTTTCGAAAAAAGCCATAGGTGGCGATAATTGAAAAATTTTCAAGGCAGGTATAGGGATAGCGTCATAGCGTCAGTTTGCGAATAGAAGCGACGCTACTCGTGTCTAAATGCTCCGAATCGTTTCGTTTATAAATATCGAACGCTCAGAATTATTCTTTGCACATCGAAATGGATAATCCGAAAGTGTACGCAGGGAAAAAGGGAACAAAACGGAGCTATGTGACGAGGAGTCGAACGAAAATTTCGAATCGAAAACCTCCGAACCGTTACAGCTCCGAAAATAGTTCTGCAGAGTATGTGAGCACGTCGGCGAAAAAGTTAAAATCGTCGGACGATTTAGAGGTCGCTGTTACTAACGATTTCGGTTATCGTATAGTACACCTCGTCAATGCATTGGACATTATATCGACGTTAGTGAAGTGCAAAGTGTGTGATCGCGATATAAAGTTTACTGAAAAAAGTTTGCGCGGACTCGGATTCAAAATCGAGGTCGATTGCGGCCATTGTGAAAAAGTGCAAATCAATTCGTGTCCTATGATTGACAATGCATACGAAATAAATCGTCGGATCGTATTCAGTATGCGTCTTCTTGGCGTCGGTTTGAATGGCCTGATGAAGTTTTGTGCATTTATGGACCTACCGCGCCCCATTTTCAGTCTTTCTACGATCGAATCTTAAATTCGATTTCGATTGCTACTAAAGCTGTGAGCACAGTGAGCAAACAAAAGGCTGCACTTGAGGAGGAGACAATTTCGTTGGAAAATGGGGTGGAGGACGGAATTATCGGTTCAGGCGACGGATCGTGGCGTAAGCGCGGTTTCAGCTCGCTTTTCGGCATAACATCGCTAATCGGCTGGTACACTAAAAAAGTGATCGACGTTATGGTGAAATCGAAATATTCCAAAGCTTGCGAGCATTGGGAAAAAAAAGAAAGCACCGCGGAGTACTGGGAATGGAAAAGTACCCACGACGATGAGTGCCAGGCGAACCATAGCGGCTCCGCCGGAAAAATGGAAGTCGACTCAGCTGTCGAAATGTTTCAACGGTCTGAAGAGCTCTATGGCATAAAATATAAATATTATATTGGTGACGGCGATTGTAAAACGTTTCTGGGCATATCGAATAGCCATCCATACGACGGTTTCGAGATAAAAAAAAAGAGTGCATCGATCATGTCCAAAAACGTATGAGGACGCGCCTCCGCGAAATCGTGAAAAAACAAAAAGGATTTTCTGGCAGAGGAAAGCTCACCGGAAAATTGATTGACGAGTTGAGCACATATTACGGCTTGGCTATTCGGAGGAACAGCGATGATGCTGAAAAAATGAAGAAGGCAATTTGGGCAACTATCAAACATAAAATATCCACAGATAGTGAGCCACAACATGACGATTGCCCAGAGGGAGCCGAGTCGTGGGGTTCGTGGCAGCGAGCGGTCGCAAGCGGTAATATTTCTGAATATCGCCATAAGCCGCCTCTTCCTGAGAAAGTATTGGAGGCAATTACGCCAGTCTTCGAAAATTTGAGCAGAGACGATTTGCTGCAGCGTTGTTTGGGCGGCTTCACGCAAAACAACAACGAAAGCTACAACAAATCAGTTTGGGCAATAGCCCCCAAGTGTCAGTCCGGGAGCAAAAAAATCGTCGATATTGCAGCTGATATCGCGGTATTATTATTCAATGATGGCCTGAGAAGCCTCATGAAAGTTTTGGAGACATTGGGGATAACTATCGGCCCAAATTGTTTCAATTTTTACGTTGAAACCGACGCAGCGCGGATCGAGCTGGCAGAGCGTTCGCTCACAGACGCTGCAAAAGAGGCAAGAAGAGCCTCTACAAGTTCGAGAAAAGATGCTAGGGATAATGATTTGCTTCTTGAAGGCCAGCTATATGGTGCCGGCATCGCTGATTAAAGGTACAATTTTTTTTCCAATTTATCGCATAAATTAACAAACCCAAAACTTTGAACGCGTTTTTCTCAAAACCACTTTTTTGAGTGCGGCACGCAGCAGAACTCGAGTAATTTTTATCCGATCGACTTCAAATTTGGACTGCATCAATAAAACTAGATTATCTAAAGAAGTACATAGGATTTTTTCGATATCTCAATAATAAAAAAAGTTATAGCCTATTTTCGACGAGAAATTTTGCTCGAAAATCGTCCTTTAATTTCAAAAGCGTGCCTATTTTTTAAAAATCAATATTTTTTTCAAATCCCTGTGTACTTCTCTTCAAAATATCATATTATTAACGAAAACACTCGGTATTTTTTTCAGATCGACTTTGAAGAGAGTTCTGCTGCGTGCCGCGAACCACTGCAGAAGCAACAGTACCTGACGCGGGAGCTTCCCCAGCGTCACCATGGGGCGTGAAAAATTTGAAATTTTTTTTTATGTATCTTCAATAAACAACGAAAAAAACCAAAAAAATTTTTTCGAATATCTCTTTTTTTTCCCACAAAAAAAATTCTTGAAAAATGGCAAAAAAACAGGGGGTCACAGTGGTGTTCTGCCTTAAAGGATATTGAAAAAGTCCGCTCATTTTAGGGTCATTTTCAAATAGCTGTAACTCCTCAAAAAAATGGTCGTACAGCAAAATAAAAAAAAGCAAATTGAAGGTGTGAATCTCTAGTTTTGAGATCTTGAGCTCAAAATTTTTTCGCATGAGCCAATTTTTAGTAGCCGTCAAAAAACCAAAAACGACTGGCTGGATTCTTTCCCTTTAATTTGAGTGGTGGGAGAGCTCTGTACGATTTTTTCTTGCTGAGTTATCGATGTTCAAAGCAAAAATGATACTTTTGACTTTGATGACTGATTACTCGGAGACTACAGCACAGAAAAAAACCAGAGGGTTTTGGAAACTTTGAAGTATTCTCTATAAGATGCTTTTATCATTTTTTTTATCAAGATTTTTTTATGCGGGAAAATGGATCCAATAAAACGTGAAAAACTGCATATTTACGAATATTCTTTTAACTAAGGATTATTTTGCCAATATCGAATAGATAAAAAAAAATCGGTTTTTTATGACCTCAAAGTATCCTAAAAGAGCCCTCAAAAGTTGAAAACTCTGCGATTTTTTTTTTCATTGTGTTCCGAATGATCGAAATTGTGGTTTTTGCCAAAAATCGATTAAAGGCTAAATCTACCACCTTTTATTCGTCTTTTGAAAATCACAATTTTCATTGGCACTGACCCGAATTTCCGGTGCTAAAAAATGTTGATTGTTGAACAACGGGGCTAATTTTTGTTTAATGAAAAAAAAAATTAATTAAAAAAAATTTTTTCTGACAAAAAAAATTAATTTAAAAAATCGAAAAAAAAATTGTTAGATTTTTTTTATAGCCCTGAACGTTTTTTATGATACGACGAGCGATTGGAGTTGTTGGAATTCACAGTTCTTTGAATGTGTGCGTGTGTACAATTTACATCCCTACAATACCATACGACACCCTACGCACACGTCCCACGATCATTAGATGAAGATTTTTTTTATAAACATTTTATTCACCACCGGCATTAGCGTAACCTAAAGCGTACCACGTAGAGGTTGCTCGGTTGGATTTACGCTTCTTTGTGTGTGTGTCCCACACGCACACATTCAAAGAACTGTGAATTCCAACAACTCCAATTGCTCGTCGTATCATGAAAAACGTTCAGCGCTATAAAGAAAAAATCTAACAATTTTTTTAGATTTTTTAAAATTAATTTTCTTTTGTCAAAAAAAAACTATTTTTAATCAATTTTTTTTCATTGAACAAATATTTGTTCCCGTTGTTCAACAATCAACATTTTTTATCACTGGATATTCGGATCAGAGCCAAAAAAAATTGTGATTCTCAAAAGACGAATAAAAGGTGGTAGATTTAGCCTTTAATCGATTTTTGGCAAAAACCACAATTTCGATCATTCGGAACACAATGAAAAAAAATCGCAGGGGTTTAAACCTTTGAGGGCTTTTTTAGGATACTTTGAGGTTATAAAAAAACCGAATTTTTTTTGGATCTATTCGATATTGGCAAAATAATCCTTAGTTAAAAGAATATTCGTAAATATGCCATTTTTCACGTTTTTTTAAATCCATTTTCCCGCATAAAAAAAATCTTGATAAAAAAATGATAAAAGCATCTTATAGAGAATACTTCAACGTTTCCAAAACCCCCTGGCTTTTTTCTGTGCGACCATTAGTCTCCGAGTAATCAGTCATCAAAGTCAAAAGTGTCATTTTTGCTTTGAACATCGATAACTCAGCGAGAAAAAATCGTACAGAGCTCTCCCGCCGCTCAAATTAAAGGGGAAGAATCCATCTAGACGATCCTTTTAATTCGATCATTCAAAAAAAAATAAGAAAGTCCGTGCAAAATGTGAAAGATGAGCAGAAATGAAAAAAAAAAATATTTTACTTTGGTTTTTTGATGGCTACTAAAAATTGGCTGATGCGAAAAATGTTTGAGCTCAAGATCTCAAAACTAGAGATTCACACCTTCAAATTGCTTTTTTTTTGCTATACGACCATTTTTCGAAGAGTTACGGCTATTTGAAAATTACCCTAAAATTGGTGGACCTTTTCAATATCCTTTAATTCTTTTGCCTAGTGTCTATTTGAAGTGTATTTTAAATATATTTAAACTACATCTAAAATTGACACGAAATATATTCATACTACATTTAAAATTATCAGGTTGATAAAAAAGTTTTGTCGCAATAATTTCAATATAATTTATTTATTTATATATCTTATACAAAACATTTCTAATCAACAATATATTCGCCATCGGTTTCTATGACACTCGATCATCTAGTTGGCAACTCATTTATTCCCTTTGCCCAAAACTGCGGCGGCTGGAACTCAAATAAATTTGAAATATCCCTTCTGAGATCGTCGACTTTTTCGAAAGTTTTGTGTCTCAAATATGCCTTCAAATGTCTGAACAAATGGTAGTCAGATGGCGCGATGTCGGGAGAGTATGGTGGATGATGAACGGTATTCCAGTGAAGCTCAGTGATTGTTTTGTGGGTTTCCTTTGCGACATGGGGTCTCGCGTTGTCGTGGAGAAGGTGCATAGTCGCGCGTCTTGGCCGTTTTTTTCTTATAGCTTTGCCAATTCCTGGAGATTTTCGATGTATCGTGTAGAGGAGATCGTCTTACCTACAGGGAGAAAATTGTGAAACAGCATTCCTTTTGCGTCCCAGAAACAGCACAACAAAACCTTTTGTGAGTGACGATCAGATTTCGGTTGGTGTGGCGGTTTTTCTCCGATAGGAAGCCAGTAGGCTAAACGTGTTCTGTTATCATACAAGACCCAACTTTCATCTCCCGTCACAAGATCTTCTAAAAACTCCTTGCGATGGTGGCGAATCAGGAGAGACTGGCAGATGGTCACGCGACAGTTCTTATTGTCGTCGGTGAGACGGTGTGGTATCCATTGAGCTAGAACCTTCCTGTATCCCAAGTTGTGTAAGTGATTGACTATTGACGGTTGGGTGCAGCCAAGTTCTCTTGCTAGCTCGTGCGTACTTGCTTCCGGTTTTTCTTTGATGCAGCGGAGTAATACTTCATCATCGATGATCGACGGTCGTCCGGAACGTTCCTTATCTTCAAGGCTTGTGTCTCCAGATTTAAAACGATTGAACCAACGCTGGACTGTTCGATGAGAAACTACGTTCTCGCTGAATGCATCCTGTATATTTTTAGCAGTTGTGCTTGCGTTCGTGCCGCGCCACCACTCGTAAAAAATGATCGCTCGAAGTTGCTCCTGCGAGATCGAAGCCATTTCTGTCCACTAGAACGCGCGCTCGCCCTTTTATACCCTGTCACGCGGAAGAGTAGAAAACATTCTAGAATATTCTCGACATAGCTCGATGTCATATTGCGTCAATACGTAAAAAGATATTTTTAAGATTTTTGCGACAAAACTTTTTTATCAACCTGATATATTGAAATATATTCAAAGTGCATTTAACATGGACTTAAAATATATTAAAAATCTACTTGATGTATATTTTAATTGTCTTTAAACTGCATCTAAAATGCGCACGAAATGTATTCATACTAAGTTTGAAATGTACTTGAAATATGTTCAACTACACTTAAAATCTTATTGAAATATATTTAGACTATACTTGAATAATACTTTAAATGGCTTAAAGTAAATCTAAAATGTACACAAAATACATTCTGAATACATTTAACATATACTCCAAGTATATTCAAACTTTATTTGTAATATACTTGTAATACACTTGAAGTGTACACTGAATACATTCAAAATAAATAAATCTTATGCATATTGTAAGATATTTATAAAATCTATATAAGAGATAAATCAATATGTATATCAAATGTAGTTCTAAATACATAGTTAGGTATATAATAAAAAATGTTTGGGGCATGCGCTCGCATACATCTCAAATGTACAAAATGTGGATGATGTTGTTTGTTCCATATACATAGTTTGAAAAATACATGCAGGAATCAAACAGGTATTACAAAAAAAATTACAACGAAGAATTTTTCAGGTGCAATCCTAGTTATTTATTTTAATTTTCTATGGATAAAAGCGCTCGTCAGAAGTAATAATTGAACTAGTTAGAAAACGTCCTCAGTTTTGAGGGTCTGGATCCCAATGTGTCTCGACCACTTACTTCTTCCTATGATTGGACCGGAGCTGAGCCATTTTGTTGTTGAGAGCGCTGCCAAGGCCAGCCTTGCAGAACATTCTCTTCCAACATTTTCGAACAGTATCTAAATAAATATACGATAATTAGGTACGTTCGTGGCCCACAACCCAATGGTAATAATAGTACAGAAAATAATTCAAAGAATTAATAAGACTTTTTATCACTAAGGGCCTCTGCACACGGCGCGTTTGTGAGTGTAAAAAATGTGTGGATCAAGTGTGCATCGCGTTTGTATCGCGTCGTCTGTGCGTGGACAATACGTCTGAGGCGGGGCCTCTGCACATAAGTGGCATCTAAAACTAACTCCCTGTTGTGAAGCTACTCCACAAGCTTGCTTACAGTATCACTGAAAAACCATGTGTGTTATTTGTTACACGTAAAGTGTGTAATTTTCGGATTTAAAATGTTGAAACGTCATACATAACTTAAAACAACGCGGTTATGTGTGTTACAGAAAATTCAAACACATTTGATGTGTATTTTCAAACACTTGACCCGCATTAAATTTTAACATGTTATTAATGTTTTATACAGAGCATTTAACACGTATAGTTGCGGACATTCACACGTTTAGATATAAAATGTGTCTTAAATAATGCATTTACGCGTGTTACAGTACAGTTAAACACATTTGATGCCTATTTGTAGGCAGCTGATCCGTATTAAGTTTCTTCAAATTCACATGTATATTGTCTAATACTATAATAACATATCAATTTTAATCGATCATTACAGTGTAACGGGTTGAAAAATAGCTGATTTTCGCGATTTTCTTTCGATGGTTAAAATACGCTAATCAGTTTGATTTTATGTCAAATCAAAGCACTCGTGATGATCAGAAAATAAATTTTTATTTATTTTTTCATTTTTGTTATCGGTTGAAGATGTCTTCGAAAAAAGAGTCCTCATGGTATACACGGTTTTGGGCGTAAATATTATCTGAAACAAAATTTGTAAAAAGATTATTAATCAGTATAAAAGCCACTATTATGCTAGGGTTTTTTTTTTAATCAAAATTGACAAAATGCTGGCGATTTGAAAAGAAAGTATCGAATTTAGCCTATTTTTTTGACAGTTTTTGGTTAGAAAATATGGAGGTTTAAAAAAAAGCTTCCATAGCAAGATAAAAACCGCGTGGAGGATGTTTCAAAATTTGAGACGTATACCTTGAAAATTCTTCCTTTGAGAGTGTACACCGTTTTGAAAAACAACATTTTGATAAGAACGCGTTAAAAGTTTCGAGTGCAGAATTTTGATATAAATTGTCTACTTACGATAAATCGGCGATGCCAGGTCCATGTTTATAACCGTCTATACTATCGGATAATGCAAAACAAATCGATTTTTCTTTTAATTTTACTTTGTGATGATCCCTTGGAATACTTAATACCGACACAAAACACGTTTTTTATTATATAATATTGCGGAATGAAATAAAATATTACATCGGCATGGGCATATAAATAACAGTCATATTTTTTATTAACTTTACCGTCATTTGGAATTTAATTTTACAATCATAAAGAATTCAACTCGCTTATAATTTAGTAAGGGAACATATGTGTTATGTTCCCTTACTAAATGTGGAAAATTTAGTGGATGTGGAAAAATTAAATTTCTAACATTTCTCACGCACTTTTCACGACCGACCGCTTTTTTTACATGGTACGCGTTTAATGTAAATTCATACTGTACACTTTCAAGAATCGAAACGATGAATAGATTCATATTACCCACATTAAATATTTCGTCTACTTCTCCGAATACCGGGAAGTCAGCGTGCTTATCGCAGGTAAGAAGAATGATACTATTTGGTTTATATACGGTCCCATGAACGATAATTTTTTTAGAACGCATCATTTGGCATGTAAGCCAGTCAGCTTCTTCAACCATCCCATGAAAAATGCCTGCGTTCGGCAAATTACAGAGTAAAACAGTTTCACCCGGAGTGACATAGTCACCTTTATATAATATTTTTCTCGACGGCTTACCCGGTCGGGAGGCAAGTCTCGAGCACAAGCGTGCTTGATGTCTGTAAGATAATGTGAGGGCCATATTTTTTAAATTCCGCACTACTGGAACAAGTCCTTTAAAATAAGCGTGTGTTGCTTCAAATCGAAAACACCATTGTTGCCTTGCTGGTCCGAACAATCGTATATATCGAGGAAGGTGTGTCATGAAGTGGAATTTCAGTACAATTGAATCCGGATAAAGATATTGGAAACTCCAGTTGAATACTTCAATCATTCGGGCCAACAGATCTACAGACTCTTCGTCAATTTCATATGCCAAACAAAGATTCAGAATTTGTAGCAAAGTAACATAACAATAAATATGTTTTTGAAAAATTTCACTGCCATGCGCCATTATCCACTCACCAATTACAAATGGTAGTGTATGAGCAAGTGTGATCATTTGTCCTGCAGTTTGACGTAATGAACTATCATCACCAGTAAGATGTTCGCGCTGCACTAAGGCAGGTTTGTCATTTCTGAAGTGTTTGAAATCGAAACTGACCAAATTATTATTAAGGTCGTCGATTGTGAACAAATTGAGTTCTAAGATACAATATCTTAAAAAATATTTACATGTAATTTGCTAAGGTCCTTCAATGACAATGTGCATCACATCTTGTGGTAAACATTTTGTAACGTCAACTATTTCCATTAAGGGACTGTTTTTGTTAACGCCATACGTTTTCTGCCAAAATGCTCTCGCCGCCTTTGTAGTTGATTCATCCGACACCGCTTCGACATGCTTTTGATGCTCAAGTTTATTTCGTATCGGAAAATTACTTTCACGAAAATGATTTTTCCTTTGGTCCGATGTGACCATACACGACCGGCATGGTCGATATGCAGACACTGATTCTTTAAATCCTCCCAACATCGCCGCGGCGGGCGTATCTCCAGCACAAAACAATAGAAAACCTTGAAAATTTTTCATTTGCCCATTTACATTAATATCAATACCATTGGTCTGCAATTCTTTTATATCTGAGATAAATGGCTGTAGCAATTTTTCGAGAACATTAGGCTTCTTCGGATGCTCTGTTTTTATGATTGCATACAACTGTATAGCATTTGGTGCTCATCGAAAATCGGGATGTATATTTGCAAGTGTCCAATAAAACATTGACATTTTATGAGTTTTTGAAGCGCTTCCCAGGGGATTTGCTATCCCCAGATCGTCATAATACAGGATTATCGCCAGTGCATTCATATGTCTCTGAGAAAGGTTATTTTCGCGGTAATAACTTCCATCTAGAACTGTTCGGAAAACACCATTTTCGTGGGGTTGTGTTGCATTGTCAATATTTGTTCGGATTTCTTCATTTTTTAGAAGATTCTCTAAATTCTTCAAGAAAGGTACGATATAAGCACTATAATTGACGTCGCAAATTTCACGTAGAAATGTAGTCCCGTTTCTCCTATTTTTCTACTGCAGACCGGTGCCGATGACGTGCTCCCGGGGTAGTACCAGGTCAAGCTTTTCGGAGAGTATTTTGTCCAAAGCTTTTTTCGATCTCACTGAGGAAAATAAAGATGACGGAGGATACTTTTTACTGTGTATATTTTTGACATCTTCAAACTGTATGAGCTGCGTAATCGGATCTCTTCGAATTCCCAATTCTTCCTGTAATAAAAGCCGAGAGTAAATAATTTAGTTATAAACTAATATATTTAATTAATAAGTGAAACTGGGTTTCAAAATACTTTCTTGCACTTTCAATGATAAAAAAACATAAGCAAAATACTAAAATTAACAGTAAATCTTAACTTAGAAGAAAGGAATTTCATACCTAGTTTGTATTGCAAATATTACCCTGGCGGAAACAATTCTACTACGAATAACATCATTTTTACGTCAACCTACATATTTTAACGGGCCTGTCTTATAAATATACAGCATACGCTTTCACGTAATATGTTGTAGTTTGACGTAAAAAAGTTCTACGTATTTCTACAACATTGAACAACCTTTTACTACTTTGCAGTAGTTTGTTTTTGTTCAACGTAGAAAACATATATTCACGCGGAACTAAGCTTTGACGTAGTATCTTGTAGTTTGACGTAAAAAAGTTCTACGTATTTCTACAACATTCAACAATCTTTTACTACCTTGTAGTAGTTTGTTTTTGTTTAACGTAGAAAACATATGCTTACGCGAAACTAAGCTTTGACGTAGTATCTTGTAGTTTGACGTAAAAAAGTTCTACGCATTTCTACAACATTGAACAATCTTTTACTACCTTTTGTAGTAGTTTGTTATCGTTGAACGTAGAAAACATATTCACGCGAACCCAAGCATTGACGTAGTATCTTGTAGTTTCACGTGAAAATCTTCTACGCATTTCTACAACATTGAACAATCTTTTACTACCTTTTGTAGTAATTTGTTATCGTTGAACGTAGAAAACATATTCACGCGAAACCAAGCTTTGACGTAGTATCTTGTAGTTTCACGTGAAAATCTTCTACGTATTTTTACAACTTGTAACTACTTTTTAATTCTCAGCAGTAGTTGGTGGTTATTGATCGTAGTAAGCTGTATTGATATGAAATTAAGCGTTGACGTAGTATTTCATAGTTCCACGTAAAAATCTTTTACGTACATTTACAACTTTTGATTACTTTTTAACGTTAAGCAGTTAGTGAATATTTATCACAATAAGCACATTATGCGAAATTGCGCTATGGCGTAATTCTTGTATTTTTACGTAGAAAACTTCTATGTACTTTTACAAACATATTAGATAATATTAAATACTGTAAATTTCTTTTGAAATTTATAACATTGTTCATGTTATATCTAATGTTATTGTAGTGTTGTTATAGAATAGGTGGAAGAAAAAAATGCACTCGATACCGCTTGTGAGATTTTTTCTATAGTTTTTATTTTCAAATGAATACACGAATCTTAAATTATACCAGATTCAATCTTCAATTGTATGGCGACAGTCCAATATAAATATTTTTTCAGTTTTTCTTACATACAAAATGGTTTGCGAGCTTCAATTCATTATGAAAAGTTATTGCAAATTGACTAAAGAACAACATACTCTACATTCAATATCGTCCGAAGTAATTGCATAAGTCCGTGCATAACAGTGTTTGCACTGCCTGCGAAAATAATCAGTTTTTGCAGTGTCTCACAGTGTTTAAACACTGTTTGCATTAACCAACTTTGCTATCGCTTTTTTACGCGCCACTATGTAGATACATGTAGATACATGTAGTTTCACGTACAACTAACTACTGCACAAATTAACTACAATAATCTACATGTTACTAGTAGAAACTAAAAAAGTGCGCGAAACCCCATACTTAGACGTTAAACCACGTAGATTTCACCATGCCTTTGTGCTGTAGTTTTGATCGATATACATTTAGTTTCGCGTGGTTGCCCGTACTTGGACGTAGATGCATGTAGTTTCACGTACTTTTCAAACGTACCCTTTTTACAACGATCTACAACTAACTACTGCACAAATGTACTACAATCTACGTAATACTAGTAGAAACTAAAAAAGTGCGCGAAACCCCATACTTAGACGTTGAACCACGTAGATTTCCCCATGCCTTTGTGCTGTAGTTTTTTTCGTACTTGGAACTAGTTTCGCAATAAAACCGCGTAAATATTTTTTCCGCCAGGGTAAAATGCGTAATGGGCACAATACTGTATTTAATAAATTACAACTTTGACGCTATTTATAGTTTTACGTAGGTATATAGTATTCGACAGAAATCATGCATATAACCTAATTATGAAAGAAATTCGAACTAATTAAACACCAACAATACTAGAAATAAACTAAAACCGACTACTTCCATGCCGTGCAAATTCTTAAAGAACTTTTTTTTCCTCATATTTATATCTTACTTTTGGTGTTACATGTACATTAGAAAATATACATTTTTTTCTTTATGCAGTACTGATTACTAAAATAATTCTCTAACATTATTTAAAGCCGAATTGAAAATGAATCCGAAAGCAATAGAACTTCCTGAAAAATATTACTTTTATCACAGACTTACAATTATTTTTGCTGAATACACTTGCACCAAGTCGATCACACAATCGATAATATGATCGATAGCAGTATGTGAGATTTTGCAATTCTTACGGATATTTACAACAAATTGGGCAGCATACCACTCAAAACATTCTACTGAAGATTCTGGGTCTGCTTGTTGATGTTCACCTGCAATGAAAACATACTTTTAACACGTTCTTTTTTATACATTATTTATCAAAAATAGTTAATAATGAAATAACATTTTCTTTACCATCTTGTTCCATTCGGATGTCGTTTATATTCCTTATTTCTTCGTCTGATTGCTCTGTACGGTCTCTGTCGATTTCATCTGCAATCGGTGCGATCTCTGAATGCTTGAGAAGCAGATGTCTACGAAACGATCTCCATTTTGTGAATGTACCACCACATCCACTCTGTGTACATTGTATCCTAAACTGTGGGTCATGCTGATGGTTTCTTACATAATGTCTCATTAAGTCGTCGTAAGCTGCACATTTGAAGAAGCACATAGTACACTTGAAGTAATTTTCTGATGTTATACTGTCCATTTTGATTTCGCGAATCTTATATGGTGTCTGGAGATTCCTGCAGGACCGCCACAGGTGTAACACTTTAATTTCGAGATTCGTGATAATTGCAGAACATTGCTAACGATTGCGTACTTAATCGAATTTTCAGTTGGAACAAAGAATTCGATGTAATATTCGGTGTACTGGAAACAAAAAACGCGTCGTAACGCCTTTGTTTACTGCAGCCCGGCGCATCACAAATACACTGTTTCGTTGGACATAACGTAAGTCCTCGACCAATTATGTCACTCGACTCTGCGGTTGTACGATCATCGACCAACCCCATTGGCCGCAACGAGGTGTATGTGGCGGCTTCAACCTTAGATACCGCGCTGCGATCGCACAGTTTATCTCTGTCGCACACACGCAATATGGCGAACTTCTCGTATCGCGCAGCTCTTTTCGCAGTGAAAATTTTTGCGTCGCACGTGTTCTACTTTACGCGCGCAACATCACGTGGTTATTCCATCGTTGCATTGTTTTCTTTTAATCAATTAATCAAAAAGTCTTTCTCTTTATTCTCCAACATGGAGAAGAGAGTGTTTTGCCACGGTGCAAGTGTATAAAATACGTTGCAAAAGAAAACGTACTAGAATTAGAGGTTATTCGTGAGAGTTTGACCGCCGCATGCAAGACCGACGTAGTCCTTGCTGCGATGATAAAAGAAAAAATGATTGTGTTGCACAAAAAGGATGCAGAACAAGAGGAAGAGTGGTGTGATCTCAACGACAGTGATATTGTTCAAGATAAAAGTAAGCTCAGGGTACTTTTAATTCCCATGCCATCGAACAATGTGCCAACTACACAGAGTACCGCAAGTTTCAATCCCGAAAACTTGCATACCGGCAGTTCTATCGAATTGGACTTAGAAGTTTTATATGCGGAATCATCGAATGCCGAGCAAAATATAGTCGTGATCCATGACTGCAATGAAGCTTCCAAAAAATGATTGAAAATCACGATAACGTTCCCAGCATGGCATGTGAAGTTATTCAGCCGGTAAGAATTTTATATAATTTTTATAAAAGTAATTTTTTTGTTGCTGCATTGATTATGAAGATCAGATTTTTTTAAAGTTATATATATATATATTTCGTTGTATAATAGCTTCCGTTAGAAAAAGTCGAGCATACTTCCACGGAAACGACTGCGAAATGTAATGAAAAAAAAAACAAAATCATTCGTGCAATGAAACGACAAAAGGCCACTTGCCACCGAGAAAAGGCAGCATTCCTTGTCCTGCAATATTACCACCATTGACCTTCGATTTACAAGAGCAACTCAACAACATGGGAATTGAAAAATCGCAAAGGCAATTCATTCGATTTTGGGGCACATATTTGTGGCAGCAAACTTATGGACAGCCATCGAAAAACGATTATCACAATTTAACCTCAGCGATCGTGTCAGCGTATCCTTTACTTCGTGGCGGTTCAAATGGAAATGTAAGATGTATTCGATTTCTCGTAAAGTATCTTTATTTTATCAAATTATCTTTTTTTTAGAACGAAATCGTAAAATTATTTTTGATTGATGCATTACACTTTTTTTTTTATTCGCGTAATATTGTTAACGTTTTTAACAATGAAGTCTCTTTGGACTTTTATTTTTTATTTATTTACCATTTAAGAGTTCACGCGCTAGCGAATATTTTTGGTCATCGCTGTTCTCTTTATTTGTAGGAACAACAAAAATACGAATAAAGTCCATTGAAAGAAAATATTCTCTGTGAGCTCAAAAACAATAGTGCATCTGTATGGATCTTATTTTTAGGGTATCGTGAGAAGTCAACTCAGTACGTTCATAAGAAACCAAAGAGTGAACGAAAAACTTAAAATGAAAGCAAAAAAAGGGATCATTTCGGAAATGAAGTTGGAACCACTCCCACTAATAAGGCATCGCTCCCTATCGATATGTAAGTAAAATCATGCAAACTATTCATTAATAAACATTGATCGATATTTCTTTATTTTATGGTTCATGGACTAAATTTTGATTATAGAAAGAACATGGTCGAAACTGACGTCCAGAAGGCTCTAATAGAGTTGAAAAAATGGGTACCCGGAAGGAATCTATCCCATACAAAACGACTGTTAGATATAACACAGTACAGCCGCAGACCGTGGATAGAAAATGAAGCTGGTAGGATAACTGACGTTGTGGAAAAATATCCGCCACTTAAGGATTTCGAAATGGTAACTATTGCTGTTTTTAATGATATTTTCAAAATATCTATCCAGTTCTGCTGTATAATTGTTTTCCGTAATATAAGCCTAATATTGACAGATTCACATTTAAACGGTCACTTGATATAGAAAACTTTGAACATAAATGCTGGCAAAAATAATGAATGATCGCTCTACTGCCTCTACTGTGTCTGTTGATAAAAATTGTTGTGTTTATGTCCATTTTTCAACGTTACAATTTCAATTAAAATGGTATTCCTTACGTGACGATTTTCCATCCGTAATATATAGATCATGGTCGAGTGCATCGCAATAATTCAGAAAACATCAGAAGACGCTATATTCGATTAGATCAATAAACTAACGACCGAACTACAAGAATATTATTCTGCACAAGAAGATATTGAAATTGACAACTCGGATCCGGTCAGTTCAAAAACACAAGCTCTAACTCTGGCGAAACTATGTGCTGACATGGCAGTGAGACAACTTAAGACAAAACATTCACCGCTATGTACAGTAAAGCAGCAGGTATATACAATCAAATGTCCATTTATAAAAAATCTGTTCTGTACGTTCATATAATTGTAAGGGGTGCTTTTTATTTTTCGCAACATTTCTTTATTGATCGTTCGTATTCACTAAAACAAGTTTGAAAATCGTATTTTTGGAACAAAATGGTCTCTCTACATTTGTGCACTGATAACTTGGAAATTACTGGATTGATTTCGATAAAATCTTACAGAAAGACAGCTTGGCGTGCGGAATAAGATTCAGGCTATTTAACATTATGTTATGTAGTCAATGTAGATTATTGCAAGAAGCAAGCATACAAACATTGATTCAAACAAGCACAACTTTCATATTGACCCTTCCTTGACACACTTATATTTCGCCGCGGCTTTCACACATTGGGTAAATTTGACCCGGATAGCACTTCATCCACCTGCTCTTAACAACCCTTCGGTCGGTTTTTATTGAGAAAAATCCGGGTTACACCTTAAACATTTCTTAATATGTTCGCATAATTAAAACTCGGAAAGTATAAAATTGAATTGTTGCAAAAAATTATTTAAAACTTTTAATTTTAGGAAAGTGAGAATTTTATTTCAAAGGGGGTAGCCGGTTAAGGGGGGTCTGACGGCCCCCACCGAGTTTGATCGAATCGACCCAAAAACCTGAAAGAGGGCTGAAAAACAAAATTTTAGAGATATTTTTTAACCCCCTAAACCCTTATGAAAACACCATAATCGCAAAAAATGCGTTTTTTTGATGTTTAATTTTTTTTTGAGCTTTCAAATGCATTTTAAAGCGGTTTTAACACAACCAAAATTTTGTTTCAGATGTATAGACATGCCCTGAATTTTTCCAGATTTTTTCGTAAAGTTAAATCATGTGCAACATAATTTTAATGGCAAAAAAACCGTAAAAAATCGTCATTTTTTGTATTTAATGCTATGGTTTTTATTGACGTATTAATGGTAAAAAATCGTGCACCATAGCATAGAAAGCTACTATCTTCCTCTACAAAATGACGCTAATTGGGCTCAATTCGGTCGTCTCTAGCGTCCGAAAATCAAACTTGAATAAATTCCGTTTTTATAATTTGAGCATTTTCAGTTACGAAAATGACACAAAATCATATTTTTCAATTATTTTTTTTTAATAAAAGTACATTTTGGGGTTTCTGAGGTCGCCGATTACAAATTTGATGTCAAAAATTAGTTTTGTCACATGACAGCTGTCAAAACGAAGAAAAAATATTTTAATTTTTGAAATTTTTTAAAAAAGCTATGGGAACGATATTAATAAGGATTTTTTAGGTCGCTGATTATAAATTCATTCTTATACACGAATTTTTAATCGTAACAGCTGTCAATAGTTATATTAACAAACAAAAAATTACGTATTATTCAGAAAAAAAATTTGGAATTCCCCGACTAAACTGTCACCTGGCGGAGAAAATCCCAACTTGTACCTTATTAAGCCACGTACCCGAGTGCCTAAGGCCACCGTACCCACGTGGGCCTTAGGCTCGTATGCCCCTCCGCACGGTACTGCGCATGCCCACTACGCACTGACGCATCGAGAACCCCGCTCCACGCGGTCTCTCTTTCTCTCTGTGTTCAGCCGCCGTCCAGTACACACGTCATGCGACGCGCTCTGCTCCGTTAAACAAATCTATTTGTTTTGTTAACAGCGTTTTTTTAATTTATCGTTTAACCTGCCTATCTCAACACGAAGTGATTGAAGCAGTATTCTAAGGTGAGTTTGAATATCAATTTAAATATCAATCAACATAAAAATTGATTTATAATCATAACCTCAATCTACAATCGTTTGCCTCATAGTCGACTTGAAATCGTACAGAAGGTGGCCGTCAACTTCAAGTTGTTGTTTAGTTCACTCACATGAAAAGAATTAAAAAAAAGCAAAAAAAAAAACAAAACTAAGACGAAACGATATTTCAATAAAAAAATGATTTGGAATACAATAATTTATTTCTGTTTTGTTTACCGATGTTTTCAACATTTTTTTTGTTTTGATTTACAATTTTTAATGTACTTTCGATTTTCGTTACTTTTGTTCTATTTGTTTTTTTAATTATGGTTTTTTTTTATTCCGGGTTTCAGTTACTTTTTTCATTTTTTTCAAAAAAAAAAAAAATAATTTGTTAATCATAATAAAAAAAATAACAATGTTCTTTTTTTTTCTTTAGGAAAAACTGTGCGATGCCACCGAAAAAACGAAAATGTACGGCTGGTGAAAGGTGCATAAGATGCAACAGATTGTTGCGTTATGATACCGGAAAACAGAAGTCCATTTCTTCAGATGATGACGTACACTTATATACTAAACTACTAGGTAAACGAGTAGAGAAAGGTGACGTTTTATGTCATCTGTGTCGTTCCGCAATCGCTAAATCCCGAACGGTTTCACCATCGACGAGCAGTGATTCTGATCCTGAAGAAAATCTTCAGTTGGATTTTAATCCCGAAGAAAATCCTCTGCCAAACGTCAATCCCGAGGAAAATCCTCTGCCAGATGTTGATCGCGAACAAAATTCTGTCGATCCTGTAGAGAGACATTCATCAACACTCTCCAATTTGACAGTATCAGATGACACAGAACAATCTTCGGAACAGTCTTCGCAACAATTGTCACGGTCGGAGTCTGGATCTTCCACAGGACAGTCATCACAATCTTCTAAGGACCCTCCTTACGTTCTTCGTCCAAGAGAACCGGACTATGAAATGATCGAGATGCCTTTCAACAGAGTTACCGCGACTCACAAATGTTGTTGCGTATGTCTTACTCCAATTACGACACCTCCGGTTGTTCCGTTTAAAGCGAGGTTACAGGTATTTATAAGTTCACGAATTTTCATTCCAAAAGGCAATCGCTGTTGTCCTGTACATCTTATCAGTGAACGTATGTACGTTGACGAAATTTCAAACTTGAAAATATTTTCGAATACTTGTACTATCAGTTCTCAAGAGTTGGCATTATTTTTGGATGCACTGTCCAAAAAATGCGACAACAGTATTTTAGACAGAGTAGATGATTACAATTTATCGGCAGAGCGCATAAAATCGCTAACTGGATACACAGTTGCAGAAATCAAGACTCTAAAAAACATGTTGGTCACTTTGCGAAATTCTCAAAATCGCAGTATTAATCAAGCTCTTTTAATATTCCTTTTTAAATTAAGAACTGGAAATTCCAACACAATCACTGCGTCAATTTTCGATATCAAATCTGAACAACTAGTATCTGCTTATTGCAAATCGGTTTTGGATTCATTCGCGAAAGACGTCTTTCCACTTCGTTTCGGAGCTCGGGCATGTTCTCGCGAAGATTTAATTGCTAATCACACGTCGCCTTACGTAAAAAAATTACACGGATTTGAAGATCGCCTGCTCTTGATTGCTGATGGTTCATACCTTCGACACCAAAAAAGTAGTAATAATTGTTACCAAAAAAAATCTTTCTCTGGTCAGAAAAAGTGTCCACTCTGTAAACCCTTCACAGTTTGTGCCACAGATGGATATGTAATAGATGTTTACGGACCGTACGAAGCAATTGTGAATGATGCGAAAATCTTACAACATGTACTAAGTGATCCGAACGGCTTGAGATCAATCCTCAAAAAAGGGGATGTTTTTATACTTGACAGGGGGTTCAGAGACGTCAAAGATTGGTTAGAATCTCAAGGGTTCGTTGTGTTGATGCCAGCGTTGAAAGGCAAAAGAAAGCAACTTCCAACAAATGAAGCAAACGAAAGTCGATTTGTTACGAAATTGAGGTGGGTGGTAGAGGCTGTCCACGGTATAATCGGTAGTAAATTCAAACTCTTGCATAATCAGTTTAACAACAACATGTTGGATTCAGCGATGCTTTATTGCAAAGTAGCGAATTTTTTGGTTAATGAGTTTGGAAAAAGACTGAATTGCGATACCGATTTACAAGATCAAATTGCCGAGCAAATGTTGAAAAGAAAAGACGTTGACAATTCTTTAGCGAAAGTTGTGGAAGAACAAAACTGGAATAGGAAGAAAAGGATCTTCAAACCGTTAACATCAAATGACGTATTAGACTTTCCGGAAATGACAGAGCAAGATTTGAAGATCCTTTTCACTGGCTCGTACCAGTTATCGCAAACTGTTTCATACTTAGCTCAAATGTATACCGAAGAAGGACTTTTGAATATGCAATACTTGTTGGAGGACGATACCATTTTGAAATGTGAAGTTAAATCAAGACATATAAACAAGAAAGTATACAGATGTTACGTTCAGTACGACCCTAACAGTATTGGATATAACGGTATAAAAAGCTACGTATGTGATTGTGCAAATGGGCTAAGAACTGTTGGTTGCTGTGCCCACGTTGCAACAATCATTTACTTTTTAAGTCATGCACGGTATTTGTCCAAAATCATCCGCCCAGCTCAAATTCTAACGAATCTATTTCACGTTGATAATGTCGAACCTGTTATTGAAGAACACAGTGACGAAGATTAACAACATAACAATCATGTTGCAATGTATGTATTACTTGTGTCTGTTTAATGTATATATTAGATGAATGTATGTAATATTATTATAAATAAATAGATTTTTTAAAATACAATGACTTTTAATTATTGAAAAAACCGAAATAGCAAATACCATTTTCATTTGATGACATGTGTAATTTTTTTTTTTTGTTAGCTGTTTGACATCAAATTTGTAATCGGCGACCTCAGAAACCCCAAAATGTACTTTTATTAAGTAAAATAATTGAAAAATATGATTTTGTGTCATTTTCGTAACTGAAAATGCTCAAATTATAAAAACGGAATTTATTCAAGTTTGATTTTCGGACGCTAGAGACGACCGAATTGAGCCCAATTAGCGTCATTTTGTAGAGGAAGATAGTAGCTTTCTATGCTATGGTGCACGATTTTTTACCATTAATACGTCAATAAAAACCATAGCATTAAATACAAAAAATGACGATTTTTTACGGTTTTTATGCCATTAAAATTATGTTGCACATGATTTAACTTTACGAAAAAATCTGGAAAAATTCAGGGCATGTCTACACATCTGAAACAAAATTTTGGTTGTGTTAAAACCGCTTTAAAATGCATTTGAAAGCTCGAAAAAAAATTAAACATAAAAAAAACGCATTTTTTGCGATTATGGTGTTTTCATAAGGGTTTAGGGGGTTAAAAAATATCTCTAAAATTTTGTTTTTCAGCCCTCTTTCAGGTTTTTGGGTCGATTCGATCAAACTCGGTGGGGGCCGTCAGACCCCCCTTAACCGGCTACCCCCTTTGGCCGGGTCAAAATGACCCAATGTGTCAAGGAAGGGTTAAACGAATAAATAACAATACGAAAGAAGCACAAACAAATGAATAAAATATTGAATAAAAGAAAACAACAGGCACTTTACGTATTGTCAGGGGTTGTGCGTAATTCTCGATTTTTCATAAATTGTTTTACAAATCAGTATTTTCAACAAACAAGATATCAAAATTTGAAAAGTCATAAAACTTGAATGCTCAATAATTTGCAGATTTCAACATCAACTCAATGTCTCGTGACAATGGAAAACGATGCACCTCGAATAGTTTTATATATCGACAACGAGAAACTGGCACAGGCGTTCATCGTGGCTGATGAAAAAATCAGAGTCATTATTCCCGACCCTACTGTACCCAAAGCTATCGCTGGATTACTAGCATCGTATTATGCTTGGCACAGAGCATTTCCATCCGGTTATGCGAGTGCTCTTGAGTTTCTTGCTTTCAAAATTCTTCAGGCGCCGTTTAAAAACAACTCCACTGCGGCCAAATTCAAACGCAAACTCGATAACTTTCATATTCAGCGTAATCTGTGAGCAACTATCTATCGGTTAGTTATTAAATTATAATACGTGATAAAAAAGCTTATATTCAATTTATCCTTTGTGATACTCTGACTGATTAATCAATGTAAGAGTTACATTCCTATGCATACGAGAGTCATATTCCTATTAAAAATGAACAAAAATGATATATTTTATGATTTCATTTTATAATTTTATTTAATGTTAATATTCTTTGGTAAGAGAAAAATGTTAATTTTCAAATGTGACCTGAAATTTTCATTTTTAATAAATTCCTCTTCCGTGAACAAAATTGTATACGTTTCTTATTTACAATATTCACCCAACCTGCATAAAAGAATTTTAAAACGTGCCAAACAATACAGGTCAAACGAGTAAAAATATTACACGATTTTAGTGTATAAAAAATGACCAAATAACACACCTCATACGTATAGAAATGATACACATATGTGTGTAAAATAAAACGCCTAAAGTTAATCCCGAAATTACACACTCGGAAATGTGTAAAACGTGACCATTCGATTTAACACATGTAAGTGTGTTAAAACAACACACTTGGATTTGCAGTGATAATGCGTCAAGAATCTTTGGGGCCAATGCTGAATATGCCGTTTTTTCCTCGACTCCACGAACCTTACAGTGGCCTCCTCTCAAATTGCGCTTCAGGAGCACTTCCATGGGGAAGAGCGATAACAGCAGGGATTTTCCCATTGCCGTGTATGGTTTTGCAGTTTTCGCTGTCCTCCAGTTCTCATTGGTGATGAAAATATTACAGCATTTTCGACCAATTTCTTGCTGTTTACGAGTAGAGAATAATCTAAAATAGATTTAAAGAAGAGTTCTCCGTAAATTCTCAACCACAAGTAAGTTGCGATAAAAGTATGATGTCACAATCATTGATTTAAAATCACAATAATCCCAAAAAGTCATAAATAAATTTAAAGAAAAATAGGTTGAAGAGTCACCGCTAATTTTTTTTATCAAACGAAATAAATTTTTTCATTTTGTTGAAAAGATTTGGATACAAACAACGCAGCCAATTACCCTATGGGATACCGGCAACAAAATTTTAACCACGACCATGGTATATTGTTACTTGCAAAATTTAAGTTGCTTATTTCTAAGAATGAATAAAGGAATTGTTCGTTCAACATCCTATTATACACTACTATAGCAATTAAAGGAACGGAAACTTTCTTCAATTTTTTAAAATGTTTTTTGAAGCGCTATATTTGTATGACAAATGGTCGTATCGAGATTAAAAAAAGTATTTTAAAGCTTCAAGTTTGTAGTTTCAAGATACTTTGGCAAGACCTTCTATGAGCGACGGTTATCGCAAAATCGTAAGAAATAGTGCGAGAAAAAATGTCCCGAGTCCGTGGACCCTTAAAAAAAAACAAATAAATTTGGAAATGTTTGTTCATGCGCTATTTCTTATGATTACACGATAACCGTAGCTCACCAAAATTTGTTGCATAAAGATGTCAAAACTAGAAACTTGAAGCTTCAAAATGCTTTTTTTCATCTCCATGCGACCATTTGTGACACAGATACAGTGCTTCAAAAAACTCTTAAAAAATTAAAGACATTTTCTGTTGCTTTAATTTTTTGAAGTAGTGTTCGTCATCGTCACCCTTCGTTATCGCTTGATTCGCTGTATAGTAGTTATTCGTATAGTAGTTATTCTAGAATTATAAGTTATGCAAATGTTGTTAAATTAGCCAATTGCCCGAACGTTTGGAAGCCGCTTTGTAGAGTTCCATTTTTGATTTTTCTGTTTTGAAGAGTGGAGTGCATCCCGAAATTGTTGTGGACGCTGATTGATCATTGAACGAATTATTATCTGCGGTTTCTTCGGGATCGATGTTCGCTTTCCGAGCAGAACGTTTCTTATTCGAGAAAATTGCAGGTTCCGATGATATCCGATTTTTCTTTATGCTTGGCCTGACATCTTCATCTCTATTAATATTTTCCCTCGACTGTTCGCTGATGCTGCGATCGAAAGACTTCAAAGTTTTCTGTGGAAAATACGAATGCCATAGACAACTCTTTTAAAAATCTCGTCCTATGTAAGGATGCTGTATATTTATAGTCACAATGAACAACTATATTTGCAATGTAACATGAATTTCAAATGTTCAAGAATTTTTTAGTAACTGAACTAGTGGAATCCGATATTCTGGATCATTGAAACTTCAATAATCATCACATCTATTTTCACTCCGCGCAACATATCCAACTCACAACTTTAAATCAATTCCTATGTAACTTAACTCTTGTATCCGACTGTATACACTTACACGTCGTTGAAGTGCCGATTTGCTTACCTTAATGTTCTCCTTCCTGCCGTTATTCGGCAGTATGACGGCCTTCCTCGGTGATAGTAGACCGTCGAGCGCTTTTAATTTGTTCTGGAGTATGATGATGCTTTCTATATAGTATTGATATGCAAAAAGTTATTTGGGATAGACTTAAAGTGGCTGAGTCAAAGGAAAATCGTAAAAATCAGATTTAATACGCAAAACTATGCAAAAAAACACCAACATAATAACACATTTTCAGAATTGGAATAATTTTTTTTTTTAATCAACTCATCGAAGTAAACCAAAATTATAACATATGTTCAAAATGAAATAGTTTTTCTTGCAGCCCTGTTCATCTCTGAAGATATTGGTCGATTTTCAACTTCTTGTAAGTATTAGGTTGCACCTGGGAAGCAAATTGGATTCGCAGACCATTATAAGCGAAAAAATTCTCTTACAAAGAGAATAATATTTTTGTTAGAGAATTCTTTTTAGTCTGAGGATAAGCATTCGAAGCTCTCACGTAGAGGTTGAAGAGAAAATTTGTTACAATTTGAAAGCGGATAAAAAAAACTTATAAAAATTAGTGTATGCTCTGGCATATGGGCTGCAAATGGAATATTTCACATTCGCATGAAACCATCCACGAAAAAGGTTTCCTTTGAAATGCACTAAACGGATTGCACCGAATTTTCCGTTAAAGCCACCACCACCAGCCACCACCACAGCCACCACTGTAAATGTAAATAAGTAAGCGATTTTACGCGTTTTTTGCCGGAAAGTCAAGTAAGAGGATAATAATATTCACGGATCTTATTAGTCATATCTTCAAGAAAACCAAAAAAAAGTACTTAAGGTAGTAGTCTCGCCAATCCGATTTTCTATAGATTTTTAAAATATTTTAAGGACCCATTCAGGACACTATTAAGTGATTATCTGCAAAATTTCAAGAGGGCTCACCGTTCCGTATTCGAGATATTAGCAATCAAAGATTGCACAGTTTTACACGTGTTCTTATGGGGGACAGTGGAAAATTTCACATATCACGCAATATCTTCGAAACTTTCCTACAGATTTTTTTTAATCTGTAGAAAAGTTTTTTAAATTAATTTTTTTTTAAATAAATTTAAAATAAAAAAAATGTGTTCAAAAGTTACGATGTTATTGTGTGATGTATGAAATTTTCCACTGCTCCCCATAAGAACACGTGTAATACCGTGCAATCTTTGATTGCTACTATCTTGAATACGGAACGGTGAACCCTCTTGAAATTTCGCAGATAATCACTTAAGAGTGTCCTGCATGGGTCCTCAAAATATTGAAAAAATTTATATAAAATCGCTTTGGCGAGATTACTACCTTAAATAATTATACAAAATGGTGACGCTGCAGCTATTCTTGCGTTCTTGGCAAGCATTTAAAGTCAAAACTCAATTTGCAGCCGAAAAAAGGACAATCATTCGTTAATGAATAATGTTATATGTAACTCATAGAAAATCCCGTACGTGCATCTCTTTTGAATGTTATTTTAAAAATGTGCTCAAAATTTGGAGTGAACAAAATGAAAATTATTGATATTATGCTGCGTGCCGTTTGTTGAAATTGTGGCCAGCCACTGCCACCGCAGACCCACACGGGTCTGCGGACGTTTTTTATAGGTGCCGAACTTTTTTCCCTCATCCTAAATCGTTTAAAGCATCTCTTCAGCTAATTTGAACAAAATCAATTTTTTGAAGTCTACAGTGGTGTTACCCCTTAAGTCGGGCTTAAGAGGATTCTGCGCTGGTATTTTAATAATACAATGTCCTCTAATTCTTTCTCTTGATTCTAATTACACGATACAAATGAACATTTTATACAACTTACGTGACACGCCGATGATGTATCTTAATCCAATCCACGGGAACGTCAGGGCTATATTTCTTATCATCGTCACCACCAATCCACTTGACCAGTGCAAACAATTTCTTCCACATTCTATGTGAAAAACATAAGATATTAGCTAGGACGTTGCTTGGACGTTGAAATTTCTTTTTTTACGCAGTTTAAAATTGGAGATAAACCTGTGACTTTTTCATTTCTCTCAGCAATGAAACTGACGTACTTACACTACTGTTTACACCATATACTCAACTCTCACCTGTTTTGAAGAGTTATGAAACCGACGATCACTGTTTATTTTACGGCGTCAGAGGCGCCTAATGGCAACTGCAACTTCGAACATAGCTACGGTCACAGAGTGAGAGTTAGGGGAAGGCCGCATCGGAAAAATGACGGGTCGCTTTTTCGCAAAACAGCCGGCGGTGCGAAATAGTTGACGGCAAAATAAATGAGGGTTGATTGTATACATATATTTTTCACCTCGCACTATCTCAAGCATATATTCGGTGGAGATTGTGTGATCTTCTTCTTTCCTGGTGCAGTGGAGGGGACGTATCCACCGCTGGCCTTATAACAGCGACATATAATACTTTTTTAAATAGATTTATGGGTTTATTCTTCCCTTACATATGTCAGTAATCGAAACAGATTTTTGTTTTCTGTTAAGTATGAAGTTGAAGATGAAAAGTAAAAAAGTGAAAAATGGAGCATTTTTTTATGGCACAGGAAAGATGCCTTGGGGAAAAGTCGACATTTGTGTAAAAAAAATGTTTGAGCTCTCTAAACCTATAATAAAATGACATTAAAATTAAAAAATGATGCGTTAATTTCATCACGCTCAAAAAAATTCACAAAATATGGCTTGTTTTTGGGCGTCAAACGGGTTTTCTCCCCTTAATAACTTACTATGCATGCATATTGATGACACACCATAGTTTCCTTACGGGACGCACTAACACACGAAAGTACAACCCCATTCTGCTTTCTCGTACCAATACATTTTGTATCGTATTGTGCTAATAGAGTTCAATACTGTATGACGTAAAATCCTTTCTGTGATTCATCGTACAAGTAACTATAATATTAACCCTATTGTCTTAAAAATAATTTCCATCTCTTCTGAACATCAATGATAAATGGGACATAAAGTATGCGTAAAAATGATCAAATCTTTCAATAGCGGAGTTCAATCTGAGGCTTAACAGGAGATATACACCTACATGGTCGGGGTCGAAGATTTAGAAGCTATGAATATTTCGTCGACCGTAGAGGACCTACACTATGGGCCTGGTATCGATGATTCCATATAAGTTGACAAATTTCATGATTTATTCATTCCCAAATTTTTAAACGCGTTTTTCTCAAAACCACGTTTTTCAAAACGGTAACCAAAACTTCTCGAAAACCAATGAACCGATTGCCGTGAGGTTTTTTGTGGTTATTCTATACACCATTATCTAGTACTTGTCATAGGATTTTTTTTCCGTCACTTAGTTTTTGTTTTATAGGCAAAATAATAACTAATTTTTGGCCCAAGAATCACTATTAACGTTCAAACGTCCACCATTTTGTCATCAATCGATATTTTCAAAATCGGCTATGACAAGTACTAGATTATAGTATTTAATTTAATAATCTTTTTGGTTTTTTTTTCAGATGATTTTTGAAGGAACGCCAGTGGGTACCGAACATGCAGATTTTTTTACGACGCTCCAAGGATCATACAATATCCTTGTATATTTTTGATATTGTTAAATAAAGAAAATTAAACAATTTTTTGAAGTTATATACTTTTAGATAATTAAAACCCCAATCCGAAATTTCAAATAGTTTTCCTTGAAAAAATGCACAAAAATGGCTTCTAGGTGTATGTCTCACCTTAAAAAGCAATACAATTCTATGCTTTCTTCAGTCTACAAATGTTGCTACGGCATGTGTGACGTGAAGAAGTGTCGGGTAGTGTGAGTGTTTTTTTTAAGAGGTTTAGTGGGAAAATGCCTCCGCACCGTAGCAAATAATTGCCGTGTGTCGGGCTTGCACCGACTAAAAACTCCCGTTCCTCTGTGGTCTTACAAATTCTAGCGCGGGACGACCGCTAAGTATTACATCGAGGGAGAAGCCTTAGCCGTAGCTCTTCCTGCAGTGTTGTCAGACGACCTTACATCCCACGTTCCACTCGAGATGGTATGAGTGGTTTAGGGGTTTGTGTCGCTTATTTCATCTGCGACTGCCTGGTCTTCCGGCGTCGTCATCTTCCTCGCGCGTTCTGCACGTCGCAACTCCTTTATTACTGCGGCAGCATAAGCCGATACCGCTGTCCATACGTCTGCTGACTTCAGCATCAACTCCACCAGGTTCTACTCTACGCGGGAGGCACTGAAACGTGAGCATTGGAAGAATGCATGTTCAGCGTTCTCCTCGACTGCTACACATGCTGGGCAGTCCGCGGAATCTTCATAATTAAACTTATAGAGATAAGCCCGGAATCAGCTATGTCCTGAGATCACTGGAGTAAGATAATAGTTGAGCTACCCGCGTGGACGGTTCACCCATATCTCCACCTTCTGTTGGTAGAGGCATCCCACATCGTCTGCCACTGGTTGAAACTGGTTGTTCTCGCTTCTGTCCTTGCGCAACTGGGGTTTCTAGCTCCCTTCTGCTGGTACATCGATCTACGCCCCTCGGCGAGCACCTCAATGGGCAGCATTCCCGCGATAACATTGATAGCGTCCTCGGAGACAGTGCGAAATGTCTACCCTCAAGGGGCTGATGCGATACCGCAGGAGTACCGCAGCCTCCCTGCGGTATTCCTGGATTTGCAGTGCATCAGCCCATATGGGTATGCTATATGTGAGCACTGAGGTCGTCACTGATGACAGCAGTTTCCTCCTCGTCTGTCTGGGACCACCGACATTAGGCATGACCGCGCCAGTGTGGTAGCCATCCCAGAGGCCTTTCTGCTGATCTGCTCGGTTTGCTCTTTAAAGTTCAGCCTCGCGTCGAGAATCACACCCAGATACCGAATGAACGGTTGGGATCTGATTTTGGCGTTTCCAACTCTGAGCGTCACCGTTTCCATCACCTTCCTGCTGGATACGAGGATCACTTCTGTTTCGTGGGCTGCAAGCTGCAGTCCAACAGAAGACATCCATTCCTTTATCTTGGCGAAAGCTTCGCTGAAGAGTGCGGTGATTTGTTCCAGGAATTTGGCGATGACAATCAGCGCCGCGTCATCTGTGAACGCTACGATGGACACTCCTTTCGGCAATTATAATAGCAGCAGATCATTGTACATGATGATCACGATGACAAGTACAGAGCCCTGAGGAACTCCTCCAGTCACCCTGTACGTCTTCGGTCCATCCTCTGTACCATACATGAGCCACCGATCCGTAGGTACCATGGCACACCTAATGTTTTTAGGGCATCCATGATACACTTCCATATCGCCGATTTGAAAGCGTTTTTGACGTCGAGAGCGACAACTGCGCGGTACTTCTTGGACCCTCTTGTCCATCGTTTCCCCGCAGTGAACTCCTGCGTCTGCTTCACCACTGCGTTAATGGCATCCAGAGTAGAGCGCTCCTTTCTGAAGCCAAACTGGCCCTCCACCAGTAGAGGGTTCGCGACCTTCCCAATCCTGTTATGGATGATGCGCACGGAGATCTTTCCGGCGGTATCCAGCATACAGAGCGGACGATAGGATGAAGGTTCGTTCGGTGGCTTCTTCCCTTTCGGGAAGAGCACTAGCTTCTGCCACTTCCACTTGTCCAGGAAGATTCCTTCCTTGAGACACGCATTGTACATGCCCAAGAATATTGCCGGTGCCAACTTGATCGCTGCCTTGAGTGCGATGTTGGGTATCCCATCCATGCCGGGGACTTTATTGTTGCCGACCCTGGCAATCGCCGTAACTCATATAGTGTCGCCTGTCGTACCAAAAATGCCAGCATGCAGCCATTAAACGGTTTGCTGATAATCGACCAATAATTCGTCGACCAGCATTTGGGTACTGTAGGTGGATGAATGGCTTGCCAGATCTATGCCAGCTATTGGTGGGCCAATACCATCGCACCGATAATATGGCGATCAGCATTGGGGTATCGTAGGCGGATGAACGGCTTGCCAGATCTATGCCAGCCATTGGTGGGCCAATACCATCGCACCGATAATATGGCGATCAGCATTGGGGTATCGTAGGCGGATGAACGGCTTGCCAGATCTATTCCAGCCATTGATGGTTTGTTTTTGGGCATTTTGCAAATACAGGTCGTTAAACTGTAATACCTAAAATAAGGGATAAGGTTTCAAAAAGCATATCCCACTGATGAAGCTGAAATTTTGCACAGACCTTCTTTTCAATATTTTAAGAGAACCTTTAAAAGGATATCGGCGACTAGCAATAGTTTTCGATATATCGTATATGGAAAGTTATTTATTGTGATGCGCTTCTACTATATTAAATGAACCCAAACAAACCCATCCCACATGGCAAGTGATATGCACGTACGGGCGAGCACTGTTTGCCAGGAAGCGATGAGGCCGGAGGAGTGGGGGGGGGGGGGGTATCTATCGGATATATAGGTATACTCATATGGCGTGAAATAATAAACTTTACAATGCGATATATCTAAAACTATTGCTAGTCGTCAAAAATCCGTTAAGGGTTTCTCTTAGGATGATGAAAGGAAGTTCGGTTCAAAATGTCAGGTCGATCAGAGGAGCATGCTTTTCGGAACTTCACCCAAACCGAGCGAGTTATTTTCACAGCCTAAATGACCCAAAAAAATTGTCGGTAAACTTAAATGTCACGAATAAAATTATCGGCATAAAAGTAAGGAACGAACAAATGATGGATTCTGTAAGTGTTAGTATGGCGAAGTGGGCAGAGCGCTCGACACGAGAACGAAAAACGTGGGTGTGATCCCGATGATAGGTAAAAACTTGAACAATGCAGAAAGCGTTTTTAATGCAATTACTCTATGTACATGGACATAAGTAAAGCATGAGGAAACAAAAAAGATACTACTAGAATTATTATATTCATAAATTGTAAATTTTTTGTTTTTCATTTCCGGCAGAAGATGCGGCAGCCGTTTCTGGGCCAATATGGGCGTATGATATTTGGCCAAACCTTAGCAGCCATTCGTGGTTCACCATTAACAACCATGCATGGTGCGGATCTGGCCCGTTTATATAGCCATTACCGCGCCATCGTTTTTTCTCTGGCAACCAGTCGTGGGCCATTACTGTGCCGACTGTAAAACCCTATTTGGGAAGAAGCTCTTCTTCAGTAATGGCTGGCATGTCCTCATCGACGTCCTCCTCGATCTGGTAGTCCTCCTTGGGTTGCTCAGATAACAGATGTGTAACAATCTTTTCCAGCAGGGCTGCGTCCACAGGCGATGGCATTGGCTGGCTTTTCAGCCAAGTCATTACTACTTTGTACGGTCTGCCCCAGGGAGCATCTTCCACCTCGCTGAGCAGTTCGCCCCAGCTTTCAGCTTTACTCTGCTTGATAGCATTTTTAAGCTTCAAGCGCGCCGTCCTGTGCTGTTCTTCCAAATTGAGGAACGAGCGTTTGCCTCGAGCTCGTTGCGCTAGGCGGCGAGTTCGATGACACTTCCTTCGGAGGCCGGCAATTTGTTCGCTCCACCAGTGTACCGCTGGTCGGAAATCGACCTCACGTTTCCCTGGCATTATGGCATCGCATGCTTCGGTGACCCTCTGCATGAGCACTTCGGCCTTCTCGGTTGCACTTTCCGCTGCGAGGAGGCTGGTGTCAAAAGTTTCACGAAACAAGTCCGCGTCGAACATTTTCGCTTTCCAGCCCTTCTCGTTTGTCTTCGGTGCCTTCGCTGTTCTGCTGAAGTCTCCGCGAATCTCCCAGAGAATCGCTTCATGATCACTGTGAGTGTAAATATCACTGACTACCCAGTGGCACTGGTTTCCTCTCGCCAGGCTACTACTCACAAAAGTGTGGTCCACTATAGAGGAGGCTTCACCTTTAAGAAAAGTGGGCTTTGTACCTGCATTAAGTAGTACTACATCGAATAAGGACATACCCTCAAGCAGGGCTTGGCCCTTCCTGTTCGTCACTTTACTACCCCATTCCACAGCCCACGCGTTGTTATCTCCGGCTAAGTCTACCGGGAAGCGCTGTTTAGCGTCTGCGACTAAGTTGTCGAGAAAATTCTCAAACTCATCAGTCGTCAGGCTAGGCGGTGCGTAACAACTGTAGAAATGGACTCCTTTGGCTTTTATTCTCACAAAACCAGGTTTCCATCCGACTCGCGAGATCCTGAAATGGAAGTTTTCCGCAGGACCAAATTGCGGCCTTCCCACTTGCGTCAGATTCCCGGGGTTGCGTGCCTAGATGTCTATATGGTTCCGAGAGTATCGCCAAGTCAGGCTTCAGCTCGCGCATAGTCTGCATGAGCAGGTCCTGTGCGGCTTCACAATGGTTGAGGTTGAGCTGGAGTACTCTCATTTGCATTGTTTTTTGAGTGCCTGGAGAGCCTGGAGAGCCCGCGTATACGCTGGACATCGGCTGCTACTTGCGATGTGGGCTGTGGGTGCCCCATCTCCCGCTTCTACACATATGACACACTTTGCGCTTGCTGTGCATTCGGCAACTTTGTGGGCAGTGTTACTGCACTTGATGCAGTCTTTAGCCCGGTCGACGCTGCTCTTGCAGTTCCGTGATAAGTGTCCAAATTTCCAGCACTTGAAACACTTTAGTGGTCTCACCACCTCTCGGTTTCTGCAATTACACCAGCCGACTCGGATGGTTTCTGTATCCAGAAGTTTCCGGGCAGCAGGCACAATGAGTCGTATTGCCGCAGTCTGAGTCCTGCCATATGCTTTACGTAGAGACTTAAGAGAGTGTTCCATGGTTGGATACTGCGGACCCAAGACTCTCTGCAGGACCGCCGAAATCTCCTCCTTCGTCGCATCCTCTTCCAGGTCCGTGACCTCCAGATCAACTTCCTGAACTTTACTCTGGACCGTTGCTGATTCGCCAAGAACACCTTCGAATTGGTTTTGCAATTCCGGCGCTTTCGCTGAGCTCTCCTTATCGATCAGCGATCAGCCGATCTCCCGCGTTCGTTCTGCGTACCTTTTGGACGCATTCACCTGCATCCTTGAGCGCGGGATCCTTCTTTATACGACTCAAGATCTCCGCATAGCTCAAGTCACCCTTTTTGTGGATGATGAGAGCGTTGGGCAGAGTCGGCCGTTCGCGAGGTTTCTGCGGCTTCTTCTGAGGCTGCTTCTGGAATATCTTTTGCGATCTTTTCTTCTTTCTCGCAGTCTGCCACTTCTGCTCTAATCTCTCGCGTCGCTTATCCTCGGATTGACCAGCCAATGGCTCCTCCAGCTGCTTCTTCTTCCGGTCCTTTCCCTCGGTCGACGTCGGTGTAACCCGCTTTCTCCTCTTCACCTTGGTTACTCGCGTCGAGGTACCGTCCACGTCCATGCTTTCATCGTTCCTCTTCTTGTTAGGGACAGTCGATTTCGCTTGGCTTATTGTCGGCGTGGTTTGCATACATCCAGTCGACTTTGCCGCCTGTGGCTTTGCACTCCACGTTACCAGGTCCTGTATACCTTTCCAAGTACTGGTAAGCATAGGAACCCAACGGTGAATCTCTTTATGGAGGTTTTTCTTCTGCTGAATTAAAAAGGCTAGGCTCTCCAGCGTCTTTCCGTGCCTCTCCACCAACTTCATAATCTCTTTTTGGTTTCCACCTTCCTCTTTTTTTTCTTCACTTGGAACATTGTGCGCCATGGAGGCCAAGTGGCCAACCTCCATGGTACTTCGGTTGTTCGATGACGACGCCCGGGAGCCCGCTTGCTCACTCCCTGGAGGCGCCGGTACTGGGGTTCCGTGCCCCTGCACCGTAATCGGTATATCCTTTATTGGACTTTCCATAGTCATTTGCTGTGATGCTCCCATAGTGTGTGTGTGTGTGTGTGTGTGTGTGCGTGCGTGCGTGCGTGTGTGTGTGTGTGTAAAACTACTGAACGGAATGAAATATGGTTCTGTCTGTTTTATAGCGTAAAATGCCGAATATAATGCTATTTGTTTTATCTCAATCAAACGAGTCTAAGTTGAGCAATTAATTACTTTTTAACAAAAGGTTATCGAGGGAGAAGTTCTGACGGGGTGCGGACGGGGTAAGACGCCGTTTATCCCGCGAAAACCACTTAATCCCAATCGCTTTCCGTTTCAATTCAAGTGAGTGCAGTTTCCTTGAACTGTCTGCGTTGCGACGACAATTAACAAATCGTAAGGACAAACGCTACGAGGTGCTGGAGTCGACCTACGAACAGCCTGCTTCTCGCATGGTCAGCTTTATGCCGCCTGCTCTAGAGTCACCAAGCGAGAAAATATTTTATTTTAACCGATGGGGAAGAAAGAAAAAGCGAAACGTAGTGTATAATGAATTTTGGTAAGATCGATTAAATTTTAATTATAGATAACTCATTTTAGAAAATAATATATTATCCAAAATTCAAAGGTTTCATTTTAGTACTTCTTTATTTAGTAAAGTTAAGATCAATCAATGTGATTGCCATTGAAATGTTCGTCAGTAAATACTCAATCTATCTATACCTATGATAAAGATATTGGAGACAAAAAGTCAGTTTATATGGAATATAATTTTTTTTTAACAACCAAGATGAATTATGAAAAAGTGCAGACCAGGTAGTCAGAATAACTGTTTTAAGCGGCACAGAGCGGGCAAAACCGTGGGCAAAAGCTGATGTGTGTGTGTGTGTTTAAATGTATATATATACACTGAATTCATCGAAAATGTATCATTTATGAGCATTTTATATGATTCAAACAGATCTTGAGTCTATTCATGGTATATTAGTACATATATACATATAAATATATAGTAATACATATTCAGATATACATATAGCATACCTTAAATATATTCGGATATCCTATTAAAAATGTATAAAGCGTACGTTAGTCATGCAATTTCAATATATTTTATATACATCTTAAATGTATTTTTTTTTATATGTCCGCATACGTTCTCCGTTATGTTCCCCAGTATATAAAACATGTATTTAGTATACATATCTAATATATTTAATGTACATCTTAGAAGCTATTTATATTTATATATCGCATAGGTTTTTAATCATATCCAAAATCATACTTGACATATCTAACTTTTCGGACGAAATGTATTTAATATTAAGACGTACAGGTCTGTCTCATCAACCCCACCACAAATTCAAAAAGGTAACCGATTTCAGGAGAGGGAAGGGGTAAGCAAGAGACAGATCGACATAAAAACAAGGTCAAACAGCTCGGACCTACAGAAAAACCGGTAAAATCCGGACAAACCCACTAATTGAATTAGGAGAAGAGGGAAGAGAAGGCGAAATAAAAACCGGTTAAATCAGGATAAACCCACTAATTGAATTAAGGGAAGACGGAAGAGAAGAGGAAAGGAAAAGCGTTAAAATCAGGGTATAAAAGGACGGGAATTTTGGAGGAAAGGCACTTCTTGAATCCCTCGTGGATCGACTAGTACTGCTTGGTAAAGTACATCCCTAGTGGACAGGAAACGCTGAGAACACGGAACGTTGAGAAATAAGAGAAACAAGGAGTCGCGCCTGAAAAGCATTAGATCTTTTTTTTCTTTTCTGGAAAATTAACTAGTACTGCTGGGCCTAGTACATCCCTAGTGGATCGGAAACGCCTGGAACACGGAACGTTGAGGAACAAAATGAAGAAGAATTGGAATAATCTTTTTTTTAGTCTTAAGACGGAATGACACCTCATCGCGGTCGGTATGGTAGAACAATTATAGATTCCCAAAAATCTCTGAAACGGCTCTTCAGATCCCGTCGAAACTTTGCCAAACGACGTCAAATAGATAGACGAATAGCTTCCAGCCCCTCAAATTTTCTGAATTTGAGAAAAAAAAACTAGATTGGCTTATGATAAGCCAATCTACATTTTTTTTCACAAATTCAAAAAATTTGAGGGGCTGGAAGCTATTCGTCTATCTATTTGACGTCGTTTGGCAAAGTTTCGACGGGATCTGAAGAGCCGTTTCAGAGATTTTTGGGAATCTATAATTGTTCTACCATACCGACCGCGATGAGGTGTCATTCCGTCTTAAGTGAGAAAATCTTGGAAAATAAACTAAAAATTAAAAGAGAGATACGGAAAGTCGATAAATAAAGCGCGGAAGTCAGTTATCGCAAACTTAGTAGAAAAATTATATTAGGAGAGCATAAAGAACGAAGAGGTATTTTTAATCTGCGAGCGTCACGATACTCATGCAAAAACACAACAAACATACGCACACCTCCACCGATACAACGTAAACATTGAGCAAGCCAGCGCGTCACGATTCACCGCGCCGCAATCGATAGGACGAGTAAGGGAGGGGGAAAAATTATCGGCCCATGATAATCAATGCGGGTCGCGCCCGGAAGGGTTTACCATCCGAGTAATTACGCGAAGTGAATATTTACCGACGGAGAAAAACATTGCGGAAAAGTACAAAAACAACACGAACAACACACTACACTTATACATAGCGTTATTTTTAGATTATATCGAGCCATAAAACCTGAATAAATTGTTTTTTGTTAAAAAATTACCAAAAATACCTGAGTTTCTACTAATTTCTTCCTTGTTCGAGTCCCGAATCTATAAATTTATTTGTGACGAATTAAGACCCGTTACAATATATATTTTATATATCTTTCGATATATTTTATTTCCATGTGGCGTCTTCAACGCGATACGCCGCTAGCGCTTTGTGCCGCTGTGTCAAAGACGACTCGCAGTTTCGTGGTGTGACTATAGTGTTTAATGACGGCGTGGTGCGGCATGAAATATCCGCCTTCCGTGGACTCGGGACCGGAAAGTACCGTCATGTATCCCAACCTTTCATAATCTTCGAGAAATCGCGAATACTCTTTGTAAGTCGTAGGGTCCTGAGCTAGCCGTTCTAACGAATACAATATTTTCTTTGCTACTGATACCCATCACCCAGTTGGTGTTTGTTCTCATTAAACGGTAGCCTAACCACGTATGTCTCGAATGCATCTAAATGAAATGTTTCTCGCATGCTTTTTCCGCGATTGTAGAGTGCTTGACGTTCGGGATCTCTTCAACTTCCCAGAAGTTTGATACTTGGGCGCTCAGGGCGTCTACGGCTAGATTGCATGCGACATGTTTTCGCAATTGTTCCTGCTTTGCGTTTGGCCCAAAACTACCCACCCAAGCCGGGTTTTTTGCAAGATTAACGCGATGTTGCTAACCTCAATTTGACCGATGCACAGCAATTGATAAAAGAGCTCCGCCCCGTCGAGTGCATCAACTTCCGATGGAGTGCAAAATTCAGGATCGGCCAAGGTAACATTTTTGGGGAGATTTATATCGCGACGGTCTATCGATTGTACGGGCAACATTTCGGTAATTCTTCAAACCACCAGGAAGACGAGATCGGCCTTGAAACGCCCGTCTCGAGATTTGATACTCGTATTGACAGAATGCTTGATTTTTGTTAGACCTTGATTGAAGCCCGAAACTGGTGCATTTACTTCCTTACTTTTGAGATTGAATAGATCGCAGAATCGCTCAGTAACAAACTTTGACTGGGACCCGTTATCCAACAATATTTTACACTTGACGGGGTCTCTTTTATCGTTTAAAATGAGCACTGACGCCGTGGACAACGAGACTTGAGTCGCAACTAAAGCCTGAAGACTTGGGCTTGGGATTGCGTCAGTCGAGCTCGAACTCGACGTTCCTTGCGCACTGAACTCGTTTTCGGAATGGAGGAGAGTATTATGTTTGCGTTTGCATTTTCTGCACGGTCCGAATCTATACTCACTTGCCATGTGCTTCGGTTTTAAGCAGTTGAAGCAAAGTCCCAAAGATTTCACCGTAGCAGATCTCGAATTGCTATCCATTTTCGAAAATTGATCACACTGGTAGATGTTATGGTTTTGTTTGCACAATGCGCATTCCAATTTTCCTTGCGTCATGACTAAGATTTGCTGTGATTTTTTATTCGTATTGGATCGAGGATTATTCAATCGCGATGGACTCTTTGGCAAATTAGGTGACTCTTGGAGCACATTTTCCAATACGTGACAACGATTTTTGACGAATTTCTCAAAAAATAACAATTGACGGGATCTCGGGGCCCTCAAGCGAACGCTCCCACTCTTTTTAAGTGTTTCGATCCATTTTTGACGTCATTAGATACGTTTTGATGTCAATAGTACCGCGTCACACGACTCGGTTGGCCGAGAGATAGAAGCACGTGCGTGTGTTTTAACGCGGCATCCACCAACGATCGCAATTGCGTAGCAGATTCTTTCAATATTGTCGGCAAATAACAAAGAGCTCGAATGTGATTTTGAATTATTACCCGACGGTTACCGTACCGATCTGCCAGAAGTGACCGAGCGATCTCGTAGTTTTGAGAAGTCTCTAATGCCTGAACTACTTGAGCGGCTTCGCTTGTCAGCGAGGATCTTAGATATTGCAGTTTTTGAACTGGTGTAAGATTCACGTTATCGTGTACGATATATTGGAAATTATTAAAAAAACCCATCCAATCATCATATTGGCCGCTAAAAGTCGGCAGGTTAATCGTGGGTAATTTTATGTTCATGGCTGCGCTTTGAGCGGCAGCCACGAATAAGAACTCACTCGACAACAGTTCAACAATTCAATATGGCCGGTCGATTGATGACCATCATCCAAGGAGACTATAGGGAAGGAGTCCAATCATCGTATGGTGAGGCGGCATAAGAAACGTCCGCAAATTTGACCCCAGAGCGTGGTGTTAAATACAGCCTATAGGCGTCGTCCGTGCTCTTAGTGTATCAAAAATATAGTCATACAGCCAGTGCACAGGATGAAACTGACTGTCATCGAATTGTTGACGCTTGTAAAAAAAGCACCTAACGTGCACTCAGATTGTTTGTTTCAGATCAAGTTCGTCTAATTAGTTTAATGCAATAATTGGTATGGCAATTTTTACAAAGTTCTTACATTTTTGTTTAATTACGAAAAATTTATTGCGACTTTGTAAATAATTTTTATAACGCATTTTTGGATAGTTACAAAAAACCATGAATCATCAAAAAAACATTGACGTTAATAGGTTTTAGGAATTATTACTATTTTTAGTTGCGTTATTATGATTCTTATAACAAATGTAATCAACATTCAAACTGATTTACCAATAAAAGGCATGACAAATAATTTCAATTTAAAAAAATCACTTCAGTTAAAATATGACTTTGCGAGGCGACAATCGAAAGCAGTACCTCGCGCGGTGCCATACCGTTTTTTGATATTATGCGTAAAATTAAGCTTAACAAACAAACGCATCTCAGTAGTAGTTAGATTGTAGACTTTGGACTGGTGTTGTCAGTATCTTTAAGTCTTGATATTATTTCAATACATGTAAAATATAAAATGATGGCTCGTGGTAGCGGTGATTCTCCCGATGCTGCGGATGATGCTCGCTACTGCGTAACGAGTTTCTGTGTTGCTACTGTCGCTGCTCGTGGTGCCATAGCTTATGCAAAGGAAAATATTTCCGATGTGACTTTCGGGTATCGCTTTAATTCTTTTCGTGAGTTGTCCTTGTCTAATGTCTGTCACTTTATGAGCGTTTGAACTTGTAGTATAGGCACCACTTATTCGCTGAGTGATCTGGTTATTGGAATTTGCACAGCGAGAACACGCGCGAGTCTTGTGATGCTGCGGATGATGCTCGCTACTGCGTAGCGAACCTCTGTGCTACTACTGTCGCTGCGGGTAGTGCCATAGCTTATGCAAAGGATATTTCCGATGTGACTTTCGTGTGTATCACTTCAATTCTTTCCATGAGTTGTCGTTGTCTAATGTCTCTCACTTCATGAGCGTCTGTATATGACGCTCTGTATATGATGAATACAATATGATGTATACGCGTCTGTATATGATGTATACAAACGCTCATGCAGTGAGAGACATTAGACAACCTAGATCATACAGAGGGATGATCTAGGTTATTGCAATTTGCACAGCGGAGGAGCTGTTTATCTGATGAGCTATTTAAAGTGCGTTTTCCGTTTTCGTGTGAAGCACTACACTTGATACAGTGGTGTACGAGGTTGCAATTAACACTCGCATGTCCCAGTCGCTGACATTTTCTACGTACTGTACACACTATGATCTCGGCCACCTAACGACATTTGAATGGTATTTATATTTACGTCGGATGTAAATTGTTATGACATTTTTTAGGTATTTTTTTCATAGTCAGGTGGGTTATTGCACTACGACTTAAATGTAGAAACATCTTAACCCTTGTGTTGCCACCCGGATATCCGGGTACCTATCGGTTGAATATTTTGTTGAATAATTGTTTTCCAAAAAAAGATTGGCCTTCTCGAATCCCCATGATTTGATCGATTCTCTATCGAAATTTGCATTCTACATATTAAAAAAAAATTACTTAAAAAAATTTGCATTAAAAAAACACGTATGAGCCACCGGGGTAACCGGGTACCCCGATAAAAAAGCATGATTTTCGTATAGTATATCATAAAAAAAAAGTTTGCTGTAAAAATATAATGAGTAAATATGGATTGATATATAACTAATAACAATATATATTTATTTCAAATTGTTTCTTTATTGAATGTACTGTATATAATAATAATAACTATTACATTTTGCGATGTGATTGTTGACAAAAGTCATGGAGTTTTCGTTTTTTGCACAGTAATATACAAATGCTGTATGAAAAATTACAAAAAAATAATTAAATTTCAATCATTTACACCGATATATTAGAAATCAGTGATTACAATTCAAACATTTTGTGATTTTTGCTGTGTGCTGATCACAAACGGGCTTACTACAGTCAACGTAAGACTTCCTTGTCTTTCTTCTCTTTCGAATAGGCTGCTCGTTGCAAATGTAGCATGATCCAACTACAACTTTTCTACTACTAGCGTCTCGTTCATCGTTTTTATCAGTTACCACTTCTGTTACTGGCCTTTCATAGTAACTTTCGATTGCGATTTTCGTTGCATGATTTCGCATGACTTGCTGGTTAGAACATTGCACTTCTATCATTGGCATGACTAGTTCTCCTGAGAGCTGGCGTAGAAAAAGTTTGCGTCTGTTAGTTTTTTTTGCAAGCATATCATTATTTTCATAGTAAGTAACGTACGCAGCTTCACCGGCGATATCCAAAATATTGTAAAAAAATCTAGCGGCCATCTGCACGTTCGCCGTTTGGGGGAATATCTCATGCACATTTGATCCATAGTATCAACGCCAGCTTTGGTTTTGTTGTAAAACAAAATCATTTCTGGTTTCTGGTCAGATGCATCAGAGATCATAGGATCATTGTGCATCGTACTGAGAAGAATCACTGCTTTGTTTTTCTTCGGAACATACGAACAGATGGTAACCTTCTCGTGAAATCCAAAAAGCGTTGACAAAGCCGGTTTAGAGTTTGACGGTTTCATTTCTTAAGGAATGCATGTTTTATTTTTTTTCTAAGTACCGACGATAGTGAGCTTCTATGACAAAAGCCTCTCTGCCAACGGTAAGGTCGTGAAAAATCTGTCCATGCTTATGTTCCGGCCAGATCCTTTGCAAGCGGCGACCAGTTCTTTCACAACTCGTTCTTCTTGATTGACTTCTCGAGTATTACCTTGTTTACGTGAATAGATAATCCCTTTGAGTGCTTGCGTCGCACAACTAAAATACTTTTAGACCGTATTTAGCAGGCATCAATGGCATGTACTGGGTAAACTTCGTTCTTTCTCGAAAAGGAAAGAGCTGTTCGTCGATAGTCAAGTGCTCCGTTGGCCTATACATCGCCGCTAGGTTTACATTCAGCATGTTGCAAATATCAGAAATAGGTGCAGCCTTATCATTGGCTGCTCGTTCCTGACGTGTAGTGTAATCGTCAAAACGTATAAAATGTAAAAGCCACTGAAATCGCCTTCATCACATCGTTGCACGATATAGCGGATATGAGTTTTTCTTCCACATTTCATCTATGTGGTCTGGTTTGAGTTATTTGCATCAGCACCTATCAAGATTCCAAAAAAAAGTACATTTCAGTTACCATAACTTTCTTCCATACACGCGGCTCGTTCTGTGGATTCTTGCTATTGTAATCTTGATACTCGGCTTCCGCTTTTTAATTTGTGCACCGAACGATAATATCAACCATTTCCAACGTGATGAAATTTTTTTAATGTACCAGAGATCGATAACATTTCCGTACTTTTATGCGGTCCAGCTCTCTGCCTAACAATATTTGTAGCCGGAGTTTGATGGTTTTGAGGCAGAGTTTTATTCCAAACCGTTTTGTCTTTTGCCACAACAGTTGTATCAGTGCTGGCTGATACATCTGAAGCTACTTTGTTGTCACTCTCCTCCTCAGCGTCTCTTTCGTCGTCCTCGTCTTCTTCTTCTTCTTCTTGAGTTCCGCCATCAATTCCGGCTTCGTCATCAACGCAATTTTCATTATCCGATGCTTCAGCATATTTTGAGTCCAACGATTTATTTCTAGACCCCGTTCGAGTTCAACGTCCCCATCCTCTGGAACTTAGATCCGTCGCAATATATGTATATATGCTAGTCGTTTAAACAGCTTCAGCACCAAACATGATTAGATCGTACGTGAAAAATAAAGTCAAACGGCTCTTTTTAGGACCAAAAATCTATTTGACAAAGGTTCAATGCGTCCCAAATTCATGTGTACATTATTTTTTTTTAAATGTACGCAACTTGCGTATTTATTTTTTATTAGCCGTAGCGCTCGTGCGGAATCCGTCGGAGAAGCAGTGACAGATGAGTAAGTTAAATGGCATATTCAATAATGTGCTTATTTCTTTCATTTGCTGATGCCTGAATTTAGGAAAATTCGCAGAATTCGTTCAAGTGTAGGTTTTGTATGCTCTGAGAACATAATCTAACTTCTATACGTAATTACCAATTCGTGTGTTCGTAAGCCCGGAATTCTTGAATTTACGTCGTTTGGATCTAATGTGGATTTACCTCGTTCCATTAACGTTTAATTGACATGCCCTCAACATTTTCCGAACATAGTTTTCTCATAGATGGTGAAGTTTTTTGTAGAAAATGCATCAGGCTCTGTAGAATTTGCTGACACAGAGCTTGACGATTTTCTTTTGCCATAAATATTATTCATTGCTGAGAAATCTCTTGATGAAAGTCAGCTTTCTCTTTTGTACTCATATGACACAAATTACAGCCTCTTTTTCGGCTTGAGAAATAAAATATCTGCGCAACACCATATAATGCTAGGCCCTCTAAAGTTTGGCTCGGTCTCACAGACTCAAACGTAACAGCGCCTTTGTATGCCTCGCCATACTTTTCATAATGTGTTGATCACCATATTTGATCATTGCAGTGGCACAATCGACGTCCACACGGTACAATGATAGCCTGCCATCTCCAAGAAATCTCCGAGTGCTAGACCTGCAACGAGGACTTTTCCTCAGTTGTGTTTGTTCAACGCTTATCTTAAGATGTATCCACTCAAGTGCGGTTAATGCGGCAAATACTAGTGGAAGCCAAAGTTCATGCCTCGGATGAAGCGAAATTTGGGCATGAAACTCTTTCCCTGTACGAAGTGCGACAATAAGACCTTTCGACATTATTCCAGCTTGACGCAACACAAGGATATGGATAAAACATGAAAAATGAATCTTAACATTAAACAAAAATCAAAAGACCGTGGAACTATTGTCTCATTTGGCCAATATAGTTATTCAGAAAATTACTAATACTTTCCTAATTTTCACATCACGAAGGAGCAGACACTCTATATTCGAACTCCGAACTGAACAGTCGACTTACAAGGCTAAACCCTTTCGCTCTGCGTTTCTGTGTAATCATTGTACGCATAACGGTCTTTGTACCGATGTTACATCCTAGCGAATGTGCCTTCTCTCGGTTATTCCCAATATCCTCATTTGTCGATATAAGCTTATTATTATACATATATAAATTTAAGAATAAGACGCGTAACAGCGTAAAAAGGAACGTGCGTACGTTTCGCACGCATATTCAACCTACAGCGATATATATACGATAGCAGCACCACCACAGTCATCGACTTTTCCTATTCCATTGGCTGTCAACAAGAACACCATCTTAGGCACATATTCCAAGAAGAGCTGTCGAACGAAAAACCAACCATCAACTCGATCAACAGACTCCAAAAATCCTACGCCGGCCCAACCGCATGAGAACCAAGGAAGCCTCGACCCTAGATTACTTCATCATAACATAGCCTAGACGGCTCCGACGAATTTATAACTCTCACTGAAAAATAAGACATCCGGTCTCGCAGCGTAGCCCGATATACAAACTTTTCGATATGAGAAGTCACCATAGCTATAAATTCACATAACACCAACCATGCGCATGTTTAGGTCTCAGATATCGAACTGTATTTCCCATGCGCTTGTTCGCCGGAACACGAGACAAAGATCTTTCTTCATACGCATATTAGTCAGAACCGATGCCCTGAAATAAGGTCACACGCGTGCCTAGGAAATCTGTAACCTACACGCACATCGTACCGCAACCAACCACGCTAATCAACCGATATATTCATGACCAATGGACCAATCCCCGAATAGCTAGATGACCAAGACCACACTCTCCCTAAAATTCCTTCTCCCACTATCGAACCCCTCCTAATTTTGATTTCAAGAAAGACTGCCTTCCTGAAGTCAGTCTTCCGACAATCTCCATCGAGTTCAGAGCTCAATCTTCCGTTAGCGAATTTCGAACCAAGTTCCCTTTATCACGTTTAATTCCGACCTACGTATCGACAATCTTATTCCGAGTCTTTTCTTTCAAGTCCCATATACACATAACTTCGGCCGTCAGTTCGAGCAGGAAGGTCAGGAATCCTAGTCTTACTCGGTGCATTCATATAGCGTCGCAAGTGTTTCTCGCCGTGTACACTTAACCATACATCTCCGCACGACCGAAATCTTGTGCAAGTGTTACGAGTTATTCGACCAGCGGGCGTACCAGGGTACCAGCGAGGGCCCTACGTCTTAAGAGCGTCAACGATATCTTTGGCGAGCGAGCGCATACAACCGTACGAGCGAATACACGCATACAACCGTACGAACAAACACACGCACACGACTGTACGAGCGAACACATACATACGACGACCGACACCAACAAATGTAAGCGAACCACGTTATTCTATCGATCTTGCGTATCATTTTCTTTTTCTTCTTCTGTCATTTTAATTCATATCCAAATCCGACTTTCTATATGTAATAAACGTCGGTTAAATTCATACGAGCTTGTCGAATTATTCCTCATTACCGAAAATATTACCTCTATCCCTTAACTGAATTATCTCCCACGCACTGCCCCCTTTTACCCTCATCCCGTGCTATTGCGCTAGGCGTAGGCAAAAAGAGGGAAACAAAAATATTATGTTCGCGTCCCTTCCGGATGTGACACCGAAATGATAAGTTTGTAAGAGTCGAATGTAATAAACGTGAACTACGTGAATTAAGACAAAATCTACGCGTCTGAACATTTATTTGGTCAACGATCAATCCATCGGGCGGATCCAACTCTCTTACCAGAATCATGCACCTCAAATTCGTCTCAATCCAAATTGTTATCAAACTGTGTTCGGAACTCACGCGGAAGCCATACAAAGACTCACTGCGCAATCTAATTCAATTCGAACTTTCGCGCTCTAAATCGGCAACCTCGCCAGTCCCACCTAAATCTCCCTCCGGGACGTAACAGTTTAGTATACAATAAAACTGGTGGCAACGGAAAAACAAAGACACAATTCATCGGTTATAATACTGGTGACAAACAATCCGGTGTCGGTGAAAAACGGATCACAAACACGGAATAAACTATCGTCTAAAAAAATTAAATAAAAAAAGACTCTCTTCCGTGTGAAACGAACAAGTGCTCCACACCAACGTCGCACCGAGATCAACACAAGGGACGCAGAGCCATAAATTAACGAAGGACGCAAGGCCGAAGAGCAGACCCGAGCCAGCGACGCACACCCGGACTGCAGGTCAAAACACCAGCCGCACCTCACGATAAGTCAAGTAGCCTAACGCCACTTGGCTGCAACCAAACATCATTGGCACGAGCGAGCTACAAGATCATCACTGAGTAAGTCATAAACTCATAATGTCTACACCAATCCAAATGGAGACTTCGGAAGCCCATCACCCAGCTCAACAGAGTCAAATCTGCACATCACAGACAACCATTCCACCACCAAATGCGCATAACTATTATCAAGTGTCTTTCGAAAATAATATATATCCAGTACACGCTAACTATTGAGATTTCACAAGATATTTACCTGACTTCGATGGGACGCCTAAAACATGTTCGTTAAACAATTTTTTGAGCTATTGCGATAACGCGAAAGTATTCATCCCAGCTGTAGGCGAACGATTAATAGTCACACTCTTAAGAAGTAAATGCAAAGGAATCGCTTGCGATAGTCTCGAAAGCTTTACAATAACAACAACCGATGAGTTCACAGACATCCTAAAACGAAAATTCGTCCCTTCCAAACCCCCTCTCACCTGGATCACGGAAATGAGCATATTTTCCCAAAAAGATAAAGAAACGGTACTCAGCTTTACAGTAGACTAAACACTCACTTGAAAAAGACAAACCAAGCCATCGAGAATTCGAACTTACGTTCTATCGAAGGAGCGAAAATTTTCGCGGAAGACATAGCGGCTGATCAATTTCGAAGAGGTCCATCGAAGAGGCCCATATAGCATGCAAACGGTACCCCAATCTCGAAAGCATTTTCAAACAAGCAACGGATATCGAAAAAATGCTAGAACCAATCGATCCAGAAAATACACAATCGACTTGCCTACCAATTCAACCGTTTAACAAATCAAATAGTCAAATAAAAAACAAACCCGGAAGCTCAACCTTTCGTGCAAACCCGAGCCAATTCTGCAATTATTGCAAAAAGACAAACCACACAAAAAATGATTGCTACCTTCTGGCAAAAGATAAATCACCAAAAGATGCTACAAACAGAAGCGACGCTACAAACAGAAGCAGAAATATCATGCAACTATTGTAAAAAACCGGGCCACTTCATAAATCAATGCCGTGAACGAGCATATAATAATGGGAGAAAAGACGAGGCTCAAGCCGGGAAACGAGTCAACGACCCCTCGACCAGGTGTCTCGACAGGCCCAAACACCCAAGGACGCCAGACACAGTAAAATCGGAAACGAAACAAAAAATCCTCTGAGCCTTTTGTAACCTGAGCACACGAACGAATAACTACCACTCACCCACAATTAGCATTGAATCGGAAGATCAAAAGAAAACGCAAACATTATTTCTCGCAGACTCAGGCTCACAATTAAATTTGATCAAGATCGAAAATATTCGTCACCCAAATCTCATAATTTACGAATTATACGGAATTTCGATCATCGATAGACCCAGGACACTGGGACATATTAACATCGCAATTCATGACCAGTCCGCAACATTCAATGTTTTCCCGGACGACTTCCCTGTTGAATTCGACGCAATCCTCGGTCATGAAACAATCGGAGAAAATAAAGGTAGAATCGACTGGGAAGCGCGATACGTACGAGTCAATAACGTGGACATCCCATTTACAAACACATAATCATTTTTTCTGCGGGCCAGACAGAAAACGATCATGTTCATTCGAGTCGGAAACCCACTAGAGATAGGTTACGTACCCCGTATACCATTTCGAGATGGCATCTTTGCAGGCGAAGCATTGGTTAAAAATACCAATGGCAAAGCATACCTGTACGCTATCAACACCTTGAACGAGGACGTCAGAGTAGAGGTTCCCGTAATTTCACTCTATCCTTTCGATATGAGTACAGACGAAAACAATCAAGAGGATGACCACACCGCGAATACACAGACCCTAGAGCACAAAAACCCTCGGACCTTTTGCGGCTTAATCACTTCAATGACGAAGAGCGTAATGCGGTATCTACTTCGGCGTAGGGATCTGGGCGAGCCCACCACCCGGGAGTGCGTTCAGCGCTCTCGCAGTAGCCACCGGTGTGCAGGGCTAACCACCCGGCATGTCGAGAACACGCACGAACATACAAACACAAACATCTACACAAACACGTCCGAGGGATATACCGGTGATGCGAATGATCAGGTGACCCTATAAACGGGCCATCCTGAGAAAGCGAATGCTCGGGGTCCCCTATAAACGGGGGCCACCGAAAAGCGAATGTCTGGGGTCCCTATAAACGGGCTCCCCCGAAAAGCGAATGTGAATGAGTGTGCGGATGAATGGCGGAGGGCTCAAGTCCTGAGCACCTCCTGTATGGCTATCGAATGAATGCGAGTAAATGAACCGGTACACGTCACAAAGGCGGACACTCACTAGCACGCACACTTAACGCCGGGGGACGGCACTCGGACCCCCGCCGTCCTCCGCGGCGGGCCGCCCCAGGGCGGACGGTCGGAGGGTACGGCGAGTATAAACCAGGCACGATGCTCCTGGGCCGCTGGATAGTACAGGGGCCCGGGTCCTCTTAGCCGGATGGACCTGGCTGCCCCATCAGCCAGTGTATAATCCCCATACTGTTGTAGTGCCGGGTGGCGCCCGGAACGGGCCCTGCAGCAGTAGCGGGGGGGGACTCGATGAGGCCACCACTGTCCGCTCTGGGGCGGCCTGCGGTGGGGATATGTCGGCGAGGGCGGTCTGCGGTGTCTTTATCCCAAAACACTCACATACACAAACAAAAGGGAGAAAGGGAGGAGCTAAAAAACATGAGTACACAACAAAAAGGAAAACGTTTAAACGCATCAAAACAAATGGGGCCCCCAACCCCGACAAGGACAAGTGACACTACGGACGGACGAACGGGACAGAAGACTGCACCGGCTGCGTCCGTAGCGGAGACGGCCGAGGCCAGGATCCGAACTCAGCTACAACTGATCCGGGAATGCCTGGTCAAAATGGAGGAAAATACACGTGTGCAGAGGAACATCAGCACCGTGATCATAACCAACATGGCCCGGATTAGGGAAGCTGCGGACGAGGCATGGCACGAGTGCGACAGGATGCATGTGCTCGGGACTGCCAGCGGAGAGGGTGACGTCGACAAACAACAGACGCCACAGACGAAACGCAAACGCGAGACCACAGGCTCAAGCCCGGATCTCACGCCGGCCAAAAGACCGACGAAGGGAACGGAGCTTACCCCGTGGAAAACGGTGCTCGCAAAGAAGAAGAGGAAGACGATAGACGCACAGGACGGACAGAAGACGAAAACGTCTACAGAAGCGACAGTGACGCCGGCCACAAACAAGGGGGGTGACGCCCGCCCAACCCGGAGACCCGGGGCTGGGGTGGTCCTCATTAAGCCCACCAGTGGCAAGACCTACGCGGACACACTGCGACGTATGAAAGCCGTTGATCCTGCGACCGAAAAGGTGCAGGTCAACGGCTACCGAAGGACGAAGGACGGAAGTGTCCTGCTCCGTGTCAAAAGCGGGGCGGGAGACAGACAAAACTTCCAGGACAAGCTTCGGCAAGCCCTGGGAGATGACGCACAAATACGGGACATGACTTCCAGCGTACAACTGGACATATTGGACCTCGACTGTGTGACGGACAAAGAGGAAGTAGCGGAGGCACTTCGACGAAAGACGAACGATACGAGGGACCCGAAGGTTCATATCTTCGGCCCAAACAGACATGGACAGTGTATGGCTGTCTGTGACCTTGAGGAGGGCGCCGCAAACGCCCTTCTCAAGAAAGGTCGTCTGAAAATCGGATGGATGAACTGCCGAGTCAGGCCTAGGACGACTGTGCCAAGGTGCTATAGGTGCCTTGGGTACGGACACACTAGGACGAACTGCAACGGCAAGGACAGAGCACAGTGCTGCTACAAATGTGGCAGGACGAACCACGTCGGCAAGGACTGCAAAGACACACCGACGTGCTTCCTGTGCGTTGAGGCGGGGCACGAGAGTACCGCGCACCTCCCGGGTTCCGGGGCGTGTGCGGTCTTCAGGGCTGCGCTGGAGGAGTGCAGGAAGAAGACGAAGACGTGACAATCCTACAAGGAAACATGCACAGATGCGAGGAAGCACACCTCCTGCTTCCCCAAATCGCGACTGAACACAACGCTGACGTACTGATACTGAGCGAACAATACAGGGATATGACGACACCGACGTGGTTCCCGAACGGCGCGGGTACCTCGGCCATTTGGGTCAGGGGTACCAGAACGCGTGTGCTCGACAGCGGAGCGGGGGACGGTTACGTCTGGGTGAGGGTAGGCGGCCTGATTTACGTCAGCGTCTACCTGACCCCAAACTGCTCCGCCAGAGAGTTCGAGGACAAGACGGGCAGACTGGAGGACGCATTGAGGGAGCTGACGGGTGACTTAATAGTCGCGGCTGACCTCAACGCGAGAGCGATCGAGTGGGGAATGACCAGGACAGACAGACGTGGACACCTGCTGCTGGAAATGGCAGCAAGACTCAACCTGACTGTAGCGAACACGGGACACGTACCGACGTACATCAGACCGGGGGTGGGCTCCTCGATACCGGACGTGACGTTGATCTCGGACAGTATCGTGCCGCTGATGAGGCGATGGGCGGTGATCGACGACTATACAGCCAGCGATCATCAATACATCGTCTTTGAGGTGGCAGGACCCACAACGGCGCAATGCAACAGGTCGGCGCAGACACCGCGGTGGAACACACGGAAACTGGACATCGACAAGTTCTCGAGGGCGCTGCTGGAAGCAGTCGCACCCTCGGAGATTGTACCGGACGAACTGACGGGACGTACAAGGACTGAACGACTTGTGGACGAGACCCTAAAACTGACGAAACGGCTCTGCAAAGCGTCAATGCCGCGCAAGAGCATCCGACACGATAGACGAGCGACGTACTGGTGGACAGAAGACATCGCCGAACTGCGGAGGCTCTGCATTCGGGCGAAGAGGCGAATGTACCGGGCTCGGGAAAGGGACCGGCCGAACGCGGCTGCTCTTACGACGGACTACAAAACGGCACGGAAAACGCTGACAAACGCGATAAAAGACAGTAAGAAGCGCTGCTGGAGACAGCTATGCGAGGAGGTGGACCAGGACCCCTGGGGTCTGGGTTACAAGATTGTGACGCAGAAGCTAGGGGCCCGAAGTCCACCGGAACTCCAAGACGCGACGACCATGGGACAGATAGTTAACGGGCTCTTCCCAACTCACCCGACGAGGGAGGAGCCCTGGGACACGGACGACAGACGAGACGCCCCGGTCTTCACTGAGGAGCAGCTTACTAAAGCTACGACCTCTCTGAAGGCGGGGAAAGCACCTGGACCGGACGGCATACCCGGGGAGGCCCTCCGGCTGATGGCACGCCTGAGGCCTGGGATACTCCTCGGCATGTACAACGAATGTCTTAGGACAGGGACGTTCAGCGCGCGCTGGAAGACGGCTAGACTGGTCCTCCTTAGTAAAGGAAAAGGAGAGCCGCATATGCCGTCTTCCTATAGACCTCTGAGTCTACTGGACACGACGGGTAAAGTTTTCGAACTTCTACTGAGACCGCGACTGACGACGTGGCGGCGGTGATCGTGGAGCGCAGTGTGGATCTGGCCCAGCTGACACTGAATCAGGTCATGAGACGCGTTGACAGGTGGATGACGGAGCACGGACTGTCTCTTGCACTGGACAAGACGGAGCTTCTCATGCTTACACGACGACGAATACCGACAATCATTCCAATGACAGTCGGAACGGAATGTATGGGTACCAGAGGAGAAGCCAAGTATCTAGGGGTGACTCTGGACACGAAGCTGACCTTCTAGCCCCATATAAAACGGACGGCCGAGAAGGCGGCGGCGAAGGTGACTTCGCTCAGCCGCCTGATGGCAAATACGCACGGACCGAGACCGTCTATACGGAGACTACTGATGACGACGGCCCACTCGATCCTCCTGTATGGCGCAGAGGTCTGGGCAGACGCGCTGGCCATTAAAAAATACAGGAAGACGATGACGTACGTACAAAGACAGGGGGCACTAAGGATAGCGTGTGCCTACAGGACCGTCTCGGCAGAGGCGATCCTGGTGGTGGCGGGCGCGATTCCTATAGACCTACTAGCCACAGAACGAAAACGAATATACGAACGCGATGAAGGGACTGAAAGGTCTGACGCGGCAAGGCATGAAAGAGAAAAGACCCTGACGGACTGGCACGCACGCTGGACGACCGAGACAACCGGACGATGGACAAGACGGCTGATAACGGACCTAAGACCGTGGACCGAACGGGGTTGGGGGGAGGTAAACTTTTACCTGACCCAGCTCCTCACGGGACACGGATATTTCCGAAATTATCTATACAACATGAAACGAGTACGGACGCCGGACTGTAAGTACTGCGGACACACACGAGACGATGCGGAACATACGTTCTTTCCGTGTGACAGATGGACGACCCGGAGACAACAATTGGAACGGAGGACTGGACACATCACGCCCAATAACATAATCGAGCTGATGCTACGAGACGAAGACCACTGGACAGACATCGCCACCTTCGTCGAGGCAGTGCTGAGGCGTAAGAAAGATGATGGATGCCTGGAGGATGAATGAGGGAGACATGACATGTAAACGGAAGAGACGTAGCAACGGGTAAACGAAACAAGACGGACGATGGACAGGACCCGCGGGAGTGAGGTTATACTAACGTGTTGCCACCCCGCGGGGCGGACGGTGGAGAGGGATGTTTTAGTCGGTATGTCACCATTCCGACGGCACCGGCATGCGTGGGAGTCAGTAGAAGAACTAGGGGAGTTCTGGATAAAGTGGCGGCGAGGGGGGTGCGGGGACGGGGGAGTCCGGGACGGGGGGTAAGGGGAGGGGTTTAATCATGTGGTAGGGGAAATGTGTGGCGCGGAGTATGCGGCGAGGGGGAGGGGGTGAGGAGGTGGCGGCGAGGGGGGTACCGGGACGGGGGGTAAGGGGAGGAGTTTGATCATGTGGTGGGGGAAGTGTGTGGCGGGGAGTATGCGGTGAAGGGGAGGGGGTGAGGAGCCTATAGCAAGGGGAGGGAGGTGTCTGGCTGTTGCGCGAAGGTCTAGGGACCCGTTAGGGGAATTGGGGGAGGGGGATTTGCGGCTCGCGGAGAGAGGTGCGGAAAGTGACGTCACGCGGGGAAGAGGATGCCCAAAACCATGGGTCAATGCCCAAAAGCACGAGACGATAACAGTTGTAGGTACGGGCCAAGGGGGGCACCGGCAGCCAGGGGACATCGTACACGATAGTAGTAAGGGGGCCACTATGGCGACCCCCACTCCTATCCCCACTCCTACCCCCACTCCTTGGTAGCCGAGGTGGTGGGGATGGAGTGGGGATGATCGTCCATATCCCCCCCACCCCTCCCCCTCTCCTCGGTATCCGAGGTGGAGGGGATGGAGTGGGGGGTCCCTCGCCCCGCGGGGTGCGGAGGGGGGGACGGCCGGAGTGGGGGGGTTCGCCATAGTGGCCCCTTTTTTTACTTTATGAAAATTGATTTTTTTTTAGAAATAAAACTGTTGTACTCACCGAGATGGCCGTTGCTGCTCCTGGTGACGGCGAGCTCCGAGGGTACACAAACAAACACGCACACACACACACACACACACACACACACACACACACACACACACACACACACACATGGGGAGTCTGAAACCCCTACGTGGCGCGTCCCCAGGCGGCGGATAGGGGGAAGCTCTCGTATATAAATATAGACATAGATGTACAAATATCTATATAGATATAGATATACATATAGAGATATCTATCTGGATATAGATATGGGTATTGAAATGTCTATATAGATATACAGGGCAGGAGGCAATTAAAATACCTCCCGTGGACCAACAGACACGGGGAACAAACCTCGATACCAAATGATTATGGGCAGTCCAATAAAGGATATACCGATTAGGGTGCAGGGGCACGGAACCCCAGTACCGGCGCCTTCAGGGAGTGACCAAGCGGGCTCCCGGGCGTCGTCATCGAACAACCGCAGTACCACGGAGGTGGGCCACTTGGCCTCCATGGCGCATAATGTTTCAAGTGAAGAAAAGGAAGAGACAGGTGGAAATCGAAAGGAGATTTTAAAGTTGGTGGAGAGGCACGGAAAGACGCTGGAGAGCCTAGCCTCTTTTATCCAGCAGAAGAAAAACCTCCACAAGGAGATCCAGCGATGGGTTCCTATGCTTACCAGTACTTGGAAAGGCATAGAGGACCTGGTAACGTGGAGTGCAAAGCCACAGGCGGCAACGTTGACTGGAGGAACGCAAACCACGCCGACCATAAGCCAAGCGAAATCTACTCTCCCTAACAAGGAGCGGAACGATGAAGGCATGGACGTGGGCGGTACCTCAACGCAAGTAAGCAAGGCGAAGAGGAAAAAGAGGGTTACACCGACGTCGACCGACGGAAAGGAGCCGAAGGAGAAGCAGCTGGTGGAGCCATTGGCTGGTCAATCCGGGGATAAGGGCGAGAGATCGGAGCAGAAGTGGCAGACTGCGCGAAAGAAGAAAAGATCGCACAAGATATCCGAGAAGCAGCCTCAGAAGAAGGCGCAGAAACCTCGCGAACGGCCGACTCTGCCCAACGCTCTCGTCATCCACAAAAAGGGTGACTTGAGCTATGCGGAGATCCTAAGTCGTATAAAGAAGGATCCGACGCTCAAGGATGCAGGTGAATGCGTCCAAAAGGTACGCAGAACGAACGCGGGAGATCTGCTGATCGTTCTGAATAAGGAGAGCTCAGCCAAAGCACCGGAATTGCGAAACCAATTCGAAGGTGTTCTTGGTGAATCAGCAACGGTCCAGAGTAAAGTCCAGGAAGTTGATCTGGAGATCAAGGACCTGGAAGAGGACGCGACGAAGGAGGAGATATCGGCGGCCCTGCAGAGAGTCTTGGAACCGGACTATTCCGTCACGGAATACTCTCTCAAGTCTCTGCGTAAAGCATATGGCAGAACTCAGACCGCGGTAATACGACTCATGGTGCCTGCTGCCCGGAAACTTCTGGATACAGGAATCATCCGAGTCGGCTGGTGTAGTTGCAGAATCCGAGAGGTGGTGAGACCACTAAAGTGTTTCAAGTGTTGGAAATTTGGACACTTATCACGGAACTGCAAGAGCAACGTCGATCGGGCTAAAGACTGCATCAAGTGCGGTAACACTGGCCACAAAGTTGCCGAATGCACAGCAAGCGCAAAGTGTGTCATATGTGCAGAAGCGGGAGATGGGGCACCCACAGCCCACATCGCAGGTAGCAGCCGGTGTCCAGCGTATACGCGGGCTCTCCAGGCTCTCCAGGCACTCCAAAAACGATGCAAATGAGAGTACTCCAGCTGAACCTCAACCATTGTGAAGCAGCACAGGACCTTCTCATGCAGACTGTGCGCGAGCTGAAGCCTGACTTGGCGATACTCTCGGAACCATATAGACATCTACACACGCAACCTTGGGAATCTGACGCAAGTGGGAAGGCCGCAATTTGGTCCTGCGGAAAACTTCCATTTCAGGATCTTGCGAGTCGGATGGAAACTGGTTTTGTGAGAATAAAAGCCAAAGGAGTTCATTTCTACAGTTGTTACGCACCGCCTAGTCTGACGACTTATGAGTTTGAGAATTTTCTCGACAACTTAGTCGCAGACGCTAAACAACGCTTCCCGGTAGCCATAGCCGGAGATTACAATGCGTGGGCTGTGGAATGGGGTAGTAAAGTGACGAACAGGAAGGGCCAAGCTCTGCTTGAGGCTATGTCCTTATTGGATGTAGTACTACTTAATGCAGGTACAAAGCCCACTTTTATTAAAGGTGAAGCCTCCTCGATAGTGGACCTCACTTTTGTGAGTAGTAGCCTGGCAAGAGGAAACCAGTGCCACTGGGTAGTCAGTGATATCTATACTCACAGTGATCATCAAGCGATACTCTGGGAGATTCGCGGTGACTTCAGCGGAACAGCGAAGGCACCGAAGACAAACGGGAAGGGCTGGAAAGCGAAAATGTTTGACGCGGACTTGTTTCGTGAAACTTTTGACACCAGCCCCCTCGCAGCGGAAAGTGCAACCGAG
>OX101784.1:7899284-7924284 GCA_944452715.1 Ophion slaviceki | reverse complement strand
CACCGAATTGCGATATTTACCGGAAAATTCTCTCATAACTCGTTTGAAATATGTGTTATGGTGGTCTCCGCTGCGAGCCCTTGTGACGGCCTATAACAGAGGTCTGTTTAGAGGCTACAGGGTTCTCCTATGTGTGTTTGAAGAATTACAACGTAGAAATCTCGAGACTACTCCGTGCACACGTAATCTCATCAATGAAATAAACGGTAAGTTGTGCTCCGTAGTGTGCGAGCATCTTTTTTAAGTGTGATATCGTGGTAATGCAGAAGTACCTCTAGATTATCGCCGGCTCTATGATGCGAGCTCCGATGAAGAAGCTGCACTCGTCGAGGGGGCGCAAGCCGTGGAGGAAGAAACAGCGCGAGATGATGAAAGCGTGCATGACGCCCATCTAGATTCCGTGCTTGAAGGACCATCGCGCAATAATTGCACCGACTCTGAAATGCTTACGGCTCCTGATCTACGCCCCGCGACCAACAATGAGGAGACTGTTCATAGACTTCCTGATTACCTTCAGCTATCTCCCATATCAGATGTTGAAGAAGAAGAGGTACTACAGCAGCCGGTTCTAAGTCCGGCAGATATATTTGCGGACATTTCCGACGCTGAGACCCTTGTCCGACCGTCTACATCCAGTATGGGGCACCCGTCCGAAATATTTACCGGTAGTAACGAGCGTAAGTATTAATAATAATCCATTATCATACATTAACAATACGTTTTATCAGACATTAATAATAAAACACATGTAGATTTCAATCCTCGTTTTAACGAGAATAATCCCGAGTGCGACAACGACGACGACGACGATGACGACGATCAGGCTGTAAGTGAGAGAGGCAACATCATGCTGGAGCAATGGGCTCGCGAAATAGTCAACGACGCGCAACACCCTGCTGAGGAATACGAGCATAGGGACAACCAACTATGGATGTGGCCTTTTGGAGGTGACTCACCACAGCAGCAGGGTGAAAACGATCTACCGCACAATGATGATGATGATGATGATGCTGCTGATTACGATTGGCTAAATCGTCTTTTGAGTTCGAGCGACGACTCAGGTAAACAATCCCCACTTTATTACTCGCATCGATATATACATTATCGGTTTTGCAAAGCTAATATTAACTTAAAAGATTTTGTTTGCAAAAATAGAGAGTGAGCTATTATATTTTACGGCAGGTTATGCATCAGTATCTCTGCTGTTTGATGAAGACTCTTTGTAGACGTCCATGGTTAGAAGTAGCAATAACATCAGGTACATTTTGAGTTTACTTATTGACATGGTTAAGCAATTTTAAGCATTCCTACTCATTTTTACAGGCGTACAAGAAGGTTTCGGCCGTAGACAGCAGCACAATGAGTCCTTCGACGATGTACAACCGCCAGGCGTGCGTATTGAGATCATCGAGGAGGCTCGTCGGTACTTCAAGCGTTTTAAACTACGAGGCCGAGAAATCACCGTACGCATTCGTCAACCCCCGCTTGGTGGCCAATTATTACCATGGCTGGAAGGAGCGTTTCGCGACCTTTTGACGTATATCACAGCGTCTTGCGAGGCTGGTGATTACATAGGTATATCGTTTGCCTCGAGCAGCTTATCGCACGGCCCCGTTTGGCTCTCGTTTCGACCCGTTAGAGATTGCGCGTTCGATGATATTTGGCAGTTAATAATGAGCGTTGCTCAGAGTGCTGCATCATTGAATATTGACGATGCGTGCATAATCAAAGCCAGTATTGTCAGGGGAGTTGAGGGCACTGGCAGAAAACGCTTAACACATGAGGGGGTAGCAAAAAAATCCATTCTCACGATACGCAATACCGATACTCTGTGTTTACCGCGGTCACTGGCGGCGGCGCGCGCGTATGCCGAACGGGGTGAAATACGCTCAGGTAGTTTACACGCAAACTGGCAACGTATGAGACAGACTAATGGCTCATTACAGAAAAATGCTGCTCTTGAATTAACGAATGCAGCGGGAGTTATAGTACCGTCAAACGGCTGCGGTGTCCGTGAGATTGCTCTCTACCAGAATTATCTCGCGCAGCGCGGTATCGCTATAGTAGTTTATGAATTTTTGACGTTCGGGAGGGGGGATGCACCTTTGTTCGACGGCTCGCAGCAAGTCTCAAATACTTTTGGCAAAATCGATCACACACTGCACATTTTATATTACGAGCGTTCGCATCATTATCAGCCGATATTAAATTTACGAGGCGCAGTGGGAAGCCGCGATTTTTGCTCCTCGTGTAATTCGCAATACCGTAGATTTGCCCATAGATGTTTAAAAAAAAAGTGTCCTCGTTGCATGACGTCACCACCGTGCGATCCCGAAGTAAATGCAGCTATTCGATGCGAAGCGTGCGCGCGCGAGTTTTACGGGCTGCAATGTTTCGAAAATCATTTGATTGTTAAGCAGTACAGAAAACGCAAATCAAACAGCGTGTGTGCCTCGTTCAAGCGGTGCCGCGGATGCCTGAAAATTGTCAGGCCTCTCGATAAAAGACGAAAACACATCTGCGGCGTGGCCTTTTGTAAAACATGCAGAGCGGATCGACCCTATTATCACATGTGCTTTATGAAGCCTATTCGCAGTGGTCAAAGCACGGGGAAAATACTTTTTATATTCTACGATTTTGAGACTCAGCAATGCACACAGGTACCAGGCGATGCGAATACTTTTCTACACGAGCCCAACTTGTGCGTAGCTCAACGAGTTTGCACGTATTGTTGCACTCGTGATTCGATGACCGAGTCATGCGAGTATTGCGACTCTCGACAATATGTATTTCGACAGCAGCCTGTGGGACAATTGGTCGAGCTTGCTATGCAGCGTGTCGAGCGTTTTTCGCGTACTATCTGTATTGCTCATAATGCCGGTGGCTTTGACGCACAGTTCATTTTGCGCTATTTAATTGAAGAAAAAAAGACCCAGCTGCCGAGTATAATTATGAACGGTACGAAAATCATTTCGATGCGCGTTGAAAAACTTGTTTTTCTCGACAGCCTAAACTATTTTCACATGCCTCTCAGTGCGCTTCCTAAAGCCTTCGGTCTCACAGGCGCTATCGTTAAAGGTGTTTTCCCTCATTTGTTTAACAGGCCGGAAAATCAAAATTATGTGGGCCCCCTACCAGCCGTAGAGTATTATTCTCCCGACACGATGAGGCCCACAGAGCGCGAAAAATTCTTAGCCTGGTATCACGAATCTAAAGACAGAGACTACGTGTTTGACTTTTCGAAGGAACTCGTAAGCTACTGTACGGACGACGTCACGATCTTGAGACGCGCGTGTATGGCTTTTCGTGACATGTTTATAGCCAGCGGCAGGGTTTGTCCGTTTGACGAGAGCACAACGATAGCCTCGGCCTGCTTCAGTGTCTTTCGGAAAAATTTCCTCAAAGATAATACGATCGGCATTATACCGCTGGGCGGCTATAGATGGGTGCATACCCAATCAAAAAAGGCAATTTCATGGCTTGTATGGATGGAGCATACTCTCGAAAAGCGCATTATACACGCTGGCCGTTCGCGTGAATTTAGACTACCTCAAAATTTACTAGTCGACGGCTATTATGAAATTGACAATACCGCGTACGTATTACAATTTCATGGTTGCTATTGGCACGGTTGCCCTCAATGCTTCTCCCTCAATAGAGACTGCAAACAACGCGGTGATATATCAATGGACGAACGGCTAGAAAGAACTCTTGCTATAGCTAATAGAATTCGCTCGGGAGGTTATCAGTTAACGGAAATCTGGGAATGCGAGTGGGACAGGCTTTTGGAAACTAGTTCTGAAATTCGCGAACTCATACAGGATCATCCGATGACGGCTGCGGAGCCCTTAAACCCTCGTGATGCTTTCTTCGGCGGTCGCACGGAAAATATGGTGACGCTCTATGATGTAAAAGACACAGAGCGCATACGCTACGTAGACGTCTGCTCTCTGTACCCGTATATTTGCAAATTTGGTAAATACCCTATCGGACATCCGAAAGTATATATAGGCGGAGAATGCTTAGAGCTGACAGGACCCACTAGCGATCTAGCGCGTGTCGAAGGCCTGGTGAAATGCACCGTTCTACCACCACGCGATCTCTACCACCCTGTTTTGCCTGTGCGTATGCATCAGCGACTGCTGTTCTCTTTGTGCCGCACATGCAGCGAAATGATGAATGAGGAAGAGTGTATGCATGACGATCCGGATGAGCGTGTGTTCGAGGGTACCTGGGTTGCCGATGAATTGCGAAAAGCCGTCTCATGCGGTTACACGATACTCCACATTGCCGAAATCTGGCAATACGAGGTAACGCAATTCAATCGTGATACGCAATCGGGTGGTTTATTCGTCGAGTACATTAACACCTTTTTGAAGATCAAGCAGGAGGCGAGCGGATGGCCTGAGAACTGTTTGGGTGATGAATCCGCCCAGGAGCGTTATATCGCTAGCTTTGAGCAATCAGAGGGGATTCGTTTGAATCGTCAGTCGATAACCAAAAACCCCGGCCTACGCTCAGTCGCCAAACTATGCCTGAATTCGTTCTGGGGAAAATTCGGACAACGCGAAAACCTGCCGCAAACAGTCGTAGTAACAACGCGCAAAAAACTTATGGAGTTATTAACTAATCCAGAATACGATATTACAGGTATGCTGCCGGTGAACAATGAAATTCTTTACGTCAATTATATTAAAACCGGTGAGGCTGTGGTACCCTCCAGTATAGCTAACGCTGTAATAGCTGCATACACCACGGCACAAGCGCGTTTAAAACTTTATGGTTACCTGGAGCGTCTGGGAAGACGTGCGTTGTACTGCGATACCGACTCCGTAATTTATGTAACGACAGAGCAACCTGATGCCTATGAGCCCCCGATAGGCCAATTGCTTGGCGATTTAACTAATGAGCTAACCACCTATGGCGAGGGCAGTTACATAAGAAGTTTCATTTCCGGCGGCCCTAAATTTTATGCATTCATCGTGCGTGCGTCTGACGGGACAGAGAGCGAGGTATGCAAAGTTAAGGGTATCACGCTTAATTTTGCAAACAATGCGTTAATAAACTATGAGTCCGTACGATCCTTCATCGTGGGCGAGCGAGAGGATCCTATTGTACTGAGATACGACGCCATTAGACGTACAGAACTTCACCATGTTGTCACACGAGGTGAGACAAAAACGTGCAAGCCGTCGAGCATTAAGCGAAGACGTGATGGACAATATGGATCACTTCCCTACGGTTATCGCCATTTGTAAAATATACTGTAAATATATTTTTACGTAAAACCCCGAAAAATCTTATTTAATATTGCCCTGAGCCTAAATTTCCTCATTTACCGCGATGGACACGAGGTGGCAACATCCCTGGACTTCTATGATCTGCGGACCGACAGGTTGCGGTAAAACGTATTTTGTTAAAAAATTTCTCAAATGTATCACGTGTATGAACAGCGAGCGCTTCGAGAGAATAATATTTTATTATTCCGAGTGGCAGACAGCCTATACGGAGTACGGTGATACTATAGAATTTCGCGAAGGATTACCCCAGACTGCCGATTACTCAAATGACCCCCGCGCGAAGCTCTTAATTATCGATGATCTAATGCGTGAAGCATCGAACAATACCGTTGTCGATCTATTCACCAAAGGCAGTCATCATAAGAACTTGAGCGTTATTTTTATAACGCAAAATTTGTTTCATCAGGGCCAAGGCCAGCGGGATATCTCTTTGAATGCTAATTATATCGTTATCTTCAAAAACCCTCGCGATCGTGCTCAAATTCAGCACTTGGCGCGCCAAATATGTCCCGAAAATCCACGATTTCTACAGGAGGCTTACTACGATGCAACATCTAAACCATACGGATATTTGTTGCTAGATCTGAAGCAATCAACACCCGATAATTGTCGATACCGCACATGTATTTTCCCTGATGATACTCGCCATTTCGTTTACGTACCGCGAAAGAAATTAAAAAGCGGTGACACACATGGAGAATTACCAGTTCTACACCTGTGATGGCACGCAGCGGGTCGTCTCTTTGCAAGAAGAGCGTTGCGATATTGAACGCTCTTCAATATCTCACCAAAGAACAGCGTGAGGCTATTTTGCGGAAAGCGGATTGTCGTATAATACGTTGCATTTGCGAGTGCGCTTTAAACGTTCTTCGCGGTAATATTCCTCTCAAAGCCAACCAACGGAAAAAATTGCGCCGCCACGTGCCCCTTCTCAGACGCTTAGCCGCGAATAGAGGCTGCTGGAAAAGTAAGAAGAAGTTTGTCATTCAAAGCGGTGGATTTTTGCCCCTGCTGCTTGCCCCAATCCTCGGTACCATATTGTCAAATCTAATTGCCAAATAATGGAGCATGCCAGGAAAATGGTTCTGGTACCCGAGGAGCGTCTATTACAACTAGATTCCCAAAAACGCAGCGTCAACGATAGTGACGCACGACCGATGAACCAAGCGGAGAAAACAATTACGGCGACTCTGAATCGTCTTGACATGGAGATGAGCGAAATTTTGAAATCTAACGCGTACGGTGACGAGCGAGAAAAATGGCTGGCGTATCTGCGCGTATTACAGCGTTATCTACACTTCGTCGATGGCGAACGAACACAACTGTATCATGATCTTGTGAAGGAACAAAAAAAAGACACACACCCCATGGAAAGATCAGCAACAGTAGCAGCAGAAACACGAATGAACGATTCCATTATCGTTGAGAGTGTACCTGCGAAATTCCGCAATAAAGCGAAACTCTTATTGCGACGACTACATGATGCGCCGCCCTCAGATTTTTCTTGGGATGCAGCCGGTGTGGTTTCTGTCAATGGAGAAACAATCAAGCATTCAAACATTGTTGATCTTGTGAATGACGCAATGCGTGCGAGAAAGATGGCCAAACCGACGGGTCGTAGAGTCTTTGCAAATTTTTTAAGGGCTATACAGGCCCCTCGTGAATTTGTGGGAAACGACGAACTGTGGCTGGAAACGCAAGCCAATTCAACATTACGCTCGCCCCACGGTAACAGCACCACCGACGCCGATGACGACGATGACGACGAGGACATTAGCGATACCAGTCATTCCGAGTTCTACAGCGGCAGCGAGAGCAACAAATTAGCCGCACAGAGCGGGCGTGGTAAGAGAAGGCGGCTCACATGGTCCTCTCTCAAACTGTCAGTATGAAAACACTTGAAAACATTTACTTTGATCCTTCACATGAGGCGTCTTTTTCCGGTGCTACTAAACTGTTACGCGTAAGTCGTAAAAAGAAAATCTCCCCAGAAAAAACGATACAGTGGCTCGAAGCACAGGATGCTTTCACCAAGCATAGAGCGATACGCCGCCGATTTCCCCGGCGCATCTACAATGTGCAGAACATTGACGATGTTTGGGAGGCTGATCTTGTAGACCTTCGTTCACTCAAAAGTTATAACGATGGCTATACCTATCTTCTTGTGGTCATAGATGTGCTCAGTAAGTACGCGTGGGTTGAGCCGGTGTACGACAAGGCTGCTTTAACAGTGGCTAACGCTCTGGCTCGTATACTCTCGCTAAAAAGCACAAACGGCCGATCACCCGTTTGCCTACAATCGGACAAGGGTCGGGAATTTACAGGGTCAGTTTTTCAGACTTTCTTACAGAAGCATAATATTCAGTTTCGAGCGAGCCGCAACCCTGACGTAAAAGCAGCTGTTGTAGAGCGTTTCAATCGAACGTTGAAAGAAAGAATGTGGCGATACTTCACGTATTCGCGCCAAAAACGTTATATCGACGTTTTGCAGAATATAGTCTCCGCATACAATCGTACTATACATAGCGGCATTAGAATGACACCCGCATCTGTGACGTTGCTTACATCTGCCAAAGCGCGCGATAATCTAATACGGCGATACAAACAGCAGCATCCTGTACAGCGGTCGCCTCCTAAATATAAGTTGGGTGATATTGTCCGCATCAGTAGCGCGAAGGCTGCCTTTGCTAAAGGATACGAGAGCGGCTGGAGCAGCAAGCTGTTTAAGATACATCGTATATCCGTGAGTAGCCGACCTATCGTGTACATTCTGCATGATCTCAACGGCGAGGAGATTGACGGCATTTTTTACGAACCCGAGTTATCTAGAGTCCAAAGGCAGGGAAAGAAAAAGTAGGCGCGATGAGTGATACCGAATTTTTTGTAGTTCTACCTAGCAATAGCAGCATGAAGTACTACCCTAATAACCGAACAACGCAATATACCACACACTTGCCACAAAGTGTAAATTTACACGGTAAATGGGGCGTTTCCTTAGCCGAAATACACATACCGATGACTGTTCTACACGTGCCACCTGAAGGGGAAAAAAACTTTATCAGTTTAGTGACGAAGGCAGTGACGCCGGGCGTTGAGGCCAATATCGATTTTAAAAACGATCGTGTTTGCGTACCATCGGGGGTGTACCGTAGCGTCTCCACGCTACTCGAATCAATTAATGAAATTCAATGTATCGCAGGTCATTTGAAATTCCAACATACTCTTAATGGCTATGTCTCGGTAGAGCGTGTCTGCACCGAGTGCAAAAATCTAGAACACGCTTTCCACTGTTCCCCCATAATCAACAACATTTTAGGCTTCACTCACAGCGAGGGTCTTGTGGTAACGAGGCAGTATATTGCGCCGCAGCCGTCTAGTCTCATGAATGGTATACCCAATATGTTGTTTGTTTATACGGATATTTGCGAGTCCTACATGACCGGTGATGTACACGCACCATTATTACGTGTCGTTCCCTTTGACATTGATAATAATTATAACTACGGCTCTGTGAAAATAAAAAGTTTTTCGCCACCGCGGTACATACCTCTTCTACGTACCAGCTTTCAAACGATAGATATCGATATAAGAGATGAATTCGGGCATTGGATGCCATTCGAGGGTGGAACGCTAACCGTGACACTCCAGTTCAAACACCTAGCTTAGTTGTGGTAGAGAAAAAGAGAGAGAGAGAGAGAGAGAGAGAGAGAGAGAGAGAGAGAGAGAGAGAGAGAGAGAGAGAGCAACATGAATTACTACGATGCGTACTTTGACGCACAAGCGGGAGGAGGTAGAACAGGGTACGGGGGAATTAGTCAGGTATACATAGGATCGCCGAACCAGCGGGGTCACGGTATTGGCAGTTTCCTTGGCGGCCTTTTCCGTCGAATTTTACCTCTCTTAAAACAGGGGGCACGAGCTGTCGGTAAAGAGGCTATACGATCAGGCCTTAATGTAGCGAGCGACATAATGGATGCAGGAATTCAACCTAGGGAAGCCTTCAAATCGCGTTTGCGCGAATCGGGTGTGAGTTTGAAGCGAAAAGCTGAGGAAAAACTCAATAGTCTTATGCAGGGCTCAGGATATAAGGCCTCGAAAAATCACAAGCTTGCACATTCGCTCTGTAGCTACAGCGCGCGTAGCATCGGTCTAAAAAAGAAAACCGCCACGTTGAAGAAAAAACGTACAAACTGTGTTAAAAAGAAGAAGAGAACAGCTAGAAAGAGAACGCCGAAGAAGAAGAAGCAGAAGAAGTCGCGAGCTAGGACCGTATCAGATATCTTCTCGTGAAAATGGCATTCTTGCATGCCCATTCGTGTGAGTGTTTGAAGTCTGAGTTGGAACTATTCTCGCTACCACCGACTCAAACAACCATCGAGGGAACGCAATGGGTACACTATAAACCGATCTCATCTCTGACGGATGATTCACCAATAGAGTTTGTGGTACCTGGTCAAGGTGACGAATACATTGATCTTGCTCATACCATGCTAAGCATACGTGTCCAAATACGTTCGAGTGCAGTGAAACCCGACCCTACCATTAGAGTGGGTCCCGTCAATAATTTACTTCATTCACTGTTCAATCAAGTCGATGTATTTCTCAATCAGAAGCTCGTATCTCCGCCCAATAATGCTTATGCATACAGGGCATACATTGAAAACTTATTGAATTATGGGCAGGGTGCGAAAAGCTCTCATCTTTCAAGTTGCCTGTGGTACAGTGATACGGCCGGTAAAATGGACGATGTAGCAGACGCTAATGTAGGCCTTGCTAACCGCCGAATGGTCCTCAATGACCGCAATGAGATCGATCTCCTTGGCCACCTCCATTGCGATATTTTCAATCAGGAGCGATTTCTTATAAATGGCGTGGAGATGCGATTACGTCTTGTACGTACCAGCGACGCGTTCTGTCTTATGACTTCCTCGAAAGATTTCAGCATGCATATTACCGAGGCATCGCTTCTCGTACGCCGCGCTAAAATTGCCCCTGGTATACTTTTAGCTCACGCGCGAGCATTATCAAAATCTACAGCAAAATATCCTTTGACACGTGTCGAGGTTAAGTCTATATCGATGCATGCAGGAGTGCACGGCGATACTCTGGACAATGTTATACTGGGTCAACTGCCGAAGCGCATAATTATAGGGTTTGTCGATAATAAAGCATTCAACGGTAACCGCGCATTGAATCCGTTTAACTTTCAGAATTATAAAATTAATTATCTCGCGTTATATGCTGACGGTGTGCAGATACCATCGAAAGCACTCCAGCCTAACTTTGACGACATGCATCTATATGTGGATGCGTATCATACATTATTCTCAGGGACTGGCATTCACTTTCTCAATCAGGGTAATTCAATTACTCGCACAGCGTATCCCTGGGGCTATTGTCTTTTTGCGTTTGATCTAACGCCCGATCTTTCGGCGAACAGTAACAGTCATTGGAATTTGGTGAAACACGGTAGCGTGAGACTCGAAGTACGCTTCGGCGAGGCAATAACTTCAACGGTGAATTGTGTCGTGTATGCGGAATATGATAACGTGGTGGAGGTTGATGCTTCCCGGCAAGTTATTGTAGATTTCAGCGGTTGAGCTCTCCAGTTCGAGCAGAGCGCTCACAGCAGACCCATCATGAGTATCGCGATAGACATACAAGGCTTAACGGATAAGCACTACAACTTTATACCGAAAGAAGTGGCTGTTGCATCAATCGATTCATCGTGGCACGATCATTGGATCGTCGCTCCACCTCACACATACAGACAATTACCGTCGGATGTGAAAAGAACGAACGAGCGGGTGACGCGGGAGCATCACGGTATAAAATGGTTCGAGGGTCATACACCATTACGCTGTATTGAGGGAGTTTTAAGGGCAATTGCTACCGATTCCACGCGGATATTTGCACGAGGTGTCGCTAAATCATCCTATTTAGCGCAACTCACCGGCTACTATATTATAAATTTGGAGGAGGACGAGGATAATATCTCATTTCAGCATCTTCCGGGGGCCGGTACACATTGCTCATATCACGGCGCTATACGGAAAAATCAATCGTATAAGTGTGCCCTGGATAATGTGATGAGGATTAAAACGCTGCTCTGTCAGAGTGAACGTCGCGAAACGCTATGGGAATATAGGACAACAACAGCGTTATCGGTTGGCTTGCCCTGCGACGAGTCCTGCTATGAACAGCCTTCAAATCCTCGACTCTCTACGTGATATAAAAAAGCACTCTGTTGGTGTATACCCCGCAGATCGCATACCAAAAGTTTGGACAAAACCAACGGCTATTGTCGCGAATACTGATGGACATAAACAGCCCGGTACCCACTGGATCGCCATGTACGTCGATCGTGACGGATGTGGATGGTACTTCGACAGCTACGGACTACCACCAATCATCCCACAGCATCTCCGACGACTCCGAGGAAACTGTAAACTCTTCCGATACAGCACTGATCAGCTTCAAGCTGCGGATTCGCAGTGCTGCGGACAGTATTGCATTATGTTTCTTCATTATATGTGTACTGGCTTCGGTATGCATAAGTTTAGAAGCGTATTTTCAAATGATCTATCACGCAACGATAAAATAGTTGGCGATTACTACAAGGCATTTATCCGTAAGCAGAATAAATCTACGCGTAAAATGTTCAATAAGGGTCTGCCCGCAGGAGGCAGCAATTCCTTCAATCATAAAAGTTTACATTGTGTACAGGGCTGCTGCTCCCGTAATCGCTAACCGTTCAATAAAATGATGACATTTGAAATATTTCTCCGTGTCTCGAACTTTATTCAGCGGCGCATAGCAACGACATCGTCAGCAATTTTACTAGAGGCTCCGTCTCGCGCTCTTCGACATCAGCCATTTTGTTTTGCGCGACTCTTGGCGAAACGCGGTGGGGGAAGCTGCGGGTATGGTGGGTGGGCGTAGCAGAGCTATAAGAAATCAGTCATTCTCGGGCGGTAACAGCAGAATCATATGCAGAGGAAACGGTGCGAATTAAAAGTACGCGTTGAAGCATTCTTGCAAAACTTAGCTGCTCTTCAAACACTCATCCAGAGAAGAACAGCGTTACAAATTTTAACCCGTGAAATTCAAAAGCTCAATATCAGCGATGGACTTCTCCCAAATCAACAAGATCGGAAAGATGTCGGACTTCCTGCCGACGAAAAAACTGTCGGAGCTTTCGCTAAAAACCGACTACAAGATTTCTGATGTACGGCCAGTAAAAACACGCTTCGGACCCCGAATCATTATTGAAGTGGACAGGGAGTTCACGTGCTTTCTACCATCCAGATTCACCAAAGTTCTGCAAAACGAAACACTATTCCAGCAGATGGTAACGGCTGCGCACGAGAATAATCTTCTCATGGAGTTCTTCGGGGACGATTTTAACAGTCTGGAATTCAAGCCAGTCGCCGAATAATGCAGCGTCTGCAGTTCCCGCGAAAGACAACGTCATCTCGCTTGCGTGATTCAGTCTACCGAGAGCAGCCATGGCAAGCGAAGCTTCCGATAATCGCTGCTATAAACCGTGCCCGCTGCTACTACAAATATCCCATAATCTCAACAATTGCTTGACAAAAAGTGTGCGGTTGGGTATTGAAGTTATCGGTGCTAATCAATTACACCCCATCGTGCGTTTCACATGCGACAGTAACGGCTGGACAACGCTAAATACTCCGTCGTGGACGGATTTTCGCGAACGTCTCTCTACGATCACAGCGTATCTCAATGGCGAGGGAAACACTCCTACGGCCCACACCGTGGTTTCCTGCGATAGTTACAATTTAGAATACGGTGAACATCTCAACCGGCCCACCGTAACTATCCAAAACTGCAACGACTACGGAGTAAACGCTATACACCGTGCAGCGCCATTCTTCACCTTCATAAAAGATGACTTCGCCGTGCTGCAGCTTTTGGAGGAGCGCATAAACGGTTACATGGCATGGCTTCATCGCTCCACCGAGGATGTGACAAAGTGTAAAAATGCACTTGTCAGCGTAATCGCAGCCGAAATATTCAGCATGACAAAGCGTCGTTTACGACGACGGATTCGTAAAAGGAAGACGAAAATTCAGGAAAGCGTTCAACGCACCCTATCCTGTATTCCCGGCGAACTCTCCGCACGCGCCAGAACAAGCGTCACCGATAATCTCATAAACCATCAGTTGAAACGGTTAATTAACAGCGATATCATGTACATATCATAAAAATGTATACTTTGTAAACATATTTTAATAAAGCAAAAAAAAAGGGGGCCACTATGGCGAACCCCCCACTCCGGCCGTCCCCCCTCCGCACCCCGCGGGGCGAGGGACCCCCACTCCATCCCCTCCACCTCGGATACCGAGGAGAGGGGGAGGGGTGGGGGGGATATGGACGATCATCCCCACTCCATCCCCACCACCTCGGCTACCGAGGAGTGGGGGTAGGAGTGGGGATAGGAGTGGGGGTCGCCATAGTGGCCCCCTTACTACTCACGATGCGTCGCTTTTCTAAGGGGCGTTATTGATACAGGTGAATCGTTTCCAGACAATGGAGGAAAATTTCTCTCAATCATGTGGATATGCATGTGAAAGCCAGCGTCTATGATACACTCTCGGCAACGAAAGGCAATTGTAATGCTAGTTGTCAAATGAGACTTTACAGATAAACTTTTTATGCAGCATTATAGTATAGGAGGCCCTTATAAAATTACATTGCATTCGGTCTTGTATTCATTCCGAAAGATAACGTCGAGATGTTTGCATGTGCGAGTATGTATGCAGTGCACCCAGCCAAGAACCCGTGGGACTTGACGAAGAATGAGCTCGAACACGTTCCAAAGACCTTGCTCATAAAATATTGGAGTCGACACATTGGTATGCTGTGGGATCGTTTGCCGGAACATCATCGAAACGATAGTGAAATATTATCATATCTTCCATGCATGAAGCATTACAATACACCTGAGATGTTGGATCATATTGATGGCCCCCCACCTCCGCAACGGAATTGTGAAAAGTGTTGTGAGGGAGACAATATTATTCGTGCGAAAAAATAAACGTTCCTCGAAACATTTGAAGTTGTTTCGTCGATGAAAAATGGATTTCTCATTGTCAGCAAAACGGCGGAATTCTTCCCAACGAAGAAGCTGTCTCAAGGTTCCATCGTGTTATTCAATCTCCGACATGAGGGCTGCCCATACCAAATTAGCAAAGCGTTACGTAGTGGACATCATGGACGAGTTCGCTGTCTTTTTACCAGCACGGCTCATGAAGGCCTTCAATCACGGTCCAAAGATGTTCGAGAATATATTGGAAATGGCTCGCAATTACGAACTGTACATGAACTATACATGAACTATTATGCCGGACAATACAGCAGCATCGCGTTCAATAAACAGTGAGCACACCATTGTGCTGGTCGGAAATGATGAGTTCAACGGCATCACCATCATTGGTCGCTAACATCGTTGAGTTTTCAACATGCTCACAACAATGTATAAAGGATAGCTTTCATCGAATATAAAAAATATTCCACGTTGCTGTTGGATGTAAGAATAAATACAATCGAAAAGAATATATATCAAAATGTTTTTTTTTATTTAAAAATGTTTTTTTAAATCCTCCGCTCACGCAGCGCTTCGTATACACTCAACCAGCTTTTCAGCGATTTTACATTCGCATTGGCGCAATTATATTTCATATTGAAGAAATGATGGGGACATTCAAAGTCGGAGATGTTTGACAAATTCTGCAGCGAGGGACAGTCCAGGGTCTCCAAGTCAACAATTTTTGTTGCAGGATCCGTGAATCTTGATATCCATGAGCATTTTTCGAATCCCTTCACGTAGATGGTAGGAGCTCCTTGCAAGATGTTTCTAATTATCGTTCTAGCTGCCTCGTATGGTATATCACCGTGATCCCATCGTAATCCGTGAGAATTGCGTTCCAACCATTTGTTTGTCATTTTGTACTTGGCCGGTAGAGTCCCATGCAAATGGTGCATCGAAGGCGAGCGTCAGCGGTTCAGCATTCTTCTTATGGAGTTTGACGATAGACATCTCCTTCAGGACAAATTCGTTGACGGGTCTCTTGAAGCCCTGCACATCGACGATAAGCTCCATGTTGACCGAAGTGGATGAGAATCATCGGCATGATTTTATACCATTTTTTAAACTCCATCACTGATTGGATTGTACTCTTCGTGAGACGTTCCAGAGACTTCCGAAGACATTCATAAGACGTTCGAAGACATTCAAGAGACGTTCGAAAACATTCATAAGGCGTTTGAAGACATGCATGAGCGGTTCAAAGAGTTTCAAAAGACTTTCTACAACGTCATGAGACGTTTGAAGATGTTCGTGAGACCTTCAAGAGACTTTCGAAAACGTTTAAAGACTTTCATGAGAGGTTCGAAGACGTTCAAAAGATCTGTGACGATGTTCATAATATGTTTGAAGACATCGATGAGGGGTTCGAAGACGTTTAAGAGACTTTCAAAGACATTCACGCGGGGGTTGGAAGATGTTCCAAAAACTTTCGAATTCGTTCAACAGACATTTGACGACATTCATAATACGTTCGAAGACATCGATGAGGGGTTCGACGATGTTTTAGAGACTTTCAAAGACATTCACGAGGGGTTTGAAGATGTTCAGAGACTTTCGAAGACTTTCAAGAGATCTTTGACAATATTCATAATACGTTTGAAGACATTCATGAGGAGTTCGAAGACGCTTGGGAGACTTTCAAAGGCATTCGCGAGGGTTTCGAAGACGTTCGAGAGACTTTCGAATGCGTTCAAGAGACTTTTAGAGACATTCGCGCGAGGTGCGAAGACGTTCAGAGACTTTCGAAGACATTCAAGAGATCTTTGACAATATTCATAATACGTTTGAAGACATTCATGAGGGGTTCGAAGACGCTCGAGAGACTTTCAAAGGCATTCACGAGGGTTTCGAAGACGTTTAAGTGACTGTCGAATACGTTCAAGAGACTATCATAGACATTCGCGAGAGGTGCGAAGACGTTCAGAGACTTTCAAAGACATGCAAGAGATCTTTGACAATATTCATATTACGTTTGAAGACATCGACGAGTGGTTCGACGATGTTTTAGAGACATTCGACGACATTCACGAAGGGTTTGACGACGTTCAGAGACTTTCGAAGAAGCTTAACAGACTTTCAAAGACATTCGCGAGCCGGTGAAGACGTTCAAGAGATTTTCAAAGACATTCACGAGGCGTTCGAAGACGTTCAAGAGACTTTTGGCGACATTCACAATACGTTTGAGGACATTCATGCGCATTTCGACGACGCTTAAGAGGCTTTCAAAGACATTCGCGAGCGGTTTAAAGACGTTCAAAAGACTTTTGACGACATTCATAACACGATATTCGACGACATCCATAAACCAAAGATATTCATGTCGTTTGAGTTTCGCTGGAATTGTTTGGGTTTGTTTGGGATTTTCACAGTTTTGATAAAATGTGTTTGGGTTTGTTTGGGATTTTCACAGTTTTGGTAAAATGTGTTTGGGTTTGTTTGGGATTTTCACAGTTTTGGTAAAATGTGTTTGGGTATGTGTTTTGGGCATTCACGAGGGGTTCGTGAAACCCAAACACACTTTACCAAAACTGTGAAAATCCCAAACAAACCCAAACACATTTTACCAAAACTGTGAAAATCCCAAACAAACCCAAACAATTCCAGCGAAACTCAAACGACATGAATATCTTTGGTTTATGGATGTCGTCGAATATCGTATTATGAATGTCGTCAAAAGTCTCTTGAACGTCTTCAAACCGCTCGCGAATGTCTTTGAAAGCCTCTTAAGCGTCGTCGAAATGCTCATGAATGTCCTCAAACGTATTGTGAATGTCGCCAAAAGTCTCTTGAACGTCTTCGAACGCCTCGTGAATGTCTTTGAAAATCTCTTGAACGTCTTCACCCGCTCGCGAATGTCTTTGAAAGTCTGTTAAGCGTCTTCGAAAGTCTCTGAACGTCTTCAAACCCCTCGTGAATGTCGTCGAATGTCTCTAAAACATCGTCGAACCACTCGTCGATGTCTTCAAACGTAATATGAATATTGTCAAAGATCTCTTGCATGTCTTTGAAAGTCTCTGAACGTCTTCGCACCTCTCGTGAATGTCTTTGAAAGTCTCTCAAGCGTCTTCGAACCCCTCATGAATGTCTTCAAACGTATTATGAGTGTCGTTGAAAGTCTTTTGAACGTCTTCGAACCCCTCGTGAATGTCTTTGAAAGTCTCGCTTAAGCTTCTTCGAACCCCTCATGAATGTCTTCAAACGTATCATGAATGTCATCGAAAGTCTTTTGAACGTCTCTAAAACGTCGTCGAACCCCACATCGACGTCTTCAAACGTATTATGAATATTCTCAAAGATCTCTTGAATGTCTTCGAAAGTCTCTGAACGTCTTCACACCTCTCGCGAATGTCTCTGAAAGTCTCTTGAGCATCTTCGAACCCCTCATGAATGTCTTCAAACGTATTATGAGTGTCGTCGAAAGTCTTTTAAACGTCTTCGAACCCCTCGTCAATGTCTTTGAAAGTCTCTCAAGTCTTCAAAGACACTTGTCTTTGAACCCCTCATGAATGTCTTCAAACGTATTATGAATGGTGTCGAAAGTATCTTGAACGTCTTCGAACCCCTTATGAATGTCTTTAAACGTATCATGAAAGTCGTCGAAAGTCTTTTGAACGTCTTCGAAACTCTCTATGATAGTCTCTTGAACGTATTCGAAAGTCACTTAAACGTCTTCGAAACCCTCGTGAATGCCTTTGAAAGTCTCTCGAGCGTCTTCGAACCCCGCATGAATGTCTTCAAACGTATTATAAATATTATCAAAGATCTCTTGAATGTCTTCGAAAGTCTCTGAACGTCTTCGCACCTCGCGCGAATGTCTCTAAAAGTCTCTTCAACGCATTCGAAAGTCTCTCGAACGTCTTCGAAACCCTCGCGAATGCCTTTGAAAGTCTCCCAAGCGTCTTCGAACTCCTCATGAATGTCTTCAAACGTATTATGAATATTGTCAAAGATCTCTTGAAAGTCTTCGAAAGTCTCTGAACATCTTCAAACCCCTCGTGAATGTCTTTGAAAGTCTCTAAAACATCGTCGAACCCCTCATCGATGTCTTCGAACGTATTATGAATATCGTCAAAGATCTCTGGAATGTCTTCGAAGGTCTCTGAAGGTCTTCGCACCTCTCGTGAATGTCTTTGAAAGTCTCTCAAGCGTCTTCGAACCCCTCATGAATGTCTTCAAACGTATTATGAGTGTCGTCGAAAGTCTTTTGAACGTCTTCGAACCCCTCGTGAATGTCTTTGAAAGTCTCGCTTAAGCTTCTTCGAACCCCTCATGAATGTCTTCAAACGTATCATGAATGTCATCGAAAGTCTTTTGAACGTCTCTAAAACGTCGTCGAACCCCACATCGACGGCTTCAAACGTATTATGAATATTCTCAAAGATCTCTTGAATGTCTTCGAAAGTCTCTGAACGTCTTCACACCTCTCGCGAATGTCTCTGAAAGTCTCTTGAGCATCTTCGAACCCCTCATGAATGTCTTCAAACGTATTATGAGTGTCGTCGAAAGGCTTTTAAACGTCTTCGAACCCCTCGTCAATGTCTTTGAAAGTCTCTCAAGTCTTCAAAGACACTTGTCTTTGAACCCCTCATGAATGTCTTCAAACGTATTATGAATAGTGTCGAAAGTATCTTGAACGTCTTCGAACCCCTTATGAATGTCTTTAAACGTATCATGAAAGTCGTCGAAAGTCTTTTGAACGTCTTCGAAACTCTCGTCAATGCCTTTGAAAGTCTCTCAAGCGTCTTCGAACCCCTCATCGATGTCTTCAAACGTATTATGAATATTGTCAAAGATCTCTTGAATGTCTTCGAAAGTCGCTGAACGTCTTCAAACTCTTCGTGAATGTCTTTGAAAGTCTCTATAACATCGTCGAACCTCTCATCCATGTCTTCGAACGTATTATGAAAATTGTCAAAGATCTCTTGAATGTCTTCGAAGGTCTCTGAACGTCTTCGCACCTCTCGTGAATGTCTTTGAAAATCTCTTAAGCGTCTTCGAACCCCTCATGAATGTCTTCAAACGTATTATGAACGAATTCGAAAGTTTTTGAACATCTTCCAACCCCTCGTGAATGTCTTTGAAAGTCTCTTACACGTATTTAAACCCCTCATCGATGTGTTCAAACACATTCCGAATATCGTCACAGATCTCTTGAACGTCTTCGAACCTCTCGCGAATGTCCCTGAAAGTCTTTTGAACGTATTCGAAACCCTCGTGAATGCCTTTGAAAGTCTCTCAAGCGTCTTCGAACCCCTCATGAATGTCTCTGAAAGTCTCTTGAACGTATTCGAAAGTCTCTTGAACGTCTTCAAACGTATTATGAGTGTCGTCAGAGGTCTTCTAAACGTCTTAAAACCACTCCTGAATGTCTTTGAAAGTCTCTCTTAAGCGTTTTCGAACCCCTCATGAATGTACTCTAACGTATCATGAATGTCGTCGAAAGTCTCTGAACGTCTTCGCACCTCTCGCGAATGTCTCTGAAAGTCTCTTGAATGTCTTTGAAAGTCTCTCAAGCGTCTTCGAACCCCTCATGAATGTCTCTGAAAGTCTCTTGAACGTATTCGAAAGTCTTGTGAATGTCTTCGGAAGTCTCTGAACGTCTTCGCACCTCTCGCGAATGTCTCTGAAAGTCTCTCGAACGTATTCGAAAGTCTTTTAAACGTCTTCAAACCCCTCGTTAATGTCTTTGAAAGTCTCTCAAGCGTCTTCGAACCCCTCATGAATGTCTTCAAACGTATTATGAATGTTGTCGAAAGTCTCTTGAACGTCTTCGAAACTCTCGTGAATGCCTTTGAAAGTCTCTCAAGCGTCTTCGAACCCCTCATCGATGTCTTCAAACGTATTATGAATATTGTCAAAGGTCTCTTGAATCTCTTCGAAGGTCTCTGAACGTCTTCGCACCTCTCGCGAATGTCTCTGAAAGGCTCTTGAACGTATTCGAAAGTCTCTTTAACGTCTTCAAACGTATTATGAGTGTCGTCGAAAGTCTTTTAAACGTCTTCGAACCCCTCGTGAATGTCTTTGAAAGTCTCTCTTAAGCGTCTTCGAACCCCTTATGAATGTCTTCAACCGTATTATGAATGCTATCGAAATTCTCTTGAACGTCTTCGAACGCCTCGTGAATGTCTTTGAAAGTTTCTCAAGCGTCTTGGAACCCCTTATGAATGTCTTCACACGTATCATGAATGTCGTTGAAGGTCTCTTGAACGTCTTCAAGCCCCTCGCGAATGTCTTTGAAAGTCTCTAAAACGTCGTCGAACCCCTCATCGATGTCTTCAAACGTATTATGAATTTTGTCAAAGATCTCTTGAATGTCTTCGAAAGTCTCTGAACGTCTTCGCACCTCTCGCGAATGTCTCTGAAAGTCTCTTGAACGTATTCGAAAGTCTCTTGGACGTATTCGAAACCCTCGTGGATGCCTTTGAAAGTCTCTCAAGCGTCTTCGACCCCACAAGAATGTCTTCAAACGTATTATGAATGTCGTCACAAGGCTCTTGAACGGATTCGAAAGTTTCTTGAACGTCTTCAAACCCCTCGTGAATGTCTTTGAAAGTCTCTAAAACATCTTCGAACCCCTCATCGATGTCTTCAAACGTATTATGAATATCGTTAAAGATGTCTAGAATGTCTCACGAACATCTTCAAGCGTCTCATGAACGTCGTAGAAAGTCTCTTGAAACTCTTTGAACCCCTCATGCATGTCTTCAAACGCCTTATGAATGTTTTCGAACGTCTCTTGAATGTCTTCAAACGTCTTATATATGTCTTCGGACAAACCCCTCGCGAATGTCTTTGAAAGTCTCTCTTAACCATCTTCGAACCCCTCATGAATGTCTTCAAACGTATTATGAATGTCGTCAAATGTCTGTTGGACGAATTCGAAAGTTTTTTGAACATCTTCCAACCCCCGCGTGAATGTCTTTGAAAGTCTCTTAAACGTCTTCGAACCCCTCATCGATGTCTTCAAACATATTATGAACATCGTCACAGATCTTTTGAACGTCTTCGAACCTCTCATGAAAGTCTTTAAACGTTTTCGAAAGTCTCTTGAAGGTCTCACGAACATCTTCAAACGTCTCATGACGTTGTAGAAAGTCTTTTGAAACTCTTTGAACCGCTCATGCATGTCTTCAAACGCCTTATGAATGTTTTCGAACGTCTCTTGAATGTCTTCGAACGTCTTATGAATGTCTTCGGAAGTCTCTGGAACGTCTCACGAAGAGTACAATCTAATCAGTGATGGAGTTTAAAAAATGGTATAAAATCATGCCGATGATTCTCATCCACTTCGGTCAACATGGAGCTTATCGTTGATGTGCAGGGCTTCAAGAGACCCGTCAACGAATTTGTCCTGAAGGAGATGTCTATCGTCAAACTCCATAAGAAGAATGCTGAACCGCTGACGCTCGCCTTCGATGCGCCATTTGCATGGGACTCTACCGGCCAAGTACAAAATGACAAACAAATGGTTGGAACGCAATTCTCACGGATTACGATGGGATCACGGTGATATACCATAGGAGGCAGCTAGAACGATAATTCGAACCATCTTGCAAGGAGCTCCTACCATCTACGTGAAGGGATTCGAAAAATGCTCATGGATATCAAAATTCACGGATCCTGCAACAAAAATTGTTGACTTGGAGACCCTGGACTGTCCCTCGCTGCAGAATTTGTCAAACATCTCCGACTTTGAATGTCCCCATCATTTCTTCAATATGAAATATAATTGCGCCAATGCGAATGTAAAATCGCTGAAAAGCTGGTTGAGTGTATACGAAGCGCTGCGTGAGCGGAGGATTTAAAAAAACATGTTTAAATAAAAAAAAACATTTTGATATATATTCTTTTCGATTGTATTTATTCTTACATCCAACAGCAACGTGGAATATTTTTTATATTCGATGAAAGCTATCCTTTATACATTGTTGTGAGCATGTTGAAAACTCAACGATGTTAGCGACCAATGATGGTGATGCCGTTGAACTCATCATTTCCGACCAGCACAATGGTGTGCTCACTGTTTATTGAACGCGATGCTGCTGTATTGTCCGGCATAATAGTTCATGTATAGTTCATGTACAGTTCGTAATTGCGAGCCATTTCCAATATATTCTCGAACATCTTTGGACCGTGATTGAAGGCCTTCATGAGCCGTGCTGGTAAAAAGACAGCGAACTCGTCCATGATGTCCACTACGTAACGCTTTGCTAATTTGGTATGGGCAGCCCTCATGTCGGAGATTGGATAACACGATGGAACCTTGAGACAGCTTCTTCGTTGGGAAGAATTCCGCCGTTTTGCTGACAATGAGAAATCCATTTTTCATCGACGAAACAACTTCAAATGTTTCGAGGAACGTTTATTTTTTCTCACGAATAATATTGTCTCCCTCACAACACTTTTCACAATTCCGTTGCGGAGGTGGGGGGCCATCAATATGATCCAACATCTCAGGTGTATTGTAATGCTTCATGCATGGAAGATATGATAATATTTCACTGTCGTTTCGATGATGTTTCGGCAAACGATCCCACAGCATACCAATGTGTCGACTCCAATATTTTATGAGCAAGGTCTTTGGAACGTGTTCGAGCTCATTCTTCGTCAAGTCCCACGGGTTCTTGGCTGGGTGCACTGCATACATACTCACACATGCAAACATCTCGACGTTATCTTTCGGAATGAATACAAGACCGAATGCAATGTAATTTTATAAGGGCCTCCTATACTATAATGCTGCATAAAAAGTTTATCTGTAAAGTCTCATTTGACAACTAGCATTACAATTGCCTTACGTTGCCGAGAGTGTATCATAGACGCTGGCTTTCACATGCATATCCACATGTTTGAGAGAAATTTTCCTCCATTGTCTGGAAACGATTCACCTGTATCAATAACGCCCCTTAGAAAAGCGACGCATCGTGTACGATGTCCCCTGGCTGCCGGTGCCCTCCTTGGCCCGTACCTACAACTGTTATCGTCTCGTGCTTTTGGGCATTGACCCATGGTTTTGGGCATCCTCTTCCCGGCGTGACGTCACTTTCCGCACCTCTCTCCGCGAGCCGCAAATCCCCCTCCCCCAATTCCCCTAACGGGTCCCTAGACCTTCGCGCAACAGCCAGACACCTCCCTCCCCTTGCTATAGGCTCCTCACCCCCTCCCCTTCACCGCATACTCCCCGCCACACACTTCCCCCACCACATGATCAAACCCCTCCCCTTACCCCCGTCCCGGACTCCCCCCGTCCCCGTACTCCCCTCGCCACCACCTCCTCACCACCTCCCCCTCGCCGCATACTCCGCGCCACACATTTCCCCCACCACATGATCAAACCCCTCCCCTTACCCCCCGTCCCCGCACCCCCTCGCCACCACTTTATCCAGAACTCCCCTAGTTCTTCTACTGGAGTCCGACACACGAGACAGCCCACGGGGCCGACTTACGGTGCGTAATTTGCATTTTTACCCCCTCCTAAAAAAAAAAAATGCGGTATCTACACTTGTAGAAGAATACGTAGATCTCTTTCATCTACCTGGAGAACCCCTCCGATCAACACACGAATGCAAATATCGAATTCCCACTGTAGACGATCGACCGGTCAATACAAGACAATACAGACATCCGCCATTCCAAAGACTGGAAATGAAAAACAAATTAACGATCTGCTACAATTAAATATCATTGAACCCTCGAAGTAACCGTAAAATTCACTAGTCTGGGTAGTTCCGAAAAAAGGAGACCCAAAAGGCAATAAACGATGGAGACTCCTAATCGATTTCAGAACATTAAACGATATCACGATAGGAGATGCTTACCCCCTGCCGTTAATAACAGACATCCTTGACCAACTCGGCGGTGCGAAGTACTTCTCCATTTTTGACCTAGCATCTGGCTTTCATCAGATAGAAATGGATCCGAAAGACAAACACAAAACAGCCTTTACGACCCCTCACGGTCATTACGAATTCAATAGAATGCCATTCGGATTAAAAAATGCATCAGCCACATTGCAACGATTGATGGACCTTGTTCTAAAAGGGTTACAGGGTAATGATTTATTCGTATATCTAGACGATATCGCAATCTACGCACGATCAATCGAGGAACACGAAAGCAAATTTAGAAAACTTGCGGAAAGATTACGTAACGCAAATCTAACTCTCCAAACGGATCAATGCGAATTCTTGAGAACCGAAGTAAGATATCTGGGACATCAAATTTCTGCAGATGGATTAAAACCCAATCCAAAAAACATCGAAGCCGTGAGTGAATTCAAAATACCGAAAACTCCAAAGAACGTAAAAGAATTCCTAGGTCTAGCTAGATACTATCGCCGCTTCATAAAACATTTCGCAGAAATTGCCAAACCCCTTTCGGACCTCAGTAGCAAAAATGTTAAATTTCATTGGACATCTGAAGGTCAATTACTATTTGAAACATTGCGAGACAAGCTATGCTCAACACCGATTCTCCAATACCCAAATTTCTCCGAACCTTTCATCGTAACAACCGACGCATCCAACTACGCCGTCGGCGCAATCCTTTCGCAAGCAAAAGTCGGAGAAAACCCCACCGTCGCAGCTGT
>OX101784.1:7881289-7899084 GCA_944452715.1 Ophion slaviceki | reverse complement strand
GCGGCCGACCAAATTCGCGAGCGAACGAGATCGACCGGGTCTCACTCTGCGAAAGAGTGGTAAAATTTTATTATTACAAATTATTACATTTTTTCTCTCTGCCGGAATTCATCTTCGGCAGGTTTCTCCAAGGATCGAATTTTCTAGCAATGGCGATCGGAGAAGTCTCGCTCTACAGAAGAGCGGTAAAATTTGACTATCGCGAATTGTTTAGCGGTCATCGGTGAAAGTTTTTCGAAAAATCGTTTTGTTGAAAGCACTTTTAAAAAATCCTTGGAAACTTAAAAAATGTCACAATGCTCTTTGTTTAAACAATTGCGATTGGCACTTTTTCTCTGCCATGGCTTATCTTCGGCAGGTTGTCTGCGGCCGACCAAATTCGCGAGCGAACGAGATCGACCGGGTCTCACTCTACGAAAGAGTGGTAAAATTTTATTATTACTAAATTATTACTAATTATGCTGAAAAAATTCGTTTAGCATTTTTTCTCTCTGCCGGAATTTATCTTCGGCAGGTTTCTCCAAAGATCAAATTTTCTCGCAATGACGATCGGAGAAGTCTCGCTCTACAGAAGAGTGGTAAAATTTTACTATAGCGAATTGTTTAGAGATCATCGGTGTAAAATTTTCGAAAAATCGGTTTGTTGGAAGCACTTTTACAACATCCGTGGAAACTTAAAAAATTTTACAATGCTCTTTGTTTAAACAATTGCGTTCGCCATTTTTTTCTCTGCCATGGCTTATCTTCGGCAGATTGGCTGCGGCCGACCAAATTCGCGAGCGAGCGAACGCGATCGACCGAGTCTCACTTTGCGACAGAGTGGTGAAATGTTATAATTATTGCTAAAATAAATACGTTTAGAATTTTTTCTCTCTGCCGGGATTTATCTTCGGCAAGTTCCTCCAAGGATCGAATTTTCTAGCAATGACGATCGCAGGAGTCTCGCCCTACAGAAGAGCGGTGAAGTTTTACGATCGCGATATGTTTAAAGGAGGACACCAGTGGAAAACTTTCGAAAAAACATTTTTTTTAAACATTTAAAGAATCCTTATAACCTCCAAAAATATTATGAAAATTCGTTTATAGCCGAAAAAAAAACAGTTTTAACGTGGTTTTCGAGCTATTTTTATAGGGTCTCCGGCGCTGAAAAGCGTCTTCGGCGATGCCATGCCGGTAGTCGCAATTCTCAACTCTTGTACGCCTATTATCTATGGGGAGAAATTCACCGACTAAAAATAGTTTTATTTTCGACCAAAAGGTGGGATTAGATTATGGAAACAAAAGTTCTTCAGCTCTGTCGTTTAACCGTTGACTTCACACACGTTTTTTCTCCAAACCACGCTTTCGAAATCGGGACGCAGCAGAACTCGAACAATTTTCGTCCAATCGACTAATCCAATTTATTCAATTTTTCAAAGTGTTTTTTGAAGCGCTGTATCAATGTGAAAAATGGTCGCATCGAGATGAAAAAAAGCACCATGAAGCTTCAAGTTTCTAGTTGCGGAATCTGTTGTCAAAACAAATTTTTGAGCTACTGTAATCGCGCAATAATAAAAAATAGCGAGAGAAAATTTGTTTCCAAATTTTTTGGGTTTTTTTTCAAGGGTCCACGCGCTCGAGAATGTTATTTCAGTTAAATACATGTATAGGTCAGTTAGCTTGTTTATTCAGTTTCAATTTGGTTTTTTTGTCTCTCTACGTCAATTTTTTGCTAAGATATCCAACTTTGAATGTAAAAAGATCCTTTTGTCTTCGATCACCGTTTTCTCAGCAACCAATGATTGCACGGGAAGCTTTGAAAACTTAAATAAATTTCCTACCCAACCCTTTCGTTGATTTTTTTTAGAAAAAAAAAAAAACATTTTTTCCGCATTAATATTAATTTGAAAAAAGACAAAAAATGACTTTTTATGGTTTTTCAGTAAATGTACTACTACTTCATATATTATAGTAAATGTATAATACTTTAAGTAATGATGGAAAGACTAACGTTGCCCGGTTGTTAAGATCAAGAAAAAAAAAGTTCAAAAAATTTCAATTTTTTTTCTTCAAATTTGTCAAACATTTTAGGAAACAATACTGACTCATTTTTACACGATGCGACCTTTGCGCACCATAACGCCACTCATCTTTAATTGCATTAATTAAAAGTTGATACCCCCAAGCTGTATTCACTAGTCGATCTGAGAACTTGTATGAGATGAATTCTCGATATTTTCTGCGAAGGTTATTAGGGTTACAAAAAAAACTTTCTTTCAAAACTGATCTTTTTTTAAAGAAAAAATCAATTAACATTTTTTTAAACTACTCTTTTTGTGGTAATTTTTTTCTACGTTTTGGTAAAAAAATTAATCTAAAGTTTTTGTAAACTTTAACTTCTTTCAATTTTTGTTCATGCCTAGTTTGAAAAAAAACCTGTTTTCTGGAACCCTAATAACCTTCGTAAAAAATATCAAGAGTTAATCGCATAAATGTTCTCAGATCGACTATTGAATACAGTTTGGGGTTATCAACTTTTAATTAATGCAATTAAACATGAGTGAAATTATAGTGCGCAAAGGCCGAATCGGGTAAAAAATGAGTCAGTATTGTTTCCTGAAATGTTTTACAAAGTTAAAAGCAATATTTTAAAAAATTGAGATTTTTTGAATTTTTTTTCTTAAGGTATCCCTTTTGCGTAGGGCCGTATTTTGTGGGGGCATAAGCAGGGCCTTCTGAATCGTCGGAAAATTACAATTGCGCTTAATAAAAAAATAAGTTAGAATGGATTATTATACACAACGATAAACTAGAATAAAAAATTTCGTGCAAATTTAGTAGATTGAGACAGTTTTACATTTATTTGAAACGTCGCGGCTACAAAAATTCATCTGTTAGTCACATTTTTCAAGTCAAGTTTTAACATTAATATTTTCTTTAAACGTTCGGTGACCCTCTGTTTTTATTGTCGTTACGGAATCTTTAGACTTTTTCACACCTGTGAGCAGTTTATACCAGGCATCTGAAGTTATTTAGTGTATAAATTATTAGATAGAAATGTGGCCAGCGTGACATGTCCATAAAGCGCTGTATAAATGAGACGATTTTGAGGGCCGTAATTTTTCGTTAAAGGTTCGGTAACTTGGCTTGAAATTTTACCAGTATACTGGGATGCATTTTTACTTAATTATAGACGAAAATCAGTTAAGTGTAAAATATTTGGGTTCGTGAAAGGAATACCTTAAATTTAACAAGAAACTAGTGCAAATTTGTGAAAAGAGTCGAAGAAAATTGGTCTTTCCATTTTGATGATGATTACACGATGTTTAGAAACAATACACTTGTGCCTTTTATTGTTCTGTAAAATATTGATCAATGAGTCCGGAAAAACGGTTCGATGGATCAATTTGAAAATTAACAGGGCTATTGGGGCTATATTACGCTTGAAAAAAAAACGCGGCAACATTAGTGTTTCCATCAATATTTGTAAGGTAATAGTAGATTTACTGACAAACAATAAAAAGTCACTTTTTGTCCTTTTTTCAAATTAATGTTAAGGGTGAAAAAATGTTTTTCTGAAAGATCAACGAAAGGGGCTGGTAGGAAATTTATTCAAGTTTTCAAAGTTGCCCTTTAATTTCCGTTGCAATCATTGGTTGCTGTGATATCGATGAACAAAGACAAAAGGATCTTTTTTATTTAAAGTAGGATATCTCAGCAAAAAACTGACGTAGAGAAACAAAAAATGCAAATTAAAGCTGAATCAATAAGCTAACGGACCTATACATTGAGTTACGTGGAAAAAAAATTAACTAGCCCCTGAAACCTTGAAAAAAAAACAAATAAATTTGGCAATTTTTTTCCTCCGCTATTCTTATGATAGAGAGAAAACCGCAGCTCACAAAAAAAAATTGCCAAAAAATCGCGAAACTAGAAACTTGAAGCTTCGAAGGCTTTTTTTTATCTCTATGCGACCATCTTTCACATAAATGCAGCGCTTCAAAAAAGACTCCAAAAAATGAAGAAATTTTCTGTTCCTTTAATTATTTGGAGTAGTATATAAAAATTATGGTCGAAAACACGAACTTTTTTTCAAACTCGTTACGATTTTTTAATGATTATTTTGAAATTTCTCCCCGTACTTGACTTCTAAAACTAACATAATTAACAAAAATATTTCGCTCTTAGTTCCAGGATTAAATGTACGATAGTTCTACTGCGTTCCGTGGAGAGAGTATGAGGTTGAAGTTTGTATCGTTGGAACGCAACGAAAATTAATATTCGTGAATTCCTTTAATTTATTTTTGCAAATCTTGCTCACAAAAAACTTCTAACTATTTTTTAAGATGTTTATTTAGCGATCTACAATATAAATCTTAAAAAAAAAGATTTTCTATAACAATAAAAATATAAAAAATAAAATGTCAGCAAGAGCTTTCGTTGCGTTCCAACGATGCAAACTTCAACACTATGGAGAGGGTTGACTGAAAACCAGTAGTGCTATAGCAACTCGTACACAGCGATTTTCTATTCTTTTGACAAATAAACTCTTTTTACGTACTTCAATATATACGTGATAAAGCCGAAAAGTTCTTTTGACACATGTATTTTATTGGTTTCTTTTTTTAAAAATCTAAAAAAATGGTCGAAAATGGGCAGTGACGGTGGTGTTCTCCTTCCTTGACACACTGCGTCATTTTGACCTGAACGAATTTGAAATAAAATGCTGACTTTACCAAAATAGAAAGTTTTCAATAATTTTGTACAACAATTCAACTTTAGGCTTTCCGAGTTACTAAAGACTTGCCCTGTGGAAAGGTGGTGACATCTTACCGTCCGTTTTAATAAATTTAAACAAATACCTCGACCACGATTCATATACACTTTGTCCACCGCTCGCCTCATGAAGGTATGGGTACGGTGCTGATGTCATCAGACGACGGAGATTCAGCCCGGACAGTGGCTTATTCTCCTCGAAAAGTTTCATCGGAAATATTTTGTCCATAGTCCACCAGGGAACGGAGAAGAAACTCTGCGTTACGCTGGTTTATCTCGAAACACAATTTTTCAAAACGGCACGCCGCATAACACCAAAAATTTTCATTATTTTCACTCCAAATTTTGAGTACACGTTTAAAATAATATTCCAAAGAGAAATACATACGGGACTTTCTATGAGTTAGTTATAACATTAGTAATTTACGAAATGATTATCCTTTTTTCTGTTGAAAATCAAGTTTTTGGATTAATGCTCCCCAATTATACAAAAATTAATATTTTCACAATCCTCTACGTATTTCTCTAGCTATACTCGTGTAAATTAATAGAATTTTTTTTATTTTATTCTAAAATAAAATTTGCGTCAGCTATACTGCGTGCCACAGAGCGTCTCAAATTAAACATGGCTCACCAGAATGGCTCCAGCGTAACCTTTTGGCATAATTTTTTAATATAATTTTCATTTCGGCCACTCGAAGATATGACTAATAACATCCTTAAATATTAATAGTCTCTCATTTGTCCTACAAAAAAAAATCGCGAAATATCACTCAATTTTGGCCGTTTACAGTAGTGTAAGCCCTTATGGTAAAACGAGCGTGCGCTCTTGATTTCTATTGATTTTGTTCAAATTTTAACCAGACATTGTTCATATTATTATGCAAGTTTGAGTGAAATTTCAGAACAGTTGACTATTTAGATTGGGAGATAATAGATTTTTCAATAGCAACTTTTAACACTGCAGGGTCTGCATTGGCCGAAAGTCAGGTCACATAATTCGGCGTACTATTATTGGGTTATTCATTTTGAAAAAAAATTATGATTAGATAGCAAACTCGTTAGGAAACGAGTGAAAAAAGTTTGGATTGTCTTTGCTATTCAGTTTTGTTAAAGACGTTCAGTAATGACAGAATAACTCTCGGTAAAAAATATTTGTCCCCTATGATAAGAAGACATTATGCAACACCGTAGAACAGTATTGTTTAATATGTCGAGAAAAAAGATAATTATCGTGTTTCTAAAGTTGAAAACTTTTAACGTAAAAAGAAATATTTGCGTTATAAACATTAATATTTTATATTGCTTATGTTATTGCCTTGTGTCTTTTTATAGAGGACAAATATTTGTTACAAAAAATTACGCTGTCTAAATTTCAATGCAGACCCTGCAGTGTTAAAAGTTGCAATTTCAAAACCCATTATCTCCGAATCTAAATAGTCGACTGTTCTGAAATTTCACTGAAACATGCATAATTATACGAACAATGTCTGGTTAAAATTCAAACAAAATCTATAAAAATCAAGAGCGCATGCTTGTTCTACCTTAACACGTTCAACCGTTGAGCATTCAATTCTGTTGGGCTGAAGGTTTGGACCCATCGACTCTGAGTATGAGATGATGGTAGCCGTAACCATTGCAACGTAAGAAGGCCCTAGCGTCCTCGCCCTTTGTTTTGAAACATACATACGTAAGCGAAAGGCCTTGCACAGATTGGTGGTGCGATCCATGGCGAGATATTGTTCCTTGAGGTCAGCCTCGCTGGCGCTCTCAGAGAGATTGGAGACAGCGGTGATATCCTCTCGACGCCGGGACTATATATTGTGGCTGCGACGATTGACGTGGTTTCTTATCCTCGGCAGTACATACTTGCTGCACTGGATAAATCCGATGGTCCATCTAGATGATAAATCCGACGCTATTTTAGTTCTGGTTCTTACATGATAGCCCAGGTACCATACCTACCACGTGTGTGCGTACCGTATCGGTACTAGCATTAGTATGGTGAGGATACGGAACCGGTATATCTTACTATTGCACAGTGTACCGGTACCATACTAGTAACACGTACATTTGCGTGTAGCATGTACTACCGTACAGGTACACCGTAGGGTACCACCTCTTTCATCGGAGATGAAAGTTTTCTTGCATCGGAGCCCTTGGCTGTTTGACACATCGGCGAGTGGGAAAGCAATGCGAGGGAAAATCGTGGCAAATAACAAAGTACGTAAATTGAAGTTATGAAGTTATAGCACGTACGTACCTTGACTTCCGGTGTTTTCTCCTTCGGCTTCTCGCTGTCACTATGTTCCTCGATCTTCTTCGTGTAATCGGTCGCGGCGGTTTTCTCGTCGATTACTTCTCGTCAGTGGTGTGCCGGCGAGCTGAGGCGACGTCCTCGACCACCGCGCTCGTTTCGTTTTTCACGTCAAAAAAAAACTCACCAAAACGCAACGAAAACAAACTTCACTCTATCACACACTATTACACATCGCTTGAAATATATTTCGCACGAATGTGTGAGGTTATAGCTCAGGCTTTCGGCCTGTCAAAAATAAATTGTTCCGGAAGGAGGCGAGCGCGGTCGGTAAAAAAAGGCGAAGCGAGCTGCGCGCCGCTAGTGAGAAAACGGATGAACTGAACACTCGCTCCGGTAACTGATATTTTGAGCTTAGTCGATACATTTTTGCTACATTTATGTAAAAATTTCAAAATGCTTTTTCTCCGCCATTTGTTCATGAAAACAGGTGAAACAAAGCTTAAAATGTGTGCTTTTTTGCGGTCCAGAGGATGACGCTCAGAAAATCACCGAAAATGCGATGCAATGGTTAATAATTCACCATTTTTCGCAGGGTAACCACAAACTGTAATTTTTTTTTGGAAATTTTGGATGACGGAGAGCATCATCCCCTCGGAGCAAGTGCCCTGCATGCACACAACAAATTTCATTCCAATCGGTTGTTCCGTTTGGGAGAATTCTTTTTTCAAAATTTCGAAGCGGTCGGAGGCATGTGGCACATCGCCTTAATCAACTCAGTACAACAAATTTCTAAATGGAATCTGCGAGAATGACAGTTTTAATATTATTCAAAAATAATCCTCGTGGTCGAATTGAGGTTAAGCACGACATTTACATACAGACGATTAACAGACACCAAATTTAATCTAATTAATTGAAGCAAAACATTACACAAAATATAACATTTATTGTCATATGGGCCCCACTTGCAAAAAAGAATATAACTTTCACTTGAACATCACTTTTACAACCTCAATCAAATCACGCGCATGTAAACTCGGGTTAATATGACATCTGCATGCTATTCTTTTTTTCATCACTCGAATAACACACATTATAGACACGTGTATTCACGGCTTATTATATTTAATATTTCAAAATATTCTGAACAAAAAAGACGATGAAAGAAAGCAGCGATTATACCTTCCCTTCCGAAACACGGGAAACACGATGAGATGCGCTGGGCCCGAAGCACGACGCACGAAACGCTACGGGGTCACACGTCACAGAACACGGTGTACGACACTAGCGACGCTTATGGCGAATCCGTAAAGCTCACACGTACTTCTTATAAGCTTTCTGCGTAACCATTACAGAACTTAAGTATATAATGTATGTAATCGCAATGTTATAGCGATTACGCTTTTTTGACAGGCTACTTCTTTCACTGTAAAAAGGCTGGCTGCACACCTATAGTTAACTTGCCCTATAATCTCCTCTAACTTTTAAAATGCTCGTAATGCGCGCCCTTTTTTCGTGCAATAACGTACCGGCAGAGGCTCAGCAATATGTCCCCCACTCAGAAGAAACTAGCACAAGTGATTCCGAGTGCAAAAGACCAAAGACCACCATTAAGTGCACCAGGAGTATACAAAATACCCTGCTCATGCGGTAAAGTGTACATAGGGGAAACCGGGAGGAAGATCAGTACACGGATCAAAGAGCCTGTCCAGATGAGGCGTATTACGCGCGAGTCCACTCGCGCGTTTCAATTTCTATTGCGTCCAGATACCGCGTTTTACGCGCGTTTCTATGCTGGGAGGGATCCAGCCATTATCACGCAAATACGTCCCACTCGCAACTGACTCGCGCGTAGTACTGGACGCGGCAATGGCACCCGAGTATCTCGACTCGCGCGTCGTTCGCACGAGTCGAGAGTCTCGCTCATTGCACGCGTTTTACGCACGAATGACGCGCGTAGGCATCTGGACGGGATATATGTAGCTCTAGTATCTCGGCTACGCGCGAGTGGACTCGCGCGTAAAACGCATAATCTGGATAGGCTCAAAGAACATCAACGGTGTATCAAATATGGCCATATTACACAATCGGCGCTGGCCGAACATTGGATGGAGACTGGTCATGCCATCCAGTTCGACAAAGCCCAAAGTCTGGCCCCATCAAATAGCTATTTTTCCAGGAAACACCGAGAAGGCTTAGAAATCCGAAAACATCCGGACAACCTAAACAGAGATGGAGGATATCACGTCAATCCTATTTGGCACACCATCCTCCCGGTTTTTTTAATTGACCAGCTGATCAATTAAAACATCTGATTGGCTGGTGCAGCGATCTGGAACGATGACTGCAACTATATAAGGAATACCTGAGACACGAGAGCTTCAGTATCGGAGCTCTCAGCCCTGATGATGCAGACTGTAACGTTTGCGAAACGTCGGCACAACGCTGATCCTCAACACGGCCTCCATCCGGAAGCCACAAACTCTTCTCATTACATAAAGAGCCGTGAAAGCCTTAAAACTAAAATGTCCCCCACTGGCTTTGCATGGTGGCGGGAATTGTTTAAATCGAAATTCGAGGTCGTACTAATAATAAGTCTTATTAAGGATGTTCTTGCGCCAGAAACATAATAGTATATACAAAGTAAAGTTAAAATTATCAGATACAATTTTTTATAGATAATTTTTTGAATTTTTGCGTGAATCTTCTTGAGCGTCATATTGTGTGTATACAAAATTTAAGAAGGTTTCACTGTCTAGTAATCGAGATATTCAGTGTTTAAAATTGCAAATTGAACATGAGGTCTTATGAGAAGTGACGAATAAAGATTATATTTTACAACAAATAACACCATTTCTAGACGGTCAGACTTTCTCAAATTTTACCCACAGTGGAGTATGATTGTTAAGAAGGTTCATGCGAATTTTAAACAATTAATCTTTAAATTCGTCTAACGCGAAAACATCCTTAAGGTACTAGTCCTAATTAGAATTTTGAAAAAATCGAGTATTTTACATTTTTCTTCTCCTTAGACGTTCAGAAATCAACACCTAAAATATTTTTGAGAAATTCGAGTTATCAAGAGTTGCAGCAGCGACTCGACGCCATAAGAGTACACTACAAGAATACGACGAAAAAAAGTTGAAACACGATTTTCTCGAAATGACGTTCTTTCAAATGGCCGACAGTTATAATCCCCGGACTCACTTGACTCATATTGGCGCGTTTTGTTTGTTAATATATCCTGCACAACAATTTACCACAATTTGGCCGAAAAATAAAAATACACAATTTTAGCAAGAAAAAATAGTGAAAAAAGCGGTCAATTTTTGACAATTTGGTTCAAACATCCGCCATTTTTTTGTTTTCATCGATTTTGTATTAACTGTGGTAAATTGTTGTGTACGAAACCTTTCTCTTTAAAATGCTTTTTGATTTTGTTGTCTCAGACTTGCCAATCCTGAGATTAACTGTCGGCCATGGGACCAGGTATTATTTTCAAAGACGCAACTTAGGCGCCGTCTAAAAAAATATTCAATGAATCAAAATAAAAAAATATTTTTTCGTATTTTAGAAGGTTGAAACAATATTGTAAAAGGATAAGTTTTATAGCTATATCCAATAATGGAGCTGAAAAAAAACATCTTAAATTTTTTCTTTTTGTCGGCCTAAGTTAATATTAATGTTAACATACATTATCAAGCATAGGATAACTGGCAGGCAGAGGCTTACCGAGAAGTTGGAAAAACCCGCCCTTAATCATAAAAAAATCGGCAACGTTTCATATCATTTACATAACTTGAATATCATAAATGTTAAAATCACATCGTTACAGGTATAATATGTAACGGTTACGATATGTTGGCTATGTAACTACGACATTTTACCGTTCTAGAACATTCACATTATGTACGTATTACCATTGTTATACTCACATGGTTGTAACAATGTTAGGTGGCTGTTGCAAGTACTGGTTATACAACTTCAATATCGCAACATTTTATAACATATATATTGTCTGAATATTACCAATTTTTTATTCACATCGTTATAAGCATAATATGTAACAGTTACAATATGCTAGTTATGTAACTGCAATATTATATTGTTTTAAAACATTCACATTATGTGCGTATTACCATTGTTATACTCACATGGTTGCAACAATGTTATGTGACTGTTGCAAGTACTGGTTATGCAACCGCAATATTGCAAGATTTCATAACATATACATTACTTGAATATTACCGATGTTACATTCACATTGTTATCAGCCTAATATGTAACAGGTACAATATGTTGGTTATGTAACTGCAATATTATGTAACTTGCACAACGTTTACATAACCTGAATATTACCAATGTTATACTCACATTGTTATACACATGTTATGAGACTGTTATACATTTTGGTAATGCAACCATGATGTTACCATGGTACGTTATATGCATATGACATACAGGTATCGAGTGAAACATTGCAGTGTTATTTCCATATTACATAACAGTTATACTACACAAGTGTCACATTGTGATATTAATTGTAACTTCCACGTTATATTGCCGTTACATGACTGGTTTACTGGGTATTCATACAGTTCCCATGTTCGGAAACTCATGGAGATTGGTGCATCTTTGGCAAGAAACTTTAACAGTTGAATTTTTCGCTGATCCATGACTGTCACATACGGCACGAGCCATTCTATTTTATGCAATACGAGTTTGTAGTCTTCGGGCGCTGTTTGTACAATGGCATTGTCGTCGGTCTTTGATCTCGTGAGAATCAACTCGGGCTTGGCATTTACGACAATTTTCCGATAATCTTCGGAAAATCCGTGGAGCATGCTGAGCGGTATGCAGACATCAAAATTTCCCGATACATCTACAATCTGCTTGGTCTCTTCGACATCGAGCCATCCAGTGTTCTCGAACATAGAACTTTTGGCCGGTGAGAGAGATGAATATCCCTTAATTACACTCGTAATGCCGACATTCTTATTACGATCGATTTCTATGGCAATCAACTCATATCGCACTTCCTCAAACAAATGACAAATGGCATTGTTGACGAGACTTGCAGCAGTGGTTGGCGCCCCATCACGCTTGGATAATTTTCCACATATGTGTAGGGATCTCTTGCTTGGCAGGATGGAGAGGTCTTTGTGTTGGATGGCAATACGGATTTCATCGCTGTTATTGAAGGTTGAAGATGCATATGGCTGATGAGCGTGAATCTCACAATGGATGATGGATTCATCAAAGATCCCGGGCGCCATAATGTTTACAATTACTTCTTTCATTTCACGCAACAGATGCACAGAGCACGGACTAAATAATTTTTTACACGCTTTCGCCACGCACTTTGAGACCCAAACTCTTCAAGAGTAGCACGTTTTGAGTTGTTAGCACTTTGGACGCTGGTCGACGACTGATTGTTTTTATCCATGGCTGTAGTAAGGGGGCCACTATGGCGACCCCCACTCCTATCCCCACTCCTATCCCCACTCCTATCCCCACTCCTCGGTAGCCGAGGTGGTGGGGATGGAGTGGGGATGGTCGTCCATATCCCTGCCCCTCTCCTCGGTATCCGAGGTGGAGGGGATGGAGTGGGGATTCCCCCCACGCCCCGCGGGGTGCGGAGGGGGCACGGCCGGAGTGGAGGGTTCGCCATAGTGGCCCTTTTTTTTACTTTATGAAAATTGATTTTTTTTAGAAATAAAACTGTTGTACTCACGGAGGCCGTTGCTGCTCCTGGTGACGGCGAGCTCCGAGGCTAAACACACACACACACACACACACACACACACACACACACACACACACACACACACGCCCACACGAGCACGAGTGTCACGGCTCGTTCTCCCACCCCTCCGGCTCGAACGACTCGTCGAACCCGTCGTCGGGCCACCCCGCGTCGTAAAAAGCAACGGGCTCGGGCCCGTCGTTCAACGCCGCGATGAGCAGCGTCGCGACGTCGACTCCGTTGTACATATGCACGCAGGGGAGGGGGGTGCCGTTTTCGGCCACAGCCACGACGGTGCGGTTCTCTACGAGATCCGAGAGCAAGTCCGAGACGAAAGGGATGGCCTCGAGATGCGCGATCCCCGAAACCGTACACTGGATAACGAGGCCCACAAAAGGGCGCGGGGGTATACAGCGAGTCCGTGTCTGCGTACCCGCTGTACCCCTCATCGACAAAAAAAACTTCGCTATATCCCTCGGAGTCGCACGACACTATATTCCCGCGGAGCACGTCACAGCCACCCGCGGGGATTAACACGCACGACGCGCCCGGCACAATATCGTCGAACGGGAGGCGTACTCCAGCCCGACGCTGCACGTAAAACGCGTACAGGGCTTCCCGCAACCACTCACGTGTTTCGTCCGTCGCCACTGTGCGTACGTATACGGACAAGCCGTCGACGTGGGAAACGCGGCACGCGAACGGGGCCACAGGGAGCTCGAGGCACTCGGGATACATTTTTTCGTGGACTGATGGAACGCGCACGACGGAGTCTGAAGAGCAACTGAAGCTGCCAGTCGCATGAAGACCCTCTTTTGCAAATTTTGACAGGTCAGCATAATTGCACGTGTGCGAGGTATCCGATGCATCGTTCTACGATGAGCTCATCCGACGGCGAGCACAGAGCTTAGATAGCATAGATGCTCGTGTACAAGCTAAGCGATGCAATTTAGCTTCGCTCCGCGATGAGTTCATCCGCCGGTGAACTCACCGCAGGAGTTTGCGAATTATGCTGACAACTGTCAAAATCTTTTGCGCAGCAACCCACATGGGAGAAGCCGTATTCTCGGCCTCTCCTCTTTGTACGGATATTCGTACCTGCTATAGAGTGCGCACACCGACGGGCACGAAAATACGTGTGCCGTGGCATCGGGCCGCTTGCTGGCACACACACACACACACACACACACACACGCGCGCGCACCCTCGTAGCAGCCCGCAAGGGAGAAGCCGTATTCTCGGCCTCTCCTCTTTGTGCGGATATTCGTACCTGCTATAGAGCGCGCACACCGACGGGCGCGAGCATACGTGTGTCGTGGCATCGGGGCAAACAGCAGGGAATGCGCAAAGAAATTTTGTTTTTCGATATATGGTCTTTTCAACGAACATAGAGAGTTTTGTCCTGAAAATCAACACCACTACTTTGGACTGAGGTGTTCGTTCGTTCGTAACAAACGAAAGATCATACGAGGGTAATGAACGATGAAACGAACAATCGAACGAGCGCAACGAACGAACGATCGGGTGAACGGAACGAACAAATGACCCAAAGAGAACACCGATTTTGATTTCGATTCCTTTTACGTCGATTTAGATTTTTTTTACGATATTTTATTACGATAGCCGTTTTTTATTTCGTTTTTCATTTTTTAACTTTCCATTTCAGCTTTTATTTTCAAAAAGAATATAGCTTGAGAACATTCATTTGAATTTTCATTTCAATGACGATTTCGATTTTTGAATTTTTATTTCAATGTCAATTTCTATATCTGGTGTTTTAATTCTATTTTCAATTCGTTTCATAAAAATGAACGAACGAATGTACCGAAGAATAGAACGATCGCAACGAACGAATAAACGAACGAGTGAATGAACACAAGCTTCTTTTGCATATGAAAATACAGTGATTGAACGAAGGAATTAGACAACGAAAGATCGAACAAGCGTAATAAACGTTGGAACGAACGATCGAATGAGCGCTACGAACGGACGATCGAGCGAACGCAACGAGCGCACGAGCGATTAAACGAACGATCGAGCGAACGAACGAACGATCGAACGGACGCAACGGGTTAACGAACGAAAGATCGAGCGAGCGCATCGAACGAACGAACGTGTGAACGCATCGAACGATCGAACGAACCAACGAACATAAGGTTCTTTTAAATATCAAACAGCAATGATTACGCGAAGAATTTTATTTTCCATTGTTCGAGCACCGCGATAATTTATTCTCTACGATGATGGTGAGGAAAGCAGTGACTGTGACTGTATGATGAGTCGGTTATCTAGTGAAGCGATTAACATTCGACTCGTCAAGCGCGAATGAACGATCGAACGAGCGCAACGAACGAACGATCGAGCGAACGCAACGAACGAACGATCGAGCGAACGCAACGAACGAACGATCGAGCGAACGGGCGTAACGGGTTAACGAACGAAAGATCGAGCGAACGCATCGAACGAACGAACGTGCGAACGCATTGAACGATCAAACGAACCAACGACCGCAAGGTTCTTTTTCATGTCAAAAAGCAGGAATTGCGCAAAGAAATTTTGTTTTTCGATATATGGTTTTTTCAATGAACATAGAGAGTTTTGTCCTGAAAATCAACACCACTACTTTGGACTGAGGTGTTCGTTCGTTCGTTCGTAACAAACGAAAGATCAAACGAGGGTAATGAACGATGAAACGAACGATCGAACGAGCGCAATGAACGAACGATCGAGTGAACGGAACGAGCGCATCGAACGAACGAACGTGTGAACGCATTGAACGATCGAACGAACCAACGAACACAAGGTTCTTTTACATATCAAACAGCAGTGATTACGCGAAGAATTTTATTTTCCATTGTTCGAGCACCGCGATAATTTATTCTCTACGATGATGGTGAGGAAAGCAGTGACTGCGACTGTATGATGAGTCGGTTCTCCAGTGAAGCGATTGACATTCGACTCGTCAAGCGCGAATGAACGATCGAACGAGCGCAACGAACGAACGATCGAGCGAACGCAACGAACGAACGATCGAGCGAACGCAACAAACGAACGATCGAGCAAACGCAACGAACGAACGATCGAGCGAACGAGTGTAACGGGTTAACGAACGAGAGATCGAGCGAACGAACGAGCGGACGCATCGAACGAACGTGCGAATGCATTGAACGATCAAACGAACCAACGACCGCAAGATTCTTTTTCATGTCAAAAAGCAGGGATTGCGCAAAGAAATTTTGTTTTTCGGTATATGGCTTTTTCAACGAACATAGAGAGTTTTGTCCTGAAAATCAACACCACTACTTTGGACTGAGGTGTTCGTTCATTCGTAACAAACGAAAGATCAAACGAGGGTAATGAACGATGAAACGAACGACCAAACGAGCGCAACGAACGAACGATCGAGTGAACGGAACGAACGAATGACCCAAAGAGAACACCGGTTTTGATTTCGATTCCTTTTATGTTGATTTTTATTTTTTTTACGATACTTTATTACGATAGCCATTTTTTATTTGGTTTTTCATTTTTTATTTCAATTTCGTGAAACATCGACTGAGTACACGCTCGGGGACGAAATCTCCAGACTTTCTAAAAGTATATCGCTTGAGCTTGAGAACCTTAATTTCAGCTTTTATTTTCAAAAAGAATATAGCTTGAGAACATTGATTTGAATTTTCATTTCAATGACGTTTTCGATTTTTTTACTTTTTATTTCAATGTCAATTTCTATATATGGTTTTTAATTCTATTTTCAATTCGTTTCATAAAAATGAACGAATGAACCCACCAAAGGATAGAACGATCGCAACGAACGAATAAACGAACGAGTGAATGAACACAAGTTTCTTTTGCATATGAAAATGCAGTGATTGAACGAAGGAATTAGACAACGAAAGATCGAACAAGTGTAATAAACGTTGGCACGAACGATCGAATGAGCGCTACGAACGGACGATCGAGCGAACGCAACGAACGCACGAGCGATTAAACGAACGATTGAGCGAACGTACGAACGAACGATCGAACGGACGCAGCGGGTTAACGAAAGATCGAGCGACCGCGTTAAACGAACGAACGTGTGAACGCATTGAACGATCAAACGAACCAACGACCGCAAGGTTCTTTTACATATCAAACAGCAGGGATTACGCAAAGAATTTTTTGTTTTTTTTTTCGATGCATGGTTTTTCAACGAACATGTGTATCCCTGACAATCGATACCACTACTTAGGACTGCGGTGTTCGTTCGTTCATTCGTTCGTTCGATGGACCGGTCGATGCGCTCGTTCGTTCGGTATTCCGATTGTGCGATCCTTCGAAGGTTCGATCGCTTGTTCCTTCATTCACTCGCTGCGTTCACTCGATCGTTCGTTGCGTGCATTCGATCTTTCGTTCGTTTAACGGACGAACGAGCGAACGACCGGACGATCCGTTCTTTCACTCGTTCGTTGCATTGATATTGGGCGAAAAAAACCCTCGATTTTCGTTCACAAAGAACTATGAATCGAAAAGAAAATTCCTCGGCCAATCACTGCTTTTTTTAACATCTAAAAGCAGCTTACTTTCTACTTTCGTTTGATTGCTCGCCCGTTCGCTTGATTGTTCGTTGATTTCCTTCGATCGCTCATTGCGTTTGTTCGGTCCTCTATTCATTGCGTTAACTCAATCGCGGTCCGAATTGGAAGCATCGATTGTCAGTGAAAAAAATGCTGGATTTTCGCCTACAAAAAGCGTTGCATCGAAAAAAACCCCTTGACCAAACACTGATGCTTGACATTTGAAAGAAGCTTACTTCCTCCGTTCGTGCGATCGTTCGTCCGTTCTATTGATTTTCGGTGAAAAAAAACGCTCGATTTTCGTTCACAAAAACTTTGCATCGTAACAAAATCCCGCCCAATGCCACGACACACGTATGCTCGTGCCCGTTGCGTTCGTTCGTTCAAACACTGATTTTGTATATGTAAAAAATGTCGTCTATTCGTTCATAGGCCCGCTGTGTTCGTTCGATCGTTCGTTAAGTTCTGGACCCAA
>OX101784.1:7741289-7878789 GCA_944452715.1 Ophion slaviceki | reverse complement strand
ATGAGCACTTCTCGAATCCCTTGGCATAGATCGTAGGAGCTCCTTCCAATATTCCTCGAATTGCCGTTCTAGCTGCCTCGTATGGTATGCCGCTGTGTTCCCATCGTATTCCATGATAATTGCGTTCCAGCCACTTGTTTGTCATTTTGTACTTGGCCGGTAAAGCGTCCCAGGCGAATGGTGCATCGAAGAAGAATGTCAGCGGTTCAGCGTTCGTCTCATGGAGTTTGACGATGGACATCTCCTTTAGGACAAATTCGTTGACGGGTCTCTTGAAGCCCTGCACATCGATGATAAGCTCCATGTTGACTGAAGTGGGCGCGGATCATTGGCATGATTTTATACCAATTTTTTAACTCCACCACTGATTGGATTGTACTCGACAATACGATCATGGAGGATCATACAGTACGCTGAAGTTTGTGGCGGAATATTGTTTTTCAATTCAAACTCAAGGCGCACATCAACAGGACCGGACTTGAGCGAATCGTTTTGTTTTGAGCAGTCAATGACAACGAGGGGGGCTTTTTCTAAAAATTCCACCCTGCTCAGCCATGGTTCAGCCTCTTTGTTGTAATAGGTCGGTTGAAAGTTTGCATACATCTCGTAGAGAAGAGCATATTGATTTTGATCAATGTTCAAATTCAAATTTCCATATGGATAACATTGCGAGTTGAGGTATAGTTTGACGTCGCTCAGGTTACAATGATCAAAGTGGCTCGCATTGTGTTGTTTCTTATTTTTCCGTTCCGTCTGCAACGCGAGTATGACATATCGTGGCTTCTCCAGCTGATTCGAAGTTTTCACAGACCACACGTGCTTGGAGGTGGCAGGCAGCAATAGATATTCATACAGTTCCCATGTTCGGAAACTCATGGAGATTGGTGCGTCTTTGGCGAGAAATTTTAACAGTTCAATTTTTCGCTGATCCGAGACTGTCACATACGGCACGAGCCATTCTATTTTATGCAATGCGAGTTTGTAGTCTTCGGGCGCTGTTTGTACAATGGCATTGTCGTCGGTCTTTGATCTCGTGAGAATCAACTCGTGCTTGGCGTTTACGACAATTTTCCGATAATCTTCGGCAAACCCGAGGAGCATGCTGAGCGGTATACAGACATCAAAGTTTCCCGATACATCGACAATCTGCTTGGTCTCTTCGACATCGAGCCATCCAGTGTTCTCGAGCATAGAACTTTTGGCCGGTGAGAGAGATGAATATCCCTTAATTACACTCGTAATGCCGACATTCTTATTACGATCGATTTCTATGGCGTTCAACTCATATCGCACTTCCTCAAACAAATGACAAATGGCATTGTTGACGAGACTTGTAGCAGTGGTTGGCGTCCCGTCACGCTTTGATAATTTCCCACATATGTGTAGGGAACTCTTGCTCGGCAGGATGGAGAAGTCTTGATGTTGGATGGCAATACGGACTTCATCGCTGTTATTGAAGGTTGAAGATTCATATGGTTGATGAGCGTGAATCTCACAATGGACGATGGATTCATCAAAGACCATGGGCGCCTGAATGTTTACAATTTCTTCTTCCATTTCACACAACAGATGCACAGAGCACAGACTAAATAATTTTTTACACGCTTTCGCCACGAACTTTGAGACCCAAACTCTTCAAGAGTAGCACGTTTTGAGGTGTTAGCGCTTTGGGTGCTGGTCGACGACTGATTGTTTTTATCCATGGCCGTTTATTGTTATTGGAAGATCTGTTGAAAACAATGCCCATCACGACTTTATATGCAGGCGTATGGTGATTACTTCACCGCGGAAATTTACCAAATCACCGTCTTGATCCACTATGCGAAGCTGTATCGTGTCAATCGTTCGGCTCGTGATTGGCAGATAAATTACGTGGGAGGGAACTTCAATGATCTTATAGCCCGGTGGCACAGATGGAAAAAATTCATGAATTGTGTGTACTTTTTGTCCGTTAATATAGGCACCAGCGGTAATGTTGCACTCAACGCGTAGGGCGTTCACTTTGAGAATGGCTACTGGACGATCGGATTCGTGTCTTTTATTGGCTTCCAATTTGCGTGCGGTGAAGCCCAGTAGATGCCCAATAGAATCTTTTGGCTCAAAATTGAAATCACGATCACACTCGATCTCACTGCGTAGCGTGTTATTGTTGGGTTTAATGCTGATGCTGATGTTTTTACGCGAGAGCTCTGCTTGTACAAACGTCTCAATATCCTCTATTTCATAACTGCCCGTAGGTATCGTCAACACCTCATCTCCCACGTAAAATTTATCGTGGTCAACGTCGATATTGGGAATAGAGTTGAAGGTTAACAATTCCACGAGGCCCAGAGTATAATTTTTGTGTGGTGAGAGTTCGATGGGGGGAAAGTATTGCGCCTCGAGTATGGACGATGAGCCAGATATGGTCAATGTTAAACTTTCGTCCATGATGCTGGTAAATTGACAACTGAATTCCCCCCATCATTTCCCCCCCTATATATAGTGTATATTTGTCTTTGTGTTGCAGCTGCCGACAAAGAAACTTGAGGCACAAATGTCCACATTCAATCGTATCATATTCCTGATATCTAGTATAATTATAATTAACGCTACCGACACGGAAATATCTCATGAGTTCGGATGGTGGTGGTAGATTGCCGAAACTATCAAAGTATATGATGATTTGATAATCTTATGCGGATCATTACTTTCAATCATTGTCTTCTTTGCAGCGCCAATTATCTTTTTCAAACAAACACCACCCTTGCGCGCCTTCATTCCCATGCCAAATTTTCTCTTTGTCTTCATAATATTTGCCACACCCCAAGCACTGGCTTTTTCACCGATATTAGCGTCTCTCGCGGTAACACGTTGCCTAGCTTGTTCAGCCAACACTTTATCCGCCAAATGTCTCGCCTCGAGATTATCTGGATTTTTCGAATACGCAATATCGTGTTGTTTGCAAGCCGTATCCAATGGATTAATGCCCGGATCACCACGAGCAAGGCGCTTGGCCAACTTTGTGCCTGGTCCACAATACTGATAGCCAGGCAAATGTAGTTCAATGGGAAGTTTGTTGATTAGGCGGTTGACCAAACCTTTACCACTCTTCCCATGCACAATCATGTCTAAAGACAATACGCGACTGACGGATAGTACCTATAAGAAGCCTGTTTATATGATTTCGTCGTTAGTCGTGTGTGAGATGACGTCCAGGAAGCAAACTATCGGAGGCGGACTTCCCGTGATAAATTTCGACGAGTTTGTCGAAGACCGCGGAGGGAAAAAGAAACGCCATGGGAATTTATTGCCGGATAGCATACGTGCACTGTTTTGCGGTCCATCGAATTGTGGGAAAACCAACGCTTTGCTCACTCTCATCATCCATCCGAATGGTTTGAGATTTGAGAATATTTACTTGTATTCCAAATCGCTCAAGCAGCCAAAGTATAAGTTGCTCGAACAATTACTCGAACCTGTGAGTGGAGTTGAATATCATCCATTCGAGGCGCATGAACAAGTGATAGCACCAAGTGATGCACGATCCAACTCTATATTCATCTTTGATGACATAGCATGCGAAAAGCAGGATAATGTTCGGGCCTTCTTTTCCATGGGACGACACGAGATTGTTGATAGTTTTTATCTTTGTCAGACGTATACTCGTATTCCCAAACATCTCGTGAGGGATAATGCAAATTTCGTTGTGCTTTTCAAGCAGGATGATATGAATCTCAAACACGTGTACAATGACCATGTTAATACGGATATGACTTATACGTGCTTTAAAAACATGTGCGTGAAATGCTGGAATTCTGACAAGTATGCATTTATCACGATTGATAAGGATAGCGATATTAACGAAGGTCGATATAGACAAGGTTTTGATTATTTTCTCACCATTGATAAATGACTCATCGCTGGTGGTTGGAGAGACAGTATTGCGCATGCCGTGGTAGTGACAACATGAAGAGCGAACAATTGTTGCGTGAAAAGGATGTGTTGCGTGAAATTGCCAAAGCGAGCGATGCAATCAGACGAAAGCATCGATTGATGAAAATTGGGAAAGATAACGATCAGCAGAGAATGCAGGATGTCTTTAAGCCTATAGTGGGGCCATTAGAAAAATTGGTGGCGTATAAAAACGGTGAGGTGGTGAAGGAGGAAATTAAGGATGAAAAAGTGGGTGATGATGTTGAAGAAGGAGATGTGTTAAATAGTGTGAAACATCAAAATGAGGCACATGATTCCTTGAACAGTGAAACACAAGATTCTTTCAAATTGATATATGAGGATGATGATGACTCGCAAAATGTCGATCAGCTGATCAACGAATATCTCCTGCTATTACAAACAAATAGAAAGGCAACCTTGGATGTATTATACGGTGTACGAAATCTCGCTAACAACAAATTAATGATTGGCAATTCTCCGATAATTTTCGACTCTCAACACATTCGTGTGGGAGATGCGAGTTATGCGAAAACTGTTGGATTAACGGAGCTGTTGTTTAAAAAAGTGCCCAATGTCGAAACTCTCACACCGGACGATTTGAAAAACTACGAAAAGATTGTAATCTCAATGAATGCGCACAAAAAATTATACAAGCCTAGTGAGGCTATACGACGTAACACCAGCCACAAATTTAACACATATATCGCAAACATAGTCGATCATCATGTGGGACAGGGTATGCCAAAGTATAAGATAGCTAGAAAAAACACCCAATTGGACTATATTTATTGGGATAATCCAAACGAGCTCGTGGATCGTCTTCGCTTACTTCTGGCATCACAAGCAGCCGGAAATTCATCACATGCGAATGAAATTATATCGATTATCGAGGAATTGCGTGAAGCGGAAATCATTTATTAACTCGACATCGGAGAATTTACGCATTCTCATCATGAGTGTCGATGTGTTTGGACGTCATTCAAGTAGGAGTGTACTCCACAGTAAGCAAGGTCCTCCAGGTCGACCCGGAATTGGCTTTAGAATTACCGCAGATGATCATTATGACTTGGGGCAGAAACGATTGTGTAACATTGCAAATCCGGAAGGAGAAGATGACGCCATCACTCTAAGTGCGTTACAAAGGAAATCCCGAACTATCATTAAGAACATACGCAAAGAAATGAATGAGAGTAGTGAGTTGTTGGTTAATGGACTTGAAGCTACGATAAGAGACATTGCGAAGACACTCGAGGCCGATGTCAAAGCTCTACAAGATTTGGTGATTCGTAATTCAAACGTCATTGCTGAATTGGACGCACGACTGAGTGGACTGGAAAATGAACGAAAAAAGGGGCGCTCTCGTGCTGGAGCTACATAAACTTGCTCGACGAAACTATCCGCGTCGACATGTGGACATCCGTGGCTTAGACGAGACCTGGCAAGCCGACCTCGTCGATATGTCATCATACGCTCGTCAAAACTCCAACCACAAATTTCTCCTCACCGTCATCGATACCTTCTCGAAATTCGCCTGGGCCGTGCCAATGCTGAGTAAGAATGGCAAAGATACAGCAGCAGCAATGAAGTCAATCCTCGTTAAGGGACGCATACCGCAGAACTTACACGTTGATCGGGGAAAAGAATTCTACAATTGTGACTTTAAGGCCATCATGAAGGAGTACAATATTCACATGTATTCAACACATAGCAACTTGAAGGCATCTATTTGCGAGCGTTTCAATCGTACATTGAAGAACAAGATGTGGATGCAATTTAGTCTTCGTGGTAATTATAAGTGAATCGATATTCTTGATAATCTAATTGTCGAGTACAACGATTCTGTACACCGCACCATTAAGATGAAGCCGAGAAATGTCAACGCGGAAAATGAGAAGCAATTGCAGCAGATTTTCAATTAGCCTCCAATGAAAAGATCGCCGAAATTCGCCGTTGGTGATAAAGTGAGAGTCAGCAAATTTAAGACTGTTTTCGAAAAGGGTTACACCCCAAACTGGACAACGGAAATATTTACAATATATCGTGTGAAAAAAACTCATCCCGTCACGTACCACTTGAAGGACCATAAAGATGAACCGATCGCCGGTGGTTTCTACGAACAAGAGCTTCTCAGTGTCAAGCACCCTGATATCTATCTCATCGAAGCGGTATTAAAGAAGCGCGGTAATCGAATGTTTGTAAAGTGGTTAGGTTTCGACAATAGCCACAATAGTTGGATAAGTAAATCCGATTTGTAGTCGGTAATAAAGAAAGTGGAAAAAATATGTGTGTTTTATGACTATTGACCTGCTGGTCAAGCATCCCTCCAAGGCCTCCGACCGACTCCACAGCAGGCTTGCTTCCCCGCTTCTCGCCGTCGCCCTTTTTTCATGGAACGTGAGAAGATGGATAGAGTGAATAAACACATGTGATTATAAAAAGTCCGCTTCTTTATTTACGGAAAATAATAAATCCATTCTTGCACAATATATACAACAAACATAATTTTAACATCGCGTGAACAAAATATATACATAATTTTCATGAGTTTTATACGTCGATATTCACAAAAATGTACACAGTTTTACATGAAGGTTGTAGAAAAAAAATTTACAAAACTTTTCACGACGGGATTCTATAATGCCCCCATGGTAGGGTATCAGAGGTCCCAGGTATGATATACCGCTTATCATCATGAGGACTTAGAGCGATTTTCGTCTCACGAATGGTGTAGACTTGGTGTAACTTTGATCGAATGCACGTTTGACTACGCTCCATTTCAACTTCTTCATTCAAGCATCGGGCATAATCGTCAAACGTGATTGTCCTAGCCACAACACTGCTCTTGACACCTTTAACTTTTTTCGTGTCCTTCATACCCTCTACACGTGTCGCATACATTTTCGATCGAAGTCCAATGAACTCGGTCATAATTGCACCATTGCATTCGTCTTTCATGAGACCGAGTACCTTTTTGTTAACAAGCGGCATATCATACCTATTGTCCGCTGAATAGTCGCTCGTATCAAATTTTTCAATGTTGCGCTTCATGTCGGCATATACATCTTCGCTCTCAATGGCATATATGAGACTATCCGTATCGGTATACATGACTTTACATCTATCTCGATACAGAGGTACCATATACTCGTGGTGAAATCCATACAAGCACGTTTTGGATACGTCGAGTATGCACATACCCACATATATCGGCTTGTTGAACTTCACCTCGAGATTGCGCAATTCTACAGCAACGAGGTTTTCCGAAAAAACACTTCGGCTGTGGAAGTTTGGCTTCGCAATCATTGCCTCTACGCCATATCTGCCCTCCCATTTTGTCAAAAGCTTTACATCTACATGATTGCGCACATTCTCCATCGTTTTGCCAAAGACTGCATTATTCATTAATTTGAACAAATTCTTTTCGAAATCGTTTTTGGCCAGCGTTCGAAACTGAGTATTTAACTCGATATATGAACGTAGCCATGGGGATTGTGTAAACTGTAGGACTCTATGGATTTTCGTGAGGCGAAGCCCATGGCGTAAACATTGTTGCAAATTTCTATAGTGTATGATGTAGCGTTTTTTATCACAGACGGTTGCTAGCAGCTTTTCTTCCCGCTTACCCGGCGGTTTTTCGTGTATTGGGCAAAACGGTAGGTCTTTGTGCGCATCATGTAGAGATTGAGGATATTCCAAGTCGACCTCAAGGATGTAGCCTATAGGTGAGTCTAGCGCGATGGATAATGGATCAAACTTCGACACGTCGTTGACCCATCGAAAATCTGCATATGGCAAGGGTTGACACATTGCCCATCCATACAAATTGTTGACGTCAAAATACATCAAGTATGATGATGCTTTCGATGGATCAAACGACTCCATGTACTTGTTATTAGCGTGTGCATATCGGTTTGAGCATTGACTGAGACCACCGCGTATACTCCGCTCAACGAATAAAACCATGTCGATGTCAGTTAGTAATTCAAACTTGACATTTGAGTGTTTTAACATTGCATCCCAGGTATACCCCGGCAATGTGTAGTAATACGCGGGATCTAGGCCATAGCTCTCAATGCACGTATTCCGAAAGTTTTCGAAAATATCAGCTAATAACAAGACATCTGTCTTCAGATACAAATCGCTATAGTCACCCAGCGTTCGAATGGAGAACCGCTCCCAAACTTTCTCAGCATGTGCGTACTCGCTCTCACATACCGTAGCATCTGTCAGGGAACTATAAAATGCGTCACGTGGTGGTAGGCAAGTGTGGTCTAACTTGGTCACGTCATCAATATATTCATAAGGGAAGACCCCTTTTCGTGTCAGCAAACTGAAATCGTCTGTCGAGAGAGTTGTGAATTGTGTGCGTAAAATTTTGAGTTTGTCGTCGGTCAAGCATGATGCTAATTTGTCGAGACTCGTGTTGAGAAATTTGTATGAGTCGATAAAGCGCAATTGGATATTGTGTTTTGAATCGTCTGTAATTTTAACATGCTTCGTGAAGGAGATGTATTTCTCCTTTGTGATTGGAAGCACATTGGTTGTTCCTTCGAACGCTGTGGCTACTTCCTTGATTATAAAATGCGCATCGTAACCGGATAAATTGTGGAAAACTATTGGAATGAAAAATGACTGTTTATAGTTTAAATTGCAATTAGAATGGGCAGGGCCTCTATAGCGCCCAGTCAGATGGCAATGATCTCGAACGCGTACATCTTCTTGCGCAAATGGTTTCTAACATATGTGACATTGAGTCGCTGCGCGAAAACTAGCCCACTCACTCGGTGTTAAATGCACCATTGGTACATTATCACAGAAAGTTTCTTTTATCCGCAGTGCCAGGTTTTTTAGTTCTTCGACAAACCATGATACGCAATCAGCACTGCGGCGTGAATGATAGGAAGATAATGAGTCGTCATACGAACAACGCACGTAATATCCAATACTAAACACTTCATGATGTTGATACATATCTTTCGCTTGGGTCTTCTCATCGGTCTTTGCCAGCACACACTCCAAATCAGCATAAACGATGAAAGGATGTCGCTCTTTGTGGCTAAAGTTGCTGAACTGGAGCCACTTATTGGTGTCATTCGGTAGTCGGATCGCGCAGTCGTTTATCGCCCCACAATCGACCTCATGTGATCGTAATTTTTCCTCTGAACCGAAGTAGTGCAAACATCTGCAAAACAAAAGAGATTGTTTTCGTTTAATTCATCTAGCATATATAATTACCTATATATATATATATACATATTATGGTAACTACATACCGATCACAGATATATTTTTATTCTTGTTTTTGGTCAGTTGTGCTCTCACGAGTCTCGACAGGTTCTTAATCCACACGAAGTGTCCCACATTGCTTTCCTCGGTATCTTGCATGTACAGCAAATTGATGTGCTTTTCCTTCTTGTGTGGAGTTACGCGTATCGGAACAATGTCCTTTTTGGTGGTGGTGGTATACACGTTGATTGATACATTGTTATGAGCTTCAAATTTTTTTATTTGATGTATCGTCACCGGGAATTCGATATCCTTCAGATTCAGTACTGTCGAATAATGCGGGTAAGAAGATGGACGGGCACTATCTCGTTCGGCTGGATATAAAGCAGCGACAACTGCCCATGCGAAACATGCGTTATCGTCGGATTTGACGTTAACCACAGCTCTCTTCATCATTATTTCCCGCGGTAATGATATGGAGCACCCGGCACTCATCGGATTATATTCATTCACATTTATCGTGAGGTTGAGTATTTTCTGCAGAGCCCAGCCACTATCACGTTCTTGAAATTCATCGAGTAATGTTAAAGTGGGCTCCATAACACGCTGTTCATACCACTCACCCAAATCGCTTGTGCTAAATAGTTCGCAGTTTCGCGTGTTGATACTTTTATTTATAATATTTTGCACATGTTGAAGCACTAGGACGCGGGCATCATTTAGAAAGTGTCTCGGCTCGATGTGGCTGCGATTGATGATGGACCCGGTCAATATGCGACTCTCGAAGGATGTTTCAATCTCACGCCAGATTAACTCATGATCACCGTGTCCTGCGCCCGTGTGTACGAAACGACACCGCACACAATTCCTCAATCCTTCCAGACGCGCTATTTGAGCTATGAGTGACTGTTGATGTCCGATTAATAATCGCGGGCGCTTAATCCGGCTTTGCGTTTCCAGCCCTTCGATGAACTCAACGCATCGTTGCTCCCACGCAGCAAAATCTTCGAACGAGCGTAAAAGCACGGCTTGGTCATGCAAGATTTGCTCCATGTTGATGAGTACGAAAAAACTTCCACGATGTTAACAGACTGACTGCTTCATGCAAAGTGTGGTCAGATTTGAGTGGAGCGGATCATTAAAAAGACCTTTGGGGGAAAAAAAGTTCGGCCCTCTCTCGGGAAAAAACAGAGTTATCCGATAACGCGTAGATTGCTCGAGGAACATGAGACAAAGAACAGGAAGTCGGGATGCATCGGGTTGAAAGATTTTATGGGTCCTGCAGCTCAAGTGGTCCATCGGCGCCAGCGGCCCTTGATCCCTAAAGTTTATAGTTTTTCCGAGAAATCCTGACTTGTCGAGACCTGTCTAAAGTGTTGGCGAGACTCGTGACAGGAGTGGACACGCATGCAAACATCTTGACATTATCTTTCGGAATGGGGACCTCGACTTTTCAAGAGCTGCGCTCAAGTAGTCCATCTGCGGTCCCTTTGATCCCTAAATATTTTTCCCGAGAAACCTGTCAGGACCTGTCTCGAGTGTCGGCGAGCTTTGAGACGCCCTTCATGTGGCGCCTAGCGTTGTCAGATTACCGAAAATTTTCCGACCCATATATGGTTGTCACACACGCACGCATGCCTTTCCAAGAAACCTGTCAGAACCTATCTCGAGTGTCGGCGAGCTTTGAGATGGGGTGGATGCAGACATCTTGACATTATCTTTCGGAATTGAAACAGCTGCATGTCATAAATAATGGGCTTTGAAAGGCCGCTCTTCAAACACACACACACACACACACACACACACACACACACACACACACACACACACACACACACACACACACACACACACACACACACACACACACACACACACACACACACACACACACACACACACACACACACACACACACACACACACACACACACACACACACACACACACACACACACACACACACACACACACACACACACACACACACACACACACACACACACACACACACACACACACACACACACACACACACACACACACACACACACACACACACACACACACACACACACACACACACACACACACACACACACACACACACACACACACACACACACACACACGCACGCACGCACGCACGCACGCACGCACGCCGACCTCCCCACGACCGTAGCGCCACCTTGGCTTCCCTACACGCACGCACGCACGGCGACCTCCCCACGACCGTAGCGCCACCTTGGCTTGCCTACACGCACGCACACACGCCGACCTCCCCACGACCGTAGCGCCACCTTGGCTTCCCTACACGCACGCACGCACGCCGACCTCCCCACGACCGTAGCGCCACCTTGGCTTCCCTACACGCACGCATGCACGCACGCACATACACACAAAACACTCATTGACCCCCCCCCCCCCCAGTCGCTGCACGGACCACATGACCCCCCCTCCACATAGGCCTTTCCGTGACGTCACGCCCGGCAACCTCCCGTCGACAGTGGCGCCACCTCGGCTTCCCCACTCTTGACACACCACCTCCCCTTGCGTTAGAACCCCCCTAGTACATCTACTGATATCTTGAAAACCATAAAAACACGAGGGCCTTTTGCTTTTCGAAATTTACTGAAAAGCTTGCGGCAGACTGGTCACCACAGAGTTGCCGATATTCTCGAGGGGTGAGAGGAGAGAGCTACCACCACCACCACCACCACCACCACCACCACCACCACCACCACCACCACCACCACCACCAGCGTTCGGAATTCTTGGGTATTCGTCATACCAGCACAGGGCATATAGAAATTCGATAGTTTTCCAAATTGTTCGGAGGCTATGGAACATGTCGGCCTGACAAGTCGAGCAAAAGTATGCGTGTATTACACTGATGGAATATTGAGAAAATATAAAATCATCTGTTATCATAACTCGATGTCGCCTCGCTCATATACCCTCCAGAACGTAACGAACGATCGAACGAACGCGGCGGGCCAATGAACGAATAGACGACATTTTTTACATATACAAAACCAGTGTTTGAACGAGCGAACGCAATGAACGAGCGAACGCACGGCCGATCGACCGAACGCTACGAATGATCAAACGAACGCAACGGTAGAACGATCGCAAGATCGAACGAATGCGACGGTCGATCGAACGATTGCAATAAACAATCGACCGAACGAACAAACGTACGCTCCCACCGGTCGAATGAATGAACGAGCGCAACGAACGAGTGAACGAAGAAATGAACACAAGCTTCTTTTACATATCAATAAAGCAGCGATAGAATGAAAGATTTCTTTTTCTAATTCGATGCATAGTTTTGTGAAGGAAAATTGAACGTTTTTTTTTCACCGGCAATCAACACTACCACTTCGGACCGCGATTGAGCGAACGCAACGAATGGAACATCGCACAAACGCAATGAGCGATCGACCGAACAAAGAAAGTTAGCTTCTTTTACGCATCGAAAAGCGGTAATTGGCCGAGAGATTTTGTTACGATGCAAAGTTTTTGTGAACGAAAATCGAGCGTTTTTTTTCACCGAAAATCAATAGAACGGACGAGCGATCGCACGAACGAAGGAAGTAAGCTTCTTTCAAATGTCAAACATCAGTGTTTGGCCAAGGGGTTTTTTTCGATGCAACGCTTTTTGTAGGCGAAAATCCAGCGTTTTTTTCACTGACAATCGATGCTTCCAATTCGGACCGCGATTGAGTTAACGCAATGAGCGATCGAAGGAAATCTACGAACGATCAAGCGAACGGACGAGTAATCAAACGAACGTAGAAAGTAAGTTGCTTTTAAATATTAAAAAAAAAGCAGTGATTGGCCGAGGAATTTTCTTTTCGATTCATAGTTCTTTGTGAACGAAAATCGAGGGTTTTTTTCGCCCAATATCAATGCAACGAACGAGTGAAAGAACGGATCGTCCGGTCGTCCGCTCGTTCGTCCGTTAAACGAACGAACGATCGAATGCACGCAACGAACGATCGAGTGCACGAAGCGACTGAATGAAGGAACAAGCGATCGAACGTTCGAAGGATCGTACAATCGGAATACCGCACGACCGGTCCATCGAACGAACGAATGAACGAACGAACACCGCAGTCCTAAGTAGTGGTATCGATTGTCAGGAATACACATGTTCGTTGAAAAACCATGCATTGAAAAAAAAAAAAATTCTTTGCGTAATCCCTGCTGTTTGATATGTAAAAGAACCTTGCGGTCGTTGGTTCGTTTGATCGTTCAATGCGTTCACACGTTCGTTCGTTTAACGCGTTCGCTCGATCTTTCGTTAACCCGCTGCGTCCGTTCGATCGTTCGTTCGTACGTTCGCTCGATCGTTCGTTTAATCGCTCGTGCGTTCGTTGCGTTCGCTCGATCGTCCGTTCGTAGCGCTCATTCGATCGTTCGTGCCAACGTTTATTACACTTGTTCGATCTTTCGTTGTCTAATTCCTTCGTTCAATCACTGCATTTTCATATGCAAAAGAAACTTGTGTTCATTCACTCGTTCGTTTATTCGTTCGTTGCGATCGTTCTATCCTTTGGTGCGTTCATTTGTTCATTTTTATGAAACGAATTGAAAATAGAATTAAAGACCATATATAGAAATTGACATTGAAATAAAAAGTCAAAAAATCGAAATCGTCATTGAAATGAAAATTCAAATCAATGTTCTCAAGCTATATTCTTTTTGAAAATAAAAGCTGAAATTAAGGTTCTCAAGCTCAAGCGATATACTTTTAGAAAGTCTGGAGATTTCGTCCCCGAGCGTGTACTCAGTCGATGTTTCACGAAATTGAAATAAAAAATGAAAAACCAAATAAAAAATGGCTATCGTAATAAAGTATCGTAAAAAAAATAAAAATCAACATAAAAGGAATCGAAATCAAAACCGGTGTTCTCTTTGGGTCATTCGTTCGTTCCGTTCACTCGATCGTTCGTTCGTTGCGCTCGTTTGGTCGTTCGTTTCATCGTTCATTACCCTCGTTTGATCTTTCGTTTGTTACGAACGAACGAACACCTCAGTCCAAAGTAGTGGTGTTGATTTTCAGGACAAAACTCTCTATGTTCGTTGAAAAAGCCATATACCGAAAAACAAAATTTCTTTGCGCAATCCCTGCTTTTTGACATGAAAAAGAATCTTGCGGTCGTTGGTTCGTTTGATCGTTCAATGCATTCGCACGTTCGTTCGATGCGTCCGCTCGTTCGTTCGCTCGATCTCTCGTTCGTTAACCCGTTAGACTCGTTCGCTCGATCGTTCGTTAACCCGTTAGACTCGTTCGCTCGATCGTTCGTTCGTTGCGTTTGCTCGATCGTTCATTTGTTGCGTTCGCTCGATCGTTGGTTCGTTGCGTTCGCTCGATCGTTCGTTCGTTGCGCTCGTTCGATCGTTCATTCGCGCTTGACGAGTCGAATGTTAATCGCTTCACTGGAGAACCGACTCATCATACAGTCGCATTCACTGCTTTCCTCACCATCATCGTAGAGAATAAATTATCGCGGTGCTCGAACAATGGAAAATAAAATTCTTCGCGTAATCACTGCTGTTTGATATGTAAAAGAACCTTGTGTTCGTTGGTTCGTTCGATCGTTCAATGCGTTCACACGTTCGTTCATTCGATGCGCTCGTTCCGTTCACTCGATCGTTCGTTCGTTGCGCTCGTTCGATCGTTCGTTTCATCGTTCATTACCCTCGTTTGATCTTTCGTTTGTTACGAACGAACGAACGAACACCTCAGTCCAAAGTAGTGGTGTTGATTTTCAGGACAAAACTCTCTATGTTCATTGAAAAAACCATATATCGAAAAACAAAATTTCTTTGCGCAATCCCTGCTTTTTGACATGAAAAAGAACCTTGCAGTCGTTGGTTCGTTTGATCGTTCAATGCGTTCGCACGTTCGTTCGTTCGATGCGTTCGCTCGATCGTTCGTTCGTTGCGTTCGCTCGATCGTTCGTTCGTTGCGCTCGTTCGATCGTTCATTCGCGCTTGACGAGTCGAATGTTAATCGCTTCACTGGATAACCGACTTATCATACAGTCGCAGTCACTGCTTTCCTCACCATCATCGTAGAGAATAAATTATCGCGGTGCTCGAACAATGGAAAATAAAATTCTTCGCGTAATCACTGCTGTTTGATATTTAAAAGAACCTTATGTTCGTTGGTCCGTTCGATCGTTCGATGCGTTCACACGTTCGTTCGTTCGATGCGCTCGCTCGATCTTTCGTTCGTTAACCCGTTGCGTCCGTTCGATCGTTCGTTCGTTCGCTCGATCGTTCGTTTAATCGCTCGTGCGCTCGTTGCGTTCGCTCGATCGTCCGTTCGTAGCGCTCATTCGATCGTTCGTTCCAACGTTTATTACGCTTGTTCGATCTTTCGTTGTCTAATTCCTTTGTTCAATCACTGTATTTTCATATGCAAAAGAAGCTTGTGTTCATTCACTCGTTCGTTTATTCGTTCGTTGAGATCGTTCTATTCTTCGGTACATTCGTTCGTTCATTTTTATGAAACGAATTGAAAATAGAATTAAAAAACCAGATATAGAAATTGACATTGAAATACAAATTCAAAAATCGAAATCGTCATTGAAATGAAAATTCAAATGAATGTTCTCAAGCTATATTCTTTTTGAAAATAAAAGCTGAAATGAAAAGTTAAAAAATGAAAAACGAAATAAAAAATGGCTATCGTAATAAAATACCGTAAAAAAAATCTAAATCGACGTAAAAGGAATCGAAATCAAAATCGGTGTTCTCTTTGTGTCATTTGTTCGTTCCGTTCACCCGATTGTTCGTTCGTTTCATCGTTCATTACCCTCGTATGATCTTTCGTTTGTTACGAACGAACGAACACCTCAGTCCAAAGTAGTGGTGTTGATTTTCAGGACAAAACTCTCTATGTTCGTTGAAAAAACCATATATCGAAAAACAAAATTTCTTTGCGCATTCCCAGCTGTTTGCCCCGATGCCACGACACACGTATGCTCGCGCCCGTCGGTATGCGCGCTCTATAGCAGGTACGAATATCCGCACAAAGAGGAGAGGCCGAGAATACGGCTTCTCCTTTGCGGGCTGCTACGAGGGCGCGTGTGTGTGTGTGTGTGCTAGCAAGCGGCCCGATGCTACGACACACGTATGCTCGTGCCCGTCGGTGTGCGCGCTCTATAGCAGGTACGAATATCCGCACAAAGAGGAGAGGCCGAGAATACGGCTTCTGCCTTGCGGGCTGCTACGAGGGCTCGTGTGTGTGCGTGTGCCAGCAAGCGGCCCGGCGTTGTCACGAGCAATGTGTGTGTGTGTGTGTGTTTTATCACACATACATGTAGCAAATTCGGAGACTATATGCTTTTTGAAAATCTCGAGATTTATTTCTCCGAGTGTGTAAACCGATATTTCGCGCAGCTGCATTTTTGCTGACGCGCGGACATTCCTGAAAGTATCTTCATCAACGTCTCCGTCGAGCGTTTATTGCCGGAGAAGTTTCATGTTAAAATCAAATCCAGAAAGATCATAGTCGAATTCAAATTCAACGTTCTCTAAGGAGCTGCGCTCTCTATTTAAAAAAGATAGAACGAGTATAAGTATGCTATGCTATATACAGGCTATCCCTCAGCTGAGATGTTCTCGAGGAAGTAGGCTGAAATTCTGAATAGGCTGATATAAGTATGTATGGGTTCGGATCAATCTCTGAAATGTTATTCATTTTTAAAAGCATACGGCAGTGAGCGACGCGCGTGCGTGTGTGTGCAGTAGCAAGCGGACTGGCGCCACACACACACACACACACACACGCACACACACGTATGCTCGTGCTTGTCGGTGCGCAGTCTATAGCAGGTGCGAAAATCCGCACAAAGAGGAGAGACCGAGAATCCAGCTTCTCCATTTGAGCCACTACGTGGGCGTCTGTATGTAGTAGCAAGAGGCCCAATGCCACGACACACGTATGCTCGTGTCCGTCGGTGTGCGAGCTCTATAGCAGGTACGAATATCCGCACAAAGAGGAGAGGCCGAGAATACGGCTTCTCCCTTGCGGGCCGCTGCGAGGGTGTGCGCGCGCGCGCGCGCGCTTGTGTGTGTGTGTGTGTGTGTGTGTGTGTGTGTGTGTGTGTGTGTGTGTGTGTGTGTGTGTGTGTGTGTGTGTGTGTGTGTGTGCCAGCAAGCGGCCCAATGCCACGGCACACGTATGTTCGTGCCCGTCGGTGTGCGCACTCTATAGCAGGTACGAATATCCGCACAAAGAGGATAGGCCGAGAATACGGCTTCTCCCATGTGGGTTGCTGCGCAAAAAAGATTTTGACAGTTGTCAGCATAATTCGCAAACTCCTGCGGTGAGTTCACCGGCGGATGAACTCATCGCGGAGCGAAGCTAAATTGCATCGCTTAGCTTGTACACGAGCATCTATGTTATCTAAGCTCTGTGCTCGCCGTCGGATGAGCTCATCGTAGAACGATGCATCGGCTACCTCGCACACGTGCAATTATGCTGACCTGTCAAAATTTGCAAAAGAGGGTCTTCATGCGACTGGCAGTTTCAGTTGCTCTTCAGACGCTGTCGCGCGCGTTCCATCAGTCCACGATAAAATGTATCCCGAGTGCCTCGAGCTCCCTGTGGCCCCGTTCGCATGCCGCGTTTCCCGCGTCGACGGCTTGTCCGTATACGTACGCACAGTGGCGACGGGCGAAACGCGTGAGTGGTTGCGGGAAGCCCTGTACGCGTTTTACGTGCAGCGTCGGGCTGGAGTACGCCTCCCGTTCGACGATATTGTGCCGGGCGCGTCGTGCGTGTTAATCCCCGCGGGTGGCTGTGACGTGCTCCGCGGGAATATAGTGTCGTGCGACTCCGAGGGATATAGCGAAGTTTTTTTTTGTCGATGAGGGGTACAGCGGGTACGCAGACGCGGACTCGCTGTATACCCCCGCGCCCTTTTGTGCGTTTGTCGCGGGCCTCGTTATCCAGTGTACGGTTTCGGGGATCGCGCATTTCGAGGCCATCCCCTTCGTCTCGGACCTGCTCGCGGATCTCGTAGAGAACCGCGTCGTCGTGGCTGTGGCCGAAAACGCCACCCCCTCCCCTGCGTGCGTATGTACAACGGGGTCGACGTCGCGACGCTGCTCATCGCGGCGTTGAACGACGGGCCCGAGCCCGTTGCTTTTTACGACGCGGGGTGGCCCGACGACGGGTTCGACAAGTCGTTCGAGCCGGAGGGGTGGGAGAACGAGCCGTGACACTCGTGCTCGTGTGGGCGTGTGTGTGTGTGTGTGCGTACCCTCGGAGCTCGCCGTCACCAGGAGCAGCAACGGCCTCGGTGAGTACAACAGTTTTATTTCTAAAAAAATCAATTTTCATAAAGTAAAAAAAAGGGGCCACTATGGCGAACTCTCCACTCCGGCCGTCCCCCCTCCGCACCCCGCGGGGCGTGGGGGGAATCCCCACTCCATCCCCTCCACCTCGGATACCGAGGAGAGGGGGAGGGGTGGGGGGATATGGACGACCATCCCCACTCCATCCCCACCACCTCGGCTACCGAGGAGTGGGGATAGGAGTGGGGGTCGCCATAGTGGCCCCCTTACTACTCATGGCCGTTTATTGTTATTGGAAGATCTGTTGAAAACAATGCCCATCACGACTTTATATGCATGCGTATGGTGATTACTTCACCGCGGAAATTTATCAAATCACCGTCTTGATACACTATGCGAAGCTGTATCGTGTCAATTGTTCGGCTCGTGATTGGCAGACAAATTACGTGGCAGGAAACATCAATGATCTTATAGCCCGGTGGGACCGATGGAAAAAATTCGTGAATTGTGTGTACTTTTTGTCCGTTAATATAGGCGGCAGCGGTAATGTTGCACTCAACGCGTAGGGCGTTCACTTTGAGAATAACTACTGGAAGATCGGATTCGTGTCTTTTATTGGCTTCCAATTTGCGCGCGGTGAAGCCTAGTAGATGCCCAATAGAATCTTTTGGCTCAAAATTTACATCACGATCACACTCGATCTCACTGCGTAGCGTGTTATTATTGGGTTTAATGCTAATTTTGATGTTTTTTACGCGAGAGCTCTGCTTGTACAAACGTCTCAATATCCTCTATTTCATAACTGCCCGTAGATATCGTCAACACCTCATCTCCCACGTAAAGTTTATCGTGGTCAACGTCGATATTGGGAATAGAGTTGAAGGTTAACAATTCCACGAGACCGAGAGTATAATTTTTGTGTGGCGAGAGTTCGATGGGGCGAAAGTATTGCGCCTCGAGTATGGACGATGAGCCAGATATGGTCAATGTTAAACTTTCATCTATGATACTGGTAAATTGACAACTGAATTCTCCACATCATTTCCTCCCTATATGTAGTGTATATTTGTCTTTGTGCTGCAACGGCCGGCAAAGACACTTGAGACACAAATGACCACATTCAATCGCATCATATTCCTGATATTTAGTATAATTATAATGAACGCTACCGACACGGAAATATCTTATGAGCTCGGATGGTGGTGGAAGACTGCCGAAACTATCCAAGTACATGACTTTCGACTCGGTTTTTTTGTAAGCGACCCAGTGTGTTCCAGGACCGACATTTTCATCCAAAGTTACAATTGCTGCTTCACATTCGAGAGGTCCGCTCGCTGGCAATGTATCGCGCATGTAAACTCCACAAAAATGCGGAATCTTTAGGATTTTTGCATATTTGAGTAGGTCGCGGTCGGTGAGGGGTCGGTGTGGTAGCGTTACTTCTAGTTTTTTGGCTTGATATGAAGACCCAATCACTGCTTATATGGCTTTAGATGTAGACCCCGACCTAATGCAATTGCTTCAATTGTTCGATTATGGCGCTTACTTTCATCCAATTCATGTTTAGCTGCTAGTAGAAGAGCTAGGGCGGTTCTAACGCAGGGATCTCAGGGGGGAGCGGGGTGGCGGGGTCCAGCGCGGGGAAGCCAAGTGCCTGGAGGCCGGGGGGGTCCAGCGCGGGGACGTGACGTCATGCCATGGGTCTCTGTGGAGGGGGTAGCCATGTGGTCCGAAGAGCGACTGTCGGGAGGGGGAAGCCGCTGTCGACGAGTGTTTGGTGGGGGCGGGGGTCAGGTAGTGGTGAGTGAACGTTGAAAACCCATAAATCTCCTAATTTATTATAGACATAAACAAGATTAGCATCGATGCAGTGTTTTTCTTTCTACACTGTTTAGTCCGTGTGAAAATAAAACTCACACACACACACACACACACACACACGATATGTGTATGTAATGGCCATATATGGGTAGGAAAATTTCGTTAATTTGAAGCGATACATGAAGGGGACGGCTTTTCAAAGCTGTTTTTTATGTGATGCAGGTGTGATGCGCTTGGTTTCGTTTCCGAAATCTTTAAAATGTTTGTATGCGTGTCCACTCCTGTCACGACTCTCGCCGACACCCGAGACAGGTCTATAAACTTTAGAGACCTATCGTCAAAGGGTTTTTGACCCCAGATGAGCCACCGGAGCACAGCTGCACTCGGAAGAAAAATGTTTCGATGTATCGAGAACTCGTTTTCATTACGAAATATAACGTCGAGATGTTCAGATGTGCGAGTATGTACGCAGTGCATCCGGCCAAGCACCCCCTGGACTTGACCAAAAACGAGCTCGAACAGGTTCCAAAGGTCTTGCTCCTAAAATATTGGGGTGAATATGTTGGCTTATTGTGGGATCGTTTGCCAGAACATCATCGGAACGATAGTGAAGTGATATCATATCTTCCATGTATGGAGCATTATAATACACCACAGATGAAAGATCACATCGATGGCCCCCCACCTCAACGTCGGGAATGTGAAAAATGCTGTGGAAATTCTCCACGTACGGGGTTCTTCAAACGTGTTTGAACCCGTTTTTGGGAGTGTGAAAAAATGTCGTGGGGGAAATTCTCCACGTACGAGGTTTTTCAAAAGTGTTTGAACCTGTTTTTCATGATTGGAAAAGTGGGGAGAAGTTTGAAAATTGAAGTGGGAGGGTTATGAGGGAGCTTATAATTTCGTAGTCCAAGCTCAGACTGCACCATTCCACCGCGACATCAACATCTTTCCAAAAATAACTCTGAAAGTGCGGGGAAAATGGATCTCTCGAGTATCAACAAAGTCAGCCTGATGGCGGAATTCCTTCCAACGAAGAAGCTGTCAGAACTCCGCGTTCACTCGGATAATCGCATCTCCGACATGAGGGCCGTACAAACCAAGTTTGGGAAACGCTACCTCGCGGACATCGCGGATGAGTTCACTGTCTTCTTACCAGCGCGACTTGTGAAGGCCTTCGATGAAGATTTGGAAACGTTCGAGCGAATGCGGCAGAGCGGCACGTGATCATCGTCTCTGGATGACATACAAAGGTGGAAAATACAACAGCATAGACTTTTTCCAAGTCTGAGAACACACGATGGAAAAAATACGAAATTCGTTGGAACATCATCGTCGAACGGCTGTCTGCATCATCGAGAGTATGTTGCAACTGGCGCGTAATAGTCAATTCTACATGCAGTTGTGGAAAATACATCAGCGTCAAGTTCCATCGTCTTGGAGTATGGTGGAAAAGCGCAAATTCGTTGGGGCAGCATCGTTTAGTGGAACAGCCGTCCAGATCACAGTCGTCTCACCATCGTTTCGACGTTTTAAGTGTTTGACTATGTAAAAATGTATTTAAGGAAAAAAAACTGATTTATCGAAATGTATGAGAAGGAGAAATGCTAAACAATTTTCGTCGTAGAATAAATAAAGAATACAAATGGTATATATTTTCATCGAAATGTTTTTTTATTCATTTAAAAAAAATTCCTCGCTCACACAACGCTTCGTATACACTCAACCAGCTTTTCAGCGATTTTACATTATCACGGGCGCAGTTGTATTTCGTGTTGAAGGAATGATAGGGGCATTTCGAGTTTGTGATTTTCGGCAACTTCTGCAGCGATGGACAGTCCAGAGTCTCCAAGTCAATGACGTTTGTCGTGGGATCCGTGAATCTCAATAGCCATGCGCATTTCTCGAATCCCTTCGCATAGATGGTGGAGGCTCCTTGCAAGATTTCTCGAATTGTCTTTCTAGCTGCCTCGTATGGTATGCCGCTGTGATCCCATCGTATTCCATGGAAATTTCGTTCCAACCACTTGTTTGTCATTTTGTACTTGGCCGGTAAAGAGTCCCATGCAAATGGTGCGTCGAAGGCGAGCGTCAGCGGTTCAGCATTCTTGTCGCGGAGTTTGATGATGGACATCTCCTTTAGGACAAATTTGTTGATGGGGCTCTTGAAGCCCTGTACATCGACGATAAGCTCCATGTTGACTGACGTGGACGCGAATTATCGGCATGATTTTATACCAATTTTTTAACCCCACCGCTGATTGGGTTGTACTCGACAATACGGTCATGAAGGATCATGCAGTATGCTGAAGTTTGTGGCGGAATATTATTTTTCAATTCGAACTCAAGGCGCACGTCAACAGGGCCGGACTTGAGAGAATCGTTTTGCTTTGAGCAGTCAATGACAACGAGGGGCGCTTTTTCTAAAAATTCAATCCTGCTCAGCCATGGTTCGGCCTCTTTGTTGTAATAGATCGGTTGAAAGTTTGCGTACATCTCGTAGAGTGGAGCATATTGATTTTGATCAATGTTCAAATTCAAATTCCCATATGGATAACATTGAGAGTTGAGGTAAAGTTTAACATCGCTCACGTTACAATGATCAAAGTGGCTCGCATTTTGTTGCTTCTTATTTTTCCGTCCCGTCTGCAGCACGAGTATGACATAACGTGGCTTCTCCAGCTGATTCGAGGTTTTCACAGACCACACGTGTTTAGAGGTCGCAGGCAGCAATGGATATTCATACAGTTCCCATGTTCGGAAACTCATGGAGATTGGTGCATCTTTGGCGAGAAACTTTAATAGTTGAATTTTTCGCTGATCGGAGACTGTTACATACGGCACGAGCCATTCTATTGTATGCAATACGAGTTTGTAGTCTTCGGGCGCTGTTTGTATAATGGCATTGTCGTCGGTCTTTGATCTCGTGAGGATCAACTCGTGCTTGGCATTTACAACAATTTTACGATAATCTTCGGCAAACCCGAGGAGCATGCTGAGCGGAATGCACACATCAAAGTTTCCCGATACATCTACAATCTGCTTCGTCTCTTCGACATCGAGCCATCCAGTGTTCTCGAGCATAGAACTTTTGGCCGGTGAGAGAGATGAATATCCCTTAATTACACTCGTAATGCCAACATTCTTATTACGATCGATTTCTATGGCATTCAATTCATATCGCACTTCCTCAAACAAATGACAAATGGCATTGTTGACGAGACTTGTAGCAGCGGTCGGCGTCCCATCGCGCTTGGATAATTTCCCACATATGTGTAGAGAACTCTTGCTTGGCAGGGTGGAGAGGTCTTGATGATGGATGGCAATACGGATTTCATCGCTGTTATTGAAGGTTGAAGATGCATATGGCTGATGAGCGTGAATCTCACAATGGATGATGGATTCATCAAAGACCACGGGCGCCTGAATGTTTACAATTTCTTCCTCCATTTCACGCAACAGATGCACAGAGCACAGACTAAATAATTTTTTACGCGCTTTCGCCACGCACTTTGAGACCCAAACTCTTCAAGAGTAGCACGTTTTGAGGTGTTAGCACTTTGGGCGCTGGCCGACGACTGATCGTTTTTATCCATGGCCGTTTATTGTTATTGGAAGATTTATTGAAAACTATACCCATCACGACTTTATATGCAGGCGTATGGTGATCACTTCACCGCGGAAATTTACCAAATCACCGTCCTGATCCACTATGCGAAGCTGTATCGCGTCAATCTTTCGGCTCGTGATTGGCAAATAAATTACGTGGGAGGGAACTTCAATGATCTTATAGCCCGGTGGCACAGATGGAAAAAAATCGTGAATTGTGTGTACTTTTTGTCCATTAATATAGGCGCCAGCGGTAATGTTGCACTCAACGCGTAAGGCGTTCACTTTGAGAATGGCTACAGGAAGGTCCGATTCGTGCCTTTTATTGGCTTCCAATTTGCGTGCGGTGAAGCCTAGTAGATGCCCAATAGAATCTTTCGGCTCAAAATTTACATCACGATCACACTCGATCTCACTGCGTAGTGTATTATTATTGGGTTTAATGCTGATTTTGATGTTTTTACGTGAGAGCTCTGCTTGTACGAACGTTCAATATCCTCTATTTCATAACTGCCCGTAGGTATCGTCAACACCTCATCTCCCACGTAAAGTTTATCGTGGTCAACGTCGATATTGGGAATAGAGTTGAAGGTTAACAATTCCACGAGACCGAGAGTATAATTTTTGTGTGGCGAGAGTTCGATGGGGGGAAAGTATTGCGCCTCGAGTATGGATGATGAGCCAGATATGGTCAATGTTAAACTTTCGTCCATCGTGCTGGTACATTAACAACTGAATTCCCCACATCATTTTCCCCCTATATATAGTATATACTTGTTTTTGTGCTGCAATTGTCGACAAAGAAATTTGAGACACAAATGCCCACATTCAATCGTATCATATTCCTGATATCCCTTATACTTATAATTTACGCTACCAACACGAAAATATCTCATGAGTTCGGATGGTGGTGGAAGATTGCCGAAACTATCAAAGTACATGACTTTCCATCCAGTCTTTTTGTAAGCGACCCAGTGCGTTCCAGGACCGACATTTTCATCCAAATTTACAATGGCTGCTTCACATTTGAGAGGTCCGCTCGCAGGCAATGTGTCGCGCCTGTAAACTCCGCGAAAATGTGGAATCTTTAGGATTTTTGCATATTTAAGTAGGTCGCGGTCGGTGAGGGGTCGGTGAGGTAGCGTAACTTCTAGTTTTTTGGCTTGATATGAAGGCCCAATCCCTGCTTATATGGTTTCAGATGTAGACCCCGACCTAATGCAATTGCTTCAATTGTCCGATTATGACGCTTACTTTCATCCAATTCACGTTTAGCTGCTTGAGAAGCATTTACGGCTTTAGCTATACTAGCCGCACCACCCGACAAAGCACGCGCAGCGCTAAGACCAGCAAAAATGGGCACGAGGAAGGGCAATAAACCACCAATTTTATGGGGTACAGGTAGAACCCGAGGTATGCGTTCATTAGCACCTTGCTTCTTTACAGCTGCACGAGCACCCTTTAAAGCTGATTTAATAATCTTATGCGGATCATTACTTTGAATCATTGTCTTCTTTGCAGCGCCAATTATCTTTTTCAAACAAACGCCACCCTTACGGGCCTTCATTCCCATACCAAATTTTCTCTTGGTCTTCATAATATTTGCCACACCCCAAGCACTGGCTTTTTCACCGATACTAGCGTCTCTCGCGGTAACACGTTGCCCAGCCTGTTCAGCCAACACTTTATCCGCCAAATGTCTCGCCTCAAGATTATCTGGATTTTTCGAATACGCAATATCGTGTTGTTTGCAAGCCGTATCCAATGGGTTAATGCCCGGATCACCACGAGCAAGGCGCTTGACCAACTTTGTGCCTGGTCCACAATACTGATACCCAGGCAGATGTAGTTCAACGGGGAGTTTGTTGATTAGGCGGTTGACTAAACCTTTACCGCTCTTGCTATGCACGATCATGTCTAAAGACAATATGCGACTGATTGATAATCCCTATATGAATCCTATTTATATGATTTCATCGTTAGTCGTGTGTGAGATGACGTCCAAGAAGCAAACTATCGGAGCCGGACTCCCCGTGATAAATTTCGACGAGTTTGTCGAAGACGGAGGGAGGAAGAAGAAACAAAAACGTCATGGGAATTTATTGCCGGATAGCATACGTGCACTGTTTTGCGGTCCATCGAATTGTGGGAAAACCAACGCTTTGCTGACTCCCATCATCCATCCGAATGGATTGAGATTTGAGAACATTTACTTGTATTCTAAATCGTTGAAGCAGCCAAAGATAAGTTGCTCGAACAATTACTCGAACCTGTGAGTGGAGTTGAATTTCATCCATTCGAGGCGCATGAACAAGTGATAGCACCAAGTGATGCACGATCCAACTCTATATTCATCTTTGATGATATAGCATGCGAAAAGCAGGATAATGTTCGGGCCTTCTTTTCCATGGGAAGACACGAGATTGTTGACAGTTTTTATCTTTGTCAGACGTACACTCGTATCCCCAAACATCTCGTGAGAGATAATGCAAATTTCGTGGTGCTTTTCAAGCAGGACGATATGAATCTCAAACACGTCTACAACGATCATGTTAATACGGATATGACTTATACGTGCTTTAAAAACATATGCGTGAAATGCTGGAATTCCGACAAGTATGCATTTGTCACGATTGATAAGGATAGCGATATTAACGAAGGTCGATATAGACAGGGTTTTGATTATTTTCTAACCATTGATAAATGACTAATCGCTGATAGTTGAAGAGACAGTATAGTGCATGCCGTGGCAGTGACAACATGAAGAGCGAACAACTGTTGCGAGAAAAAGATGTATTACATGAAATTGCCAAGGCGAGCGATGCAATCAGACGAAAGCATCGGATGATGAAAATTGGAAAAGATAGCGATGAGCAGAGAATGCAAGATGTCTTTAAGCCTATCGTGAGACCATTGGAGAAATTGGTGTCATATAAAAACAGTGAGGTGGTGAAGGAGGAAATTAAGGATGAAAAAGTGAGTGATGATGTTGAAGAAGGAGATGTGTTAAATAGTGCGAAACATCAATTGAAGAACGAGGCACAAGATTCCTTCAAGAGTGAAACCCAAGATTCATTTAAATTAATATATGAGGATGATGATGATGACTCGCAAAATGTCGATGAATTGATCCGTGAATATATCCTGCTATTACAAACAAATAGAAAGGCAGGCTTGGATGTACTATATGGTGTACGGAATCTCGCAAGCAACAAATTATCGATTGGTAATTCTCCGATAATTTTCGACTCTCAACATATTCGCGTGGGAGATGCGAGTTCTGCGAAAACTGTTGGATTAACGGAGCTGTTGTTTAAAAAAGTGCCCAATGTCGAGACTCTCACACCGGGCGATTTTTCAAAAACTATGAAAAGATTGTAATCTCAACGAATGCGCATAAAAAATTGTATAAGCCTAGTGAGGCTATACGACGTAATACCAGCCACAAATTTAACACAAATATTGCAAATATAGTTGATCATCATGTGGGACAGGGTATGCCAAAGTATAAGCTGGCTAGAAAAAACACACAATCGGACTATATTTATTGGGACAATCCAAATGAGCTAGTAGACCGTCTTCGTTTACTCTTGGCATCACAAGCAGCCGGAAATTCGGCCCATGCGAATGAAATCATATCGATTATCGAGGAATTGCGTGAAGCTGAAATCATTTATTAAGTCAACATCGGAGAATTTACGCATTCTCATCATGAGTGTCGATGTGTTTGGACGTCATTCAAGTAGGAGTATACTCCACAGTAAGCAAGGTCCTCCAGGTCGACCTGGGATTGGCTTTAGAATTACCGCAGATGGTCATTATGACTTGGGGCAGAAACGATTGTGTAACATTGCAAATCCGGAAGGAGAAGATGATGCTATCACTCTAAGTGCGTTACAAAAGAGATCCCGAACTATCATTAAGAACATACGCAAAGAAATGAATGAGAGTAGTCAGTTGTTGGTTAATGGACTTGAAGCTACGATAAGAGACATTGCAAAGACACTCGAGGCCAATGTCAAAACTCTACAAGATTTGGTGATGCGTAATTCACACGTCATTGCTGAATTGGATGCGCGGCTGCGTGGACTGGAAAATGAACGAGAAAAGGAGCGCTCTCGTGCTAGAGCTACATAAGCCTGCTCGACGAAACTATCCGCGGCGGCATGTGGACATCCGTGGCTTGGACGAAACCTGGCAAGCCGATCTCGTCGATATGTCATCATACGCGCGTCAAAACTCCAAACACAAATTTCTTCTCACCGTCATCGATACATTCTCAAAATTCGCCTGGGCCATGCCAATGCTGAGTAAGAATGGCAAAGATGCAGCAGCCGCAATGAAGTCGATACTCGTTAAGGGACGCATACCGCAGAACTTACACGTCGATCAGGGAAAAGAATTCTACAATTGTGACTTTAAGGCCCTCATGAAAAAGTACAATATTCACATGTATTGAACATATAGTAACTTGAAGGCATCCATTTGCGAGCGTTTCAATCGTACATTGAAAAATAAGATGTGGATGCAATTTAGTCTTCGCGGTAATTATAAGTGGATCGATATTCTTGATAATCTAGTAGCCGAGTACAACGATTCGGTACATCGCACCATTAAGATGAAGCCGAAAAATGTTAACGCGGAAAATGAGAAGCAATTGCAGCAGATTTTTAATAAGCCTCCAATAAAAAGACAACCGAAATTCACCGTTGGAGATAAAGTGAGAATCAGCAAATTTAAGACTACTTTCGAAAAGGGTTACACCCCAAACTGGACAACAGAAATATTTACAATCTATCGTGTGAAAAAAACTCATCCCGTGACGTACCACTTGAAGGACCATAAAGATGAACCGATCGCCGGTTGTTTCTACGAACAAGAGTTTCTCAGGGTCAAGCACCCCGATATCTATCTCATTGAAGCAGTGTTGAAGAAGCGTGGTAATCGGATGTTTGTAAAGTGGTTAGGTTTCGACAATAGCCACAATAGTTGGATAAGGAAATCCGATTTGTAGTAGATAATAAAGAAAATGGAAAAAATATGTATGTTTTATGACTTCTGACCTGCTGGTCGTCCCCGCATCCCTCCAAGGCCTCCGGCCGACTCCACAGCAGGCTTGCTTCCCCCCTTCTCGCCGTCGCCCTTTTTCGTGGAACGTGAGGAGATGGATAGCGTGAATAAACACATGTGATTATAAAAAGTCTGCTTCTTTATTTATGGAAAATAATAAATCCATTCTTGCACAATTAAATATATACAACAAACATAATTTTAACATCGATTGAACAAAATATATACATAATTTTCACGAGTTTTATACATCAATATTCACAAAGTATACACAATTTTACATCAAGGTTGTGGAAAAAAAATTACAAAACTTTTCACGACGGTATTCTGTAATGCCCCCATGGTAAGTTATCAGAGGTTCCAGGTATGATATACCGCTTATCATCATGAGGACTTAGAACGATTTTCGTCTCACGAATGGTGTAGACCTTGTGCAACTTCGATCGAATACACGTTTGACTACGCATCATTTCAATGTCTTCCTTCAAGCATCGGACATAATCATCAAACGTGATTGTCCTAGCCACAACACTGCTCTTGACACCTTTAACTTTTTTAGTATCCTTCTTACCCTCGACACGTGTCGCATACATTTTCGATCGAAGTCCAATGAACTCGGTCATAATTGCACCATTGCATTCGTCTTTCATGAGACCGGGTACCTTCTTATTGACAAGCGGCATATCATACCTATTGTCCGCTGAATAGTCGCTCGTATCAAATTTTTCAATGTCGCACTTCATGTCTGCATATACATCTTCGCTCTCAATGGCATATATGAGGCTATCTGTATCGGTATACATCACTTTACATTTATTCCGATACAATGGTACCATATACTCGTGATGAAATCCATACAAGCACGTTTTGGATATGTCGAGTATGCACATACCCACATATATCGGCTTGTTGAACTTCACCTCGAGATTGCGCAATTCTACGGCAACGAGGCTTTCGGAAAAAACGCTTCGGCTGTGGAAGTTTGGCTTCGCAATCATTGCCTCCGCGCCATACCTGCCCTCCCATTTTGTCAAAAGCTTTACATCTACATGATTGCGCACATTCTCCATCGTTTTGCCAAACACCGCATTATTCATCAATTTGAATAAATTCTTTTCAAAATCGTTTTTGGCCAGCGTTCGAAACTGAGTTCTCAACTCGATATATGAACGTAGCCATGGGGATTGTGTGAATTGTAATACCCTATGGATTTTCCTGAGGCAAAGTCCATGACGTAAACATTGTTGTAACTTTCTGTAGTGGATGATGTAGCGTTTTTATCGCAGAAGGTTGCTAGTAGCTTTTCCTGCTGCTTACCCGGTGGTTTTTCGTGTATTGGACAAAACGGCAGGTCTTTGTGCGCATCATGTAGAGATTGGGAATATTCCAAGTCGACTTCAAGGATGTAGCCTGTCGGTGAATCTAGCGCGATGGAAGATGGATCAAAATTGGACACATCGTTGACCCATCGAAAATTTGCATATGGCAAGGGTTGACACATTGCCCATCCATACAAATTGATGACGTCAAAATACATGAAGTATGATGATGCTTTCGATGGATCAAACGACGCCATGTACTTGTTATTAGCGTGTGCATATCGGTTTGAGAATTGACTGAGACCACCGCGTATACCCCGCTCAACGAATAAAACCATGTCGATGTCAGTTAGTAATTCAAACTTGACATTCGAGTGTTTTAACATTGCATCCCAGGTATACCCCGGCAATGTGTAGTAATACGCGGGATCTAGGCCATAGCTCTCAATGCACGTATTTCGAAAGTTTTCGAAAATATCAGCTAATAACAAGACATCTGTCTTCAAGTACAAATCGCTATAGTCACCCAGCGTTCGAATGGAGAACCGCTCCCAAACTTTCTCAGCATGTGCATACTCACTCTCGCATTCTATAGCATCTGTCAGGGAACTATAAAATGCGTCACGTGGTGGTAGGCAAGTGTCGTCTAGCTTGGTCGCGTCATCAATATATTCATAAGGGAAGACCCCTTTTCGCGTCAACAAATTGAAATCGTCTGTCGAGAGAGTTGGGAATTGCATGCGTAAAATTTTGAGTTTGTCCTCAGTCAAAAATGAGGCTAATTTGTCAAGACTCGTGTTGAGGAATTTGTATGAATCGATGAAGCGCAATTGGATCCTATGTTTTGAATCGTCTTTAATTTCAACATGCTTCGTAAAGGAGATATATTTCTCCTTTGTAATTGGAAGCACATCCGTTCTTCCTTCGAACGCTGTGGCTACTTCCTTGATTATAAAATGCGCATCATAGCCGGATAAATTGTGGAAAACTACAGGAATGAAAAATGACTGTTTGTAATTCAAGTTGCAGTTGGAATGGGCAGGGCCTCTATAGCGTCCAGTCAGATGGCAATGATCTCGAACGCGTACATCTTCTTGCGCAAATGGTTTCTTACATATGTGACATTGCGTCGCGGCTCGAAAACACCACTGACTCGGTGTTAAATATGCCATTGGCACGTTGTCGCAGAAAATTTCTTTTATCCGCAGTGCTAGATTTTTTAGTTCTTCGACAAACCACGATAAACAATCAGCACTGCGACGCGAGTGATATGAAGATAATGAATCGTCATACGAACAACGCACATAGTATCCGATACTAAATACTTCATGATGTTGATACATATCTTTCGCCAGGTTCTCCCCATCGGTCTTTGCCAGCACACACTCCAAATCAGCATACACGATGAAAGGATGTCGCTCTTTCCGGCTAAAGTTGCTGAACTGGAGCCACTTATTGGTGTCGTTTAGTAGTCGAATTGCACAGTCGTTTATCGCCCCACAATCGACCTCGTGCGATTGCAATTTTTCCTCGGAACCGAAGTAGTGCAAACACCTGCAAAAAAAAATATTGTTTTGTTTAATTCGTCAAGCATATATAATTACATATATATATATATTATGGTAACTACATACCGATCACAGATATATTTTTTATGCTCCTTTTTGGTCAGTTGCGCCCTCACGAGTCTCGACAGATTCTTGATCCATACGAAGTGCCCCACATTGTTGTCCTCAGTATCTTGCATGTACAGCAAATTGATGTGTTTTTCCTTCTTGTGTTGACTGACTCGTATTGGAACAATGTCCTTTTTGGTGGTGGTGGTATATACGTTGATCGATACATTGTTATTAAATTCAAGTTTTTTAATTTGATGTATCGTCACCGGGAATTCGATATCCTAGAGATTCAGTACAGTCGAATAATGCGGATAAGAAGATGGACGGGCACTGTCTCGTTCGGCTGGGTATAGAGCAGCGACAACTGCCCAGGCGAAACATGCGTTATCGTTGGATTTGATGTTAACCACAGCCCTCTTCAACATTATTTCCTGCGGTAATGATATGGAGCACCCAGCACGCATCGGATTATACTTATTTACATTTATCGTGAGGTTAAGTATTTTCCGTAGAGCCCAGCCACTGTCTCGTTCTTGAAATTCGTCGAGTGAGGTTAAAGTGGGCTCAATAACACGTTGTTCATACCACTCATTCAAATCGCTCGTGTTAAAGAGTTCACAGTTTCGCGTGTTGACACTTTTATTAGCATGTTTATCTCCACTCGCGAATTCACCATTGAACACCGTATTAACTTTGATACTGTTGTGCTTGCAGATAATATTTTGTACATGTTGAAGCACTAGGTCCCGAGCATCATTAAGAAATTGTTTTGGCTCGATGTGACTGCGATTGATTACAGAACCAGTCAATATTTGACTCTTGAATGATGTGTCAATCTCACGCCATATTAATCCATGATCACCATGCCCTGCGCCCGTGTGTATAAAACGGCTGCATACAGAATTCTTCAATCCTTCCAGACGCGCTATTTGGGCTATCAGTGACTGTTGATGTCCAATTACAAAGCGCGGGCGCTTAGTTCGGCTTTGCGTTTCTAACACTTCGATGAACTCGACGCACCGTTGCTCCCACGCAGTAAAATCTTCGAACGAACTTAAAAGCGCGGCTTGATCGTGCAAGCTTTGTTCAATGTTGTTATCCATAGTAGTAAGTTGGAGACGACTTCCGCGATGTTAGCTGACTGACTGCTTCGTTCAAAGTGTGGCCAGTTTGGAGCGTAGCAGATAATAAAAAAAATGGCTCGCCGTTCGGGAGAATGAAAAATTTCAGCTTTCCCCACATCTCGGGGAAAAACCGGACTTTTTTCCGATATTGTGTTGGTATAGATTGCCCGAGGAAGAAACGACATAGAAAACAAGTCGGGATGCATCGGGTTAAAAGATGTATTTTATGGATCCTGCAGCTGTGATCAAGTGGTCCATTGGAATCAAAGGCTTTCGACGATAGACCCCTAGAGTTAATCGTTTTTTTTCCACGAAAATACGTCGTATTCATCTATGTTTTGGAGGTAAGTTGCGCATATATGGTAATCCGAAAATGTGTGAAGATCATAAAAATCAATGCTTGATGAGTCTGGCTAGATTTCACCTCGACCATGGAGTACCCCTTTTCTGGACAGCAGACCCCTACAGATTTTCCGATAACGCGCTAGTATATATTGACCGAGGGAAACGAGACAAAAATAACGAGTCGGGATGCATCGAGTGAAAAGATTCATTTTACGAGGCCCTGTAGCTCTGCTCAAGTGGTCCATCGAGGCTAAAGACGATAGATCCCTAAAGTTGATAGTTTGTCCAAGAAATACGTTGTTTTCATCTATGTTTTGAATATTCCAGCTATAAAAAAATTCCCATCGTGAGTGGCTGTGAATGAAAAAAAGCTTCAACCCTGACTTGTTAAAACCTGTGTCAAGAGTCGGCGAGATTTGGTGGATTTACATGTGACATCTTAACATGATCTTTCGGAATGGGAACGAAGACCTCGACGAGCTAATTTTTTTTTGGAGCACTGTTTCCTTCCATAGTGAAGACACTAGGATGCTCGTTATAATAAGCCGGTTAAGTCTCCATGACCTAGACTCTTGTGCGGAGATCGTAAAAGTCGAAACGTAATGAGTTTGACCATCTTCCACCTCCACGATGAAGTGTCCCTTTTCTGGATAGTACATGCCTGCCCCTAGAGGGATAGTTAAAAAAAAACTTTTCGTTAATCCCTGGCCAGGATGCAACATCTTGGAAGGTCAATTTTTTCTACATGCTCCGACTAATGTTGAAAGGGAAAAACCCATTTACACATCCTACAGCCCATCCCCACCATACTACAATTCAATGGAGTGCAGACATTGAAAAGGGCTTCGGACGACAGTTTCCGTCATTCCAGTTTTCATCCTCCGGTGTGAAATTTTCGAAGGAGAAAATTTAAAACTACTCAAAGAAAAGTGTGCAATAATGGCTGACCGAGTGTACGAAGTTATTGAAATATCTGACGACGAAGTGAATGAAAATCATCGACGATGATATGATCATAAACGATCAAGTGGGTGGAGATTTTGGAATAGTCAACCGCAACGATGCAGAAATCGAGGTGATAGACATCGCCGACGATGACAGCGACGATGATGACAACGAGGAGGAGATGGATTTTGGTGTAATGAATCGTGATAGCGACGACGACAACGAGGAGGAGATGGACTTCGACAACGAGGAGGAAATGGATCGTGATAGCGATGAAGCTGGCTATCACAGTGACCCAGATGATGAATCTTTTGATCAACGAAGAATTGGGTTGAATGTGCAAACCATGTCCAACCTGAGCTGGGAAACTGTGCTGTGCATCACGGTGTTGTATTATTCTCCATGTGCGGGGGTGATGTACTGCATTTCATGCATGCTTGACATGGATGGTGTGTTCGGAACAGTGAACCGCGTATATGGCCACTATCGAGACCGTTATGGTGCCATAAGGGGACAGTGGTGCAGGAACTGCCAACATTCGCTGCAGCACATCACATTAGGCAGTGCGTGTTCAGCCTGTCTGAATTTGTTTCCAGCTACGGCTGGTGATGCCCATAACGGGCAACAAAACCAAATCGCTGACGGCTATAATGTGCAATTAGAAAATGGTAACATTATCAGCGACGACGACAGCGACGACGACGACGACGACGACGACGACGACGACGACGACGACGACGGCAACGACGACCACGACGAAGAAATAGACATGGATGATGCAGACGACGATCTCCAGTTCGTCGATTCCGGCTATGAGAGTGACAACACTGGCGAAAGTCGTGAGGTTGAAGAGAATGCGTTAAGTGTGCGACAGCGTCATCACGTCCTTCATGCGCAGAACGTGTACTGCGTCAACTATTTCTACATCACGGAAAACGACCGAGCAAAATTTTGCACAACATGTTTCCTCGAGGATAGGCACATGTTTGTGGAAGCAACAGCAATTGCCGGCCATTATCGAGAACGCTACGCTGCGATGAGAGGAATGTTCTGCAGTCACTGTCGGAATCCGCTCTACCAAGTAGTCGAACGCAGCATATGTTTGACCTGCCGGATCTCCAGCTGATGTATGTATCATTTTTGAATTTTTACATCAATCATTTAATAAAAATTAAAAAAAATTAAAATAACAAAAAATTGTTTGTTTTTTGTTTCAGAATAATGACGTTGCTGGCAACACTCAAAAAACCTACACACGCGCGTGCACACAGAAAGCACACACACGCACACACACACACACACACACACACACACACACACGCGCGCGCGCGCGCACACACACACACGCACACGCACGCACGCACGCACGCACGCATGCACACACACACACACACACGCACACACACACACACACACCATTATTGTAAAATGTTATTATTAATAAACGATTATTCTATATTTTTTAATTCATAGAATTCTTTTTTGCCCCCCACCATGTTACGCTACATACCCACTCTCCCATGTCAGACTCTTCCCCCTCCCGACAGTCGCTCTTCGGACCACATGGCTACCCCCTCCACAGAGACCCATGGCATGACGTCACGTCCCCGCGCTGGACCCCGCCACCCCGCTCCCCCCCCCTGAGATCCCTGCGTTAGAACCGCCCTAGCTCTTCTACTGCTGCTTGAGCAGCATTTACAGCTTTAACTGTACTAGCCGCACCACCCTGTTACGTTCCGGAGGGAGATTTAGGTGGGACTCGCGAGGTTGCCGATTTAGAGCGCGAAAGTTCGAATTGAATTTGATTGCGCAGTGAGTCTTTGTTTGGCGTCCGCGTGAGTTCCGAACACAGTTTAATAACAATTTGGATTGAGACGAATTTAAGGTGCGTGATTCTGGTAAGAGAGTTGGATCCGCCCGATGGATTGATCATTGATGAAATAAATGTTCAGACGCGTACATTTCGTCTTAATTCACGTAGTTCACGTTTATTACGTTTAACTCTTACAAACTTATAATTTTGGTACAAAGATGGTTACTCGTACAATGATTACACGGAAACGCAGAGCGAAAGGGTTGAGCCTTGTAAGTCGACTGTTCAGTTCGGAGTTCGAATACAGAGTGTCTGCTCCTTCGTGATATGAAAATTAGGAAAGTCTGGTTGTAGGAGAAGGAGCTTTTTTTGGGGGAATGCATTTTCGGATCAGAGCTTCGTAGTGATTGGTTAATCAATCGTGAGAATGTACGCTGACTTACGTGATAGGTCGGCGTCATGCGTGGGAATAGTTTTGTTCGTCTACTTATTAGGTCATCGCTATGGTGAATGCGGCCATTGTTCTATGTCCGAGGATCGGGTTCAGCGACCGAGGTTTCGTGGGTCTTGCGACATGACCGGGTGACGTGTTCTGACGCAAGCGAGTTTTCTTCGTGGGATTGTTTGGGTTTTAGGACAAGGTAGGATTGTGGCGTAGTTCGGTCCCTGCATTTTGTTCGAGTGCTCTAGGCGTAGGGTTTCTCTTCCGAGGCTGCGAGTACGCTCCTCTCGTAAATTCTTCTGGCGTTGGCTATGTTTATGCGTTGGGACCTACGTGCGACGGTTTCGCTTTTGGTCTTGTGGTACGTTTCGGCTATCGCTCGCTTAGCGTTAAAGAAATATAGGTTTTTGGTCGATGAGTGAGGGTGCTGCTATCGTGCGTATTTACCATCGTGGTTTCAAAAAGAGAGAAAAAAAACGTGAAGGCTGGGACGTAACACCTCCCTCCTTCAAGATTGAGCGTCTCGCTCAATTAGATTCAATTATAATTGTAATCGAAAGGTATGGTCGCACGATTTGTGAGCTGGCATCATCATTGATCGATTTACAATGTAGCTTAAGTATATTGGGAGATAGGTATTGTTTGTTATTTGATACAGTAACATAATGCAGTGCTATAATGTTTGCGAGAAGTTACATTTCGCTTTGATTAATTTTATTCTTCGATTCTATCTGGTGTTTATCCACCAGGGTAAAGGAAGAAGAAAAGGTATGTATATATTTTGATTTTATGCTACGCATTGTTAACGTATGTCTTCAAGTGATAGTCGTATGATTTTTATCTTATTTGCTAAAATATTTTTTAAGTAATAGTCGCATGTTTTATCCTAGTTTGTGGAAGTCGAGTTCGGTGGGGCGCGCTAGGTGAGTTCGGCTGAGTTCATTGGCTAGGGCTGGTAGTTTGGGGAGAGTTTCCCCTCGGCTGTGAGTTTTTAAGGATTTGAGGTGGGGATCCTTGTATTTAAACTGTTCCCTTGGGTGAGTTTGACATTGTCCTGCTCCGTTTGGAAAAGGCAACACGACATTTGTTTTCCGGAATTTTTTTTTTTGGGCCCAGAGAAGGTTAAAGGTGGATAAGGATGGCTCCCGGAAAGTTTTTCTGCTGTTATGCCCGTGAGGTAGTGTGTTTATTTTGTGTTTTATTTTTTTATATTTTTTTTAATTCTCTTTCTTGAGATAACGTTGTGTTTCCTGTAGATGACGTTTGTTGGAGTGGCCAGAGCCCGTCGGCAGTTCCGCGCAGCGCTCCGGCAGGAGTTAGATCTCTTGGATCGCGGGACTGGATTTGATTATTACTCAATCCGCTGGATGTTCGAGGGGCGCTGGGGCCAATCTCACCCGGAAGACGATTGCGATCATCCGGCCTGGTCGTCCTCTAAGGGGGTGTTAGCAGCTTATGATGATTAGGCTGGGCGATTAAGTTGATTTCGGATCGGGCTACCCGTTTACTTTAGTGTGCAATATGAATTGTGTTTTATCAAAATTGTGTTGCCTTTGATTTAGCTTGTGTTTAAATAAATGTGTTCTCGTGTATTTTATGTTCCCACCTTTCCCTCGGGGGTTTGTTGAATTTATACGTTGCTTGGGTGTGGTCGGGGGTGCCACATTCGAGGTTCTGTGTGTTGCGACAGTCCAAAGGTTATTGATGGGGGGCACACCGGATAAGCATTCGATTGTGCTTGGTCTTTCGGTTCTTGTGGTGCATCCGTCGATGGGCGTTCCTGCAGCGGCAAGTTCATTTCTTCGTTGACTTTGCTTCGTTCGTTGGTGTTGACTTCGGTTGACTTTTCGTCGTTGGATTTTTTGTTTCTTGCGAGGTGGAGGAGAAGGTTCGTGAGAGAGTCTCATATAGCGCCGACCATCCAGATGCTCCAGCCGTAAATTGAATGTAATGCGTAACCATGTACTAATGTATCGATGGCGAATTTTATGGTCTTCAGGGTTACCCACATTCCTAGTAGCGTTGCGCTAAACATTCCAATGGTGTTGAAAAAGACATATACTTTTCCCCATGCTCTTTCGACAGATTTTTGGATAATGTCGTCGTTAAGCCAATGTTTGATAGTTATGCCTTGATCAGCGGGGTTTTGACCTGTGGCTCCTCGTGCGATTGTGTTTAGGACTGCCGTACGTTCGATTGGGAACATCATGCTAGTCCGGAGGTTCTGAAGATCTTGCGAGGAGTATATTCCGCTGTCTGCTAGGTGGGCTGGCGTAATGAACTTCCAGGAATGTTTGGTACTTGTCGGAATGTCTTTGGGTGCGGCGGTGACGGCTAATTGTGGGAGCGCTTGGTACCATACGTTATTGATGCGGTACATTGGTGAGAGAAATGAATTGCACTCGATTTCGTGTCCCGTCTGTATAATGATTCGTGTGCGGGGCATCATGAATAGGGTCGCGTTTCCTCTGAAAATTGGTAGTTCTTGGTAGCATTCTTTTGTTTTTCTAATTGCCACGTTGACTGGTACACATTTCGCTATTCTAACGACCTCTCCTCCGACGTGGGCTATATATCCTGGTTCGCCCATGTAGTGGTAAGCGAACTCGGCGGGTGCGAATGATACGAAGCCTAGGGTATTACGGAGTACTCTCTTTTCAATCTCGCACTGTTGTTTAACGACGTTGTGGTACAAGTTCGTTATTTGGTTTCCGAAATGTTTTACGAGATACACTAGTTTTGCGTTGGTGTATGCAAAGATGTCCAAGTTAATGGTCGATATGCGCTTTTGGGTGAAGAAATCCCCGTCTCTTTGATCGACGATGTATAGTTTAGGATGTTCTGTCTTGATTAACTTATATCCGCAAAGTGTGATTTGTCCTCTGACTGCGAGAGCAAATGTAATGTCCGCAGATGTGATTGAATAGATTTGCTCGCCTTCGATTTCATTTTTTGTGTCCCTTATCTTTTCTGCGCTACCCTCGAAAATTACTTCGTAGTTATTAAAGTTGCATTGGTCATTGGGCAATTGATCCCAATATGTGTATCCGCCTTCCCAGTCTAGGCATTTAGACGAGCTGTGACGGCAGCGGCTACCTGATCGTAAGAGGATTTCGTTTTGTTCTATATGAACTTTTGCTTGGTAGTCGGCGACCGTTATATACAGGGTGCGCCAGAGAAACTTACTTATTTAAAAAATTCCCGCGCGGTGAGTTGGGCGGGTAGAGGGGCGAGAGGGGGCGCATCTGGAAGGGGAAGTTCCCAAGTTTGTTTCTCCCTCCAGTCAGTTGCCATCATGCTCTGGTCTAGAGAGCAGCGGGCCTTCGCAGTCGAGAGCTTCTTTTCTAACGGTCGCTCACTTGTTGCTACGCAACGTGCCTTCCGCGCTCGCTTTGAAATTCCTCCTCACAGACTCGTTCCTGGCCGTAATTCGATTCTGTCGTGGGTTAACTCATTTCGGGAGTGTGGAAGTGTCGCTAAACCCAGAAATGGACTTCAACGGACCATCAGAACTCCGGAAAATGTCGAAAGAGTGAGGCAGTCAGTTGTGCGTTCTCCCCGGCGTTCGGCTCGCAAACACGCAGCTGCTATGGGAATTTCTGACACCACTGTTCGACGAATTCTCCATCAAGACCTTCAATTTCATCCCCGACCGCCTTTTCCCCGCCGACATTTCCCCGACCGCCTCATCTCTCTCAGACGCGATCTCCAATGGCCGGCACGCTCTCCAGATTTGACTCCATGCGATTTCTTTTTATGGGGTTATTTGAAATCTCTGGTTTATGTCGATCGACCACGGACCATAGCACACCTCAAGAACAACATTCGCGACGCCATTGCCAACATACCGATTGATATGCTGCAAAGAGTGGATACGAATTTCAAAAATCGACTTCATCAGTGTATGCGCAATGGGGGTCGCCATTTATCCGATGTCATTTTCAAGACTGCATGAAAAAAAAATTGGGATATTGTATTCTCAAATAAAAAAAAATTTAAAACAATAATTGAAGTACTTTTGTTTTTATTGACCTTTCAAATAAGTAAGTTTCTCTGGCGCACCCTGTAGAAGTACCCTGTGACCACCGCGTTGTTCCAAGACCCGTAGGGGTCCGAATATGACGCTCCTTGGCAGGTACCGTCGCTGGTCAGCGTCCCGGCTATTGAAACTGGTCTCCTATTGGTTGAATTCATTGTTAGGCCATTCAGGAGTGTATTGTAAGCCTGGTATGATTTTGTTTCGTGAATCTTTTTGCACTCTTCGTGAGTTGTCTCCAAGACGAATTCCATGTACCCGTTTTTGACATTTGATATGTGAGAGTGCATGCCGCAGTGAGTTATTGCCCTGTGTATTTCCACCTTACATTGGACTACCTTGATGTCAGTAAATTCGACTCTTTGGAGGAGTTGGATTCTTGATGTAGTGACTTCCGGTTGGTGTATAGGTATGTCGCATTCCTGAATGTCCAGAAGCGATAGGGTCGTGATGTTCATTGCTGGGGCTCCACAGTCGTAAGCGATCAGCGCGTTGGTTGGCTGCAGGGTGGAGATGAGTAGAGCGATCGTCAGGAACATCTTGCCGGGGTCTTAGTAGACCTGAAAGGTACGGTTGTGCGGGTGTAAGTTTGCTGGGCTCTCGTGTAGGTATGGTTGTTTGCTAGTGTGCTAATTTAGCCCGATCGCAGTGGATGATTTTTCGCTTATTGTTTCCTAGTGCGATTTCGATGTCGTTTTGGTCTGGGAAAATTTGTGTTATCTCGTAAGGACCTAAGTAGTTGTCGTCAAATTTTCCTATTCGCTGATTTTTAATCAGATAGATTTGATCTCCGATTTGGAATTTGACGGGGTTGATTTTCTTATCGTAGTGAGTTTTGGATTTTTGTTTGGCATTTTCGAGGTTGTTGCGAGCTAATTGTCGAACTTCTTGTAAATGATGCGCAAGATTTCTCACGTGCTCGTCGTACGTTAAGATTTCATCGAGATATGAAAATTGTGAGGGTAGTCGTGCTACCTTGCCTAGGACTACCTGGAATGGTGTGTATTTCGTGCCTTCGTGTACGCTTGTGTTGTATGCGAAAGTTGCTAGCCGTAACCACTTATGCCAATCTTTTTTATTGGTGTAATGTTTCAGGTAATCCGTGAGCACTTGATGACTTCGTTCGAGCGATCCGTTCGATTGTAGATGGAATGCTGTCGTTTTAATTTGCTTGATTTTTAGGATCTTCGTTAATTGTTTCATTACACGGCCGATAAAAGCTGCACCTTGGTCTGTCAATATTACTTTAGGACATCCGAATAAGCATATGAATTCCGTGACTAGTGCGTAAGCGATTTCGTGCGCGGTCGCACTTTTTAGCGGAATTGCAAATGAAAATTTTGAGAGGTTGTCCTGAATCGTTAGTATGAAGCGGTGACCAAGTTCAGATTCTGGGGTTATCGGTCCGACTATATCCATTGCAATTTTGTCGAATACGCTGATCGGAGTATCTGTAATTACCATAGGTTGTTTGGTTTTAATTCTCACCAACTTTTTCCTCTGGCAACTGGCGCATTGACGAATGTAATCTTCTACTTGTTTTTTGAGATTGTCCCAAAAATATTGTTGTCGGATTCTGTTGTATGTTTTGGTTACGCCCTTATGACCTGCTATTGGATATTCGTGGCATTCTTTTATGATGTCGAGCCTGTCTTGCTCTGGTGGGACAGTAATTTCGTCGCGGCAGATTTTTATTTGGATTTCGGTATCCGCGAAAATTTCTCGAATGATGTTTTTTATTTTTGCCCATGCTGAGTCGTTAAGGTTACTGCGCTTCTGAGAAAATGCTGCTGATTTGACGTTCAATTCTACCATCGTTGTTTTCAGATTTCGGAGGGATTTGGTAAGATTTTCTTTCGTTAAGGATGATGTGGAGTTTTCCTGTGTTACTAGGGCAAACACTCGTTTCTTTGGTGTTCCCGATATGAGGACTTGTCCGATTTCGAAAGTGTTAGTTGGGGATAGATTTTTTAGCAAGCCCATCTCGATTAATCGTTTGCCAATATCGTTCGAGACTGTACCATCGGCAGAAATGAAACAAATGTAATTGTTTTTTGTCATTTCGATGTTGTCTCTTGTTTCGATGACGTTAATGAATTCCGTTTGTTGCTCCTTGTTGTTTATTGGCTCTTCTTCAGTGGTATTTGTTCTGCTATTGTCGTTTCCGTTTTCTATCGTAGGGGGGGAATTATTGAATGGTGTCGGGGAGGGAGCATTTTCTTGTTGCTGAAAAGATTCGTTTTCGGAGCTGTTGGCGTTTGCACCGTTTGGAAGAGTGGGTGGGGGTTGTTCTTGGCCCGGAGAGTTCCTGATTATTTTTGCTTGTGAAATACTCCTGGGTGGCCTTTTTTACCCTTCGCTACTTGTGCACGTGGGGCACTAGTGTGTGCGTGGTTGCTTGCATCAGAGCAGCAGAAACATTTTTTGGGTTTTCGTGGTCTGGAGGATTTACGAGTGGCTAAAAGGACTGGTTCCCCTTTTTTGGCGATGGCTGTTACATCGTCCGTGCGCTGTTCTACGTTCGTAGTTGGGGGTCCCGTGGCTTGACTTTTATGACTTTCATCTGTTGATTTTCTATCTTCGTTTGAAAAGCCTACGTCCATAGGTTCAATGGTGTGATTGTCCGTGAGACTTTTCTTTTTGTTAAGAAGGAACAATTCATCCTCTCTAAGAGCTTCTTCACTCGTGTTTCCATGACTATCTGGACGGTTAGGCATTTGGTGGAATTTCCTTTTGGTACGTCCAGTGGGTGATGGAGTGAGTCCTAGTGTTTCGTGAGCGCGTTTTTCGAAATTTATGGCAATATTGCTTAAGCTATTGTCGCTCGATTCTTGCTCTGAAGATGAAGATGTTCCGAGCGTGGCGAAGTTACTCGGCGCCATGTGGGTAATGTCTTCCTCGTCTCCCGAAGACGATGTAGATTCGGGTGTTGAAGGGTTCCCGAAGGGGAGATGCCGACGTGTGTGGCTTCTTCGTTTAACTAGTACCTTGAGTTTTTCCCTTCGATATTCTGGTGAATACGATTCCTGGTTTTCCGAGGAATTGAAGTTTTCATGCTTTGAAGAATTTGATGATTGTTGCTTTGAAGAATTTGATCTTCGATGCTCTGAAGAGTTTGTTTTTTGGTGTTTTGGAGGATTTGATTTTTGATGCTCTGAGGAATTTGATTCTTGATGCTATGAAGAATTTGATTTATTACGTGGCCTCTTTTTGTTGAGGTCTTTGATGATCGGTTGATCAGGCCGGTCACCTTGAGTTAGATTTGATCCTTTGGCGAGCGGGCTTACATACGTTTCTCTCGGAATTGCTGTATCTGTAAGGTTGCTTGTTTGGGGAATCGAGATTGTTTGATTTTGAATTTCGTTCGATCGCTCTGCAACGGGACTCACGTACGTTTCTCTCGGAATTGTCGTATCTGTGAAGTCGGTTGCTCGAGGAATAGATATTGAATGATTTAGTGGGGAAGCATTCGTGATGTCATCCTCCGAAGTAGTGTTCGATTTTTTGAGTTTCTTATTATTGGCGCTTGGATCCGATGACGAACATGTTCTTGCGATGCCTGGGTTTGGATGTAGAGTTTTTCCTCCGTATGGGGTGTCGTTAGTACGCCATTTGAATTTGATAGGGAGAGTTATTGGATTTCGAGAAAGTGCGTCGGCGTTTGTATTAACTCTTCCTGGCTTGTACTGGATTTTGAAATCGAACTCTTTTAATCTTTCTCTCCATCTCAGTACGCGTGACGTCGGGTCGTTCATAGAGTTTACCCAGACGAGTGGCCGGTGGTCGGTCAGTAGGGTGAATGGCCTGCCATAAAGATAGGGTCGGAAGGTTTTTAAGGCAAACACCACAGTGACCATTTCTTTTTCCAAAGTGGAATAATTTCTTTCGGCCTTGTTAAGGACCCTTGAAGCGGCTGCGACCATGGGGTTTTTTCCGACTCTCCCTTGCGAAAGGATTGCGCCGACGGCGTAGTTGGATGCGTCGGTTGTTACGATGAAAGGTTCCGAGAAATTTGGGTATTGGAGAATCGGTGTTGAGCACAGCTTGTCTCGCAATGTTTCGAATGCTAATTGATGTTGAGATGTCCAATGAAATTTAACATTTTTGCTAGTGAGATCCGAAAGAGGTTTTGGGGGAATTCTTTTACGTTCTTTCGAGTTTTCGGTATTTTGAATTCTCTCCCGGCTTCGATGTTTTTTGGATCGGGTTTTAATCCATCTGCAGAGATTTGATGTCCCAGATATCTTACTTCAGTTCTTAAGAATTCGCATTTATCTGTTTGAAGAGTTAGATTTGCGTTACGTAATCTTTCCGCAAGTTTTCTAAATTTGCTTTCGTGTTCCTCGATTGATCGTGCGTAGATTACTATGTCGTCTAGATATACGAATAAATCGTTACCCTGTAACCCTTTTAGAACAAGGTCCATCAATCGTTGGAATGTGGCTGGTGCATTTTTTAACCCGAATGGCATTCTATTGAATTCGTAATGACCGTGAGGGGTCGTAAAGGCTGTTTTGTGTTTGTCTTTCGGATCCATTTCTATCTGATGAAAGCCAGATGCTAGGTCAAAAATGGAGAAGTATTTCGCACCGCCGAGTTGGTCAAGGATGTCTGTTATTAACGGCAGGGGGTAATCTCCTATTGTGACATCATTTAATTTTCTGAAATCGATTACGAGTCTCCATCGTTTATTGCCTTTTGAGTCTGCTTTTTTCGGAACTATCCAAACTGGTGAATTATATGGTGACTTCGAGGGTTCAATGATGTTTAATTGTAGCAGATCGTTAATTTGTTTTTCTATTTCCGCTCTTTGGAATGGCGGATGTCTGTATTGTCTTGTATTGACCGGTCGATCGTCTACAGTGGGAATTCGATGTTTGCATTCGTTTGTTGATCGGAGGGGTTCACCAGGTAGATGAAAGAGGTCTACGTATTCTTCAAGAAGTGTAGATACCGCATAACGCTCTTCGTCATTGAGGTGATTAAGCCGCGAAAGACTCATTACTCCGTTGGCACGGTTTTCTCGCGTCCGAGGGTTTTTGTGCTCTAGGGTCTGTGTATTCGCGGTGTGGTCATCCTCTTGATCGTTCTCGTCTGTACTCATATCGAAAGGATAGAGTGAAATTACGGGAACCTCTACTCTGACGTCCTCGTTCAAGGTATTGATAGCGTACAGGTATGCTTTGCCATTGGTATTTTTAACCAATGCTTCGCCTGCAAAGATGCCATCTCGAAATGGTATACGGGGTACGTAACCTGTCTCTAGTGGGTTTCCGACTCGAATGAACATGATCGTTTTCTGTCTGGCCCGCAGAAGAAATGATTCTGTGTTTGTAAATGGGATGTCCACGTTATTGACTCGTACGTATCGTCTTTCCCAGTCGATTCTACCTTTACTTTCTCCGATTGTTTCATGACCGAGGATTGCGTCGAATTCAACAGGGAAGTCGTCCAGGACAACGTTGAATGTTACGGACTGGTCATGAATTGCGATGTTAATTTGTCCGAGTGTCCTGGGTCTATCGATGATCGAAATTCCGTATAATTCGTAAATTATGAGATTGTTTATGAGATTTGGGTGACGAATATTTTCGATTTTGATCAAATTTAATTGTGAGCCTGAGTCTGCGAGAAATAATGTTTGCGTTTTCTTGAGATCTTCCGATTCAATGCTAATTGTGGGTGAGTGGTAGTTATTCGTTCGTGTGCTCAGGTTACAAGAGGCGCGGAGGATTTTTTGTTTCGTTTCCGATTTTACTGTGTCTGGCGTCCTTGGGTGCTTGGGCCCGTCGAGACGCCTGGTCGAGGGGTCGTTGACTCGTTTCCCGGCTGTTTTCCGGCTTGAGCCTCGTCTTTTCTCCCATTATTATATGCTCGTTTACGGCATTGATTTATGAAGTGGCCCGGTTTTTTACAATAGTTGCATGATATGTTACTTCTGTTTGTAACGTCTTTTGTTGAGTTGTCTTTTGCCAGAAGGTAGCAATCATTTGTTGTGTGGTTTGTCTTTTTGCAATAATTGCAGAATTTGCTCGGGTTTGCACGAAAGGTTGAGCTACCGGGTTTGTTTTCGTTTTGACTATTTGATTTGTTGAAAGGTTGAATTGGTAGGCAAGTCGATTGTGTATTTTCTGGGTTGATTGGTCCTAACATTTTTTCGATATCCGTTGCTTGTTTGAAAATGCTTTCGAGATTTGGGTACCGTTTGCATGCTATATGGGGGCGATAGGCGGCGTTAAGACCTCTTCGAAATTGATCAGTCGCTATGTCTTCCACGAAAATTTTCGCTCCTTCGATGGAACGTAAGTTCGAATTCTCGATGGCTTGGTTTGTCTTTTTCAAGTGACTGTTTAGTCTACTGTAGAAGCTGAGTACCGTTTCTTTATCTTTTTGGGAAAATGTGCTCATTTCCGTGATCCAGGTGAGAGGGGGTTTGGAAGGGATGAATTTTCGTTTTAGGATGTCTGTGAACTCATCGATTGTTGTTATTGTAAAGCTTTCGAGACTATCGCAAGCGATTCCTTTGCATTTACTCTTTAAGAGTGTGACTATTAATCGTTCGCCTACAGCTGGGATGAATTCTTTCGCGTTATCGCAATAGCTCAAAAAATTGTTTAACGAACATGTTTTAGGCGTCCCATCGAACTCGGGTAAATATCTTGTGAAATCTCGATAATTAGCGTGTAGTGGATATATATTATTTTCGAAAGACGCTTGATAATAGTTATGCGCATTTAGTGGTAGAATCGTCTGTGATGTGTAGATTTGACTCTGTTGAGCTGGGTGATGGGCTTCCGAAGTCTCCATTTGGATTGGTGTAGACATTATGAGTTTATGACTTACTCAGTGATGATCTTGCAGCTCGCTCGTGCCAATGATGTTCGGTTGCAGCCAAGTGGCGTTAGGCTACTTGACTTATCGTGAGGTGCGGCTGGTGTTTTGACCTGTCCTGTCCTTTGATGCAGTCCAGGTGTGCGTCGCTGGCTCGGGTCTGCTCTTCGGCCTTGCGTCCTTCGTTAATTTATGGCTCTGCGTCCCTTGTGTTGATCTCGGTGCGACGTTGGTGTGGAGCACTTGTTCGTTTCACACGGAAGAGAGTCTTTTTATTTTATTTTTACACGATAGTTTATTCCGCGTTCGTGATCCGTTTTTCACCGACACCGGATTGATTGTCACCAGTATAATAACCGATAAATTGTCTCTTTGTTTTTCCGCTACCACCAGTTTTATTAACCGATGGGTTATTTATTAAAAGTTTTTCTTCTTTTTTTTTTCGCTGCCACCAGTTTTAATACTGATAGGTCATTTATTTGAAGTTTTTTTTTTCTTCTTTTTTCCGCTGCCACCAGTTTTATTGTATACTAAACTGTTACGTCCCGGAGGGAGATTTATAAAATGCGATGAATCTAAGCTAAGGTAGTCAGTAAGTCATCGAATTTGTATCACACCGAATCTCTGTTCGACGATCATTTGAATAAGCGCGTCTCAAGTAGCTCAACCTTATGTTAACCGAGTTGTTCCGTCCTAAAACCGAGTTCTGTAGCGAGTCAGACAGCTCGTTCAAAACAAAAACCACCCAAACCCATCGAACCGACATTACAATTGGTGCTAAGTGTGGGGTTGCCCGACTATCAACGCTGGGAACATAGGACCGATCGACGACACGCCGAGTCTACGAGAGGCCACGTCTGAAACTGGATTCACAAATGAAATCGGTGAGTAAAGATTCATTTACTCGTTATCGTGAATCAAAGGTTATAACGACCGATTCCGAGACTGACTCAATAGATCAGAGCGAAATGTCGCTATCGAACGTAAACGCAGCCATCAAGACGGCGTTTAATCGAATAAAAGACTCGGACTCGCAAGTCGAAATGGAAGACAATGCCATGTGTAATGTGCCCACAATGTCCGAAAATTCTTTTGAAGAGCTAACACCAAAAGAAGCTCTCGAATTAATCCGCGAATTCGATGGTAAATCCTTGGGAGTCGAAACTTTGATTGCGTCAATCGAAGATGTAAGATCGTAAGTCAGCCGATCGGATTACCTCCGTCGATTGATAATTACAAAAAAAAAAATAGTAGGAGACGCGGCAAGAGAAATTCAACAATACGAAACGAACACCTACGAACAACTCTACGAGTGTCTACGAATCCTCTTCGGAAACTTGCAACCGGTCAGTGTTTGGCGAGATAAATGATCGCGAATGTTCCAGCAGAAAACCGAAACCGTTTCAAAGTTCACAAACCGATTTTTGGAAGTACAAAATCAGCTGCTCACTGTATTAGCTAATTCAACGCCAGATGAAACACAAAGGCGTTTCATTGTAGAGTATGAACGGCAACAAGGGTTAGACCAGTACTTTTAGGATTAAAGAAAGAAATATCCACTGAAGTACGTGCGCAAAGGCCTGACAATATTCGTATGGCAATTGCTCGAGCGCAAGCCGCAGAGGCTTACGATTATACTCGGGAAATGATGACGCGTAACCTTACCCTGACGGGCAAAGGCGCAGGTAGCTCGGATACCCACAAGACACCCTTTCAAAAAATTCTAAGAACCTTGCCCAGTACGCAACGTCCACCAGTTGTTTGCCGATACTGTAATAAAATAGGACATCTGGACCGCGATTGTCGTAAAAAATTTTACGATACACAATCTTCGCCAAAGGCATGGCAACAACAATCGGGTTTTCGAAATGGATAAACACATAACCACCCACCTATACGAACTGTGAATCACATACCAGGAGAGGAAGCAACTATCGCGACTCAAGAAATATCCCACGAGTCAACGCCATCGGATCCACTAAACGAGTGGTCAAACTTCCCACACGAACAGCCAGCAGAATAGGCAGTTTTCTCCTAGATACCGGATCTGCGATAAATTTAATAAAAATCAGCATGTTAACGAAAGGATCGCAGATAAATCGGAATATCAAAACACCGTTTTCTATAGGCAATAAACGACATGAATCATTGTTCGCTGCCAAACAAGAATTTCGAGGACAGACTCTCATCTTTCACGTTGTTCCCAACGATTTCCCATTAGACGAGGATGGGTTGATCGGCATTCCATTCATGGAAAAATACCAAACGAGCATCAGTATCGGAAGAGAAAATTATTTAATGTTCGACGACCAACGGTTCGAATTCGAGAAGGTATCCGTCACTATTCCGCCACGAACCATCTATTTCATCACGGTTCGTACAAATATCGAAAATGGAGTAGTCGTCACAGATGAGAACAATCCAGAAGCAGTAGTGCCTTGCGTATTCCAAGCCAAGGATTACGAAGCCCGAGTACCACTTATGAATGACTTGGAAGAACCGATCATGGTTACGATTGACCAGCTGCAGGGCATTCCTTTTGGGGAAACCGCCTGTTCGCCTGAGGAGGAGCACTAAGATGCACCGAAGGATGTAGCTCGTGTCAATGCTATAGAAATTACGAATACCCCCGAACGCATTCACACATTGAAAGAAAACGTTCGACTCGAGCACGTCCCACCAGATCGAGCAGAAAAAGTTTGGGACATCGTTTCTAGTTTTCCCGATGTATTTGCCCTACCTGGAGACCCACTCCCAGGTACAAAGATGGTCAAACATCGAATCATCACGAGCAACGATATGCCCGTGAACATTAAACAATACAGGTTCCCGCTGGTTCACAAGGAAGAAATCGACAGGCAGGTAAACGAAATGCTGGAGAAAGAGTTAGTAGAGCCGAGTGACTCGCCATAAACTCACCTATTTGGGTTGTACCAAAGAAATCTGATGCCTCAGCAAAACAAAAATGGAGAATCGTGATTGACTTCCGAAAATTAAACGAAAAAACTACTCTCGATGCCTATCCTCTCCCATGCATCGACGAAATATTGGATCAATTAGGCCGAGCTAAATATTTCCCCGCTTTTGATCTAGCGTCAGGATTTCAACAGATACCAATGGACGAACGTAATAAGCAAAAGACAGCGTTTTCTACACCATTGGGCCACTACCATTACAACAGAATGCCATTTGGATTAAAGAATGCACCCGCAACGTTCCAACGCATGATGAATAACGCGTTGCAAGGACTAATCGGAAACACATGCTTCGCATACCTCGATGACATAATGATTTACGGGCAAACAATCGAGGAACACAACAAAAAACTGATAGATGTTTTAACTCGCCTCCGCGAATCGGATTTAAAACTACAGCCTGATAAATGCAAATTCCTGCGACCAGAATTGGAATTTCTGGGACACATCATCTCCGAAGAAGGAGTAAAACCAAACCCGAAAAAAACAGATGCGGTAGAAAACTTCGCGAAACCACGAGACCAAAAGCAAATCAAACAGTTCTTGGGGTTGGCCGGATATTGCCGAAAATGTATAAAAGATTTCAGCAAAATAGCAAAGTCCCTTACGGAGCTTCTGAAGAAAGAAACAACATGGGCATGGACTGATAAACAAGAACAGGCTTTCAATTTACTACGTACAGCACTCGTATCGTCACCTGTCCTTCAGTACCCAGATTTCAAGGAATCTTTTGTGCTCACCACCGACGCTAGTAACCATGCGATAGGCGCTGTCCTATCTCAAGGATCCCTCGGAAAGGATCGACCAGTCGCCTACGCATCACGCACTCTCAACAAGGCTGAACAATGCTATTCCACTACGGAGAAAGAAATGTTGGCAATAGCCTGGGCCGTGAAACATTTCCGACAATATTTGTATGGAAAAAAATTTCAAATCGTTACGGATTACAAGCCGCTGATATGGATTCTCAGAACCTCGAAGCCCCCAACAAATAGTCGCCTAATGAGACTTCGCTTGAAACTCGAGGAATATGAGTACGGTGCTGTTTATAAGAAAGGGACGTTAAACACTAACGCCGACGCCTTATCGCGGATATACCCGGTAACTACACGTCAAGGAAAATGCAATAATCCCACAAATTAGCAGTTAAGAAATCAAGGAGAAATCGTCATTGCAGAAAAAACTAACAACGCAGCTGAGAGAAATAATGATCAAGAAACGCAAAACGAGAATTTCCCCTTTTACATCGAATTCGAATTATCGAAGGAAATTCCACAAGTTCCCGAAATTTTGAAGGAGACACCACCCAGGAACATACCAAGGATCAAAATCACAGGTCAGCCTGGAGACAGTGAAGACGAATTGCACCTTGATTTCACAGCAGATGAGATCGAATGGTACAACTCATTAGCCGAAAAACTATCAATGATCAATGGACCTACGAAGATTTATTTAGGGTGCCAACAACTAAGCGAAAATCCAGTTACAAAAATGGTAATTAAGCAGATGATCTCATTTATTTGGTCGAAGAAAACAGAGCGACCCCTTTTCTACCTTTATGACACGGAAATCTACGAGCCAGGTACAGAAGAGGAACGGATGGACATCATAAAACAACACCATGGGACAAATGCCACAGGTCATTTCGGAGTAGCGAAAATCCTCGATCGAGTGAAGGCTGTTGCTACCTGGCCGAACCTTCAAAGGGACATCGAAGATTACATCCGTAAATGCGACACGTGCCAGAGAATAATTACAGATACACCGGAAAAACCTAATGCAAAAATCGCATTAGACCTTGTGGGTCCGCTACCTGAAACTTATGAGGGGCACAAGTACATCCTCTCTGGACAAGATCAGCTGACGAAATACATTACGCTGATCCCTTTAAAATCACAGGACGCTTAATCCACGGTAACTGCATTGGTGGATAATTTCATTTACATTCATGGAGCCCCAAAGATTATCCTAACTGATGGTGGACGAAACTTTATTAGCCAGACGTTCAAACATCTGGAAAAACTTTTCAAGATCTCACACATGACAACGACAACGTTCCACCCTCAGAGTAACGGAAGCCTTGAACGAGCACATTCTCCAATTAAGAAACAAATCAAAGCATTGATCTACGATCGTCAAGGAGAATGGGATAAAAAATTGAAATTTGTTTCTATGGCGTACAATACAGCAAAACACGAAGGAACAGGATTAACACCGTTCGAAATACAATCTGGAAGGAAACCCATCATCCCAAATAACCTGCCAGTTCAAAGGACCAGTGTAACAATCGACCAATACTTCGAAGGACTACGCGCTGATCACGAACGTATCGTAAAAAGAGGACGCGACAATCTAATCGCTGCTAAAGAACACTACAAGGCAGTCCAGGACGCTCGCATACACCGTCCTGTATCCATTTTCACAAAGGGCGACGAAGTCCTCGTTGCTCAAGAGAAAGACAAGACACCCCTTGCCCCAAAGTGGGAAGGACCTGCCATCATACTAGAGCAAACATCAGATGTCAACTGCGAAATATTACTAAGCAACAGAAAAAAATTAATCCACGTTAACAAATTTAAACCTTATCATAGAAACTAATCAAAAAACTCTGTGCAGGAATTATGTCGCTGTTACTTCTTCCCCTCTTCGTAACGTCCGTCAAAACAGACGCATTAAGGGTGGAACCATTTGAAGGCGCCGTATACATGGAAAACTTTCGAAACGTCGTAATCTACCATCAAACCTGGACAGTAGTCAACTACGTCGACCTCACCGAAATAAATCTACAACGGGATGAGCTGGTGCGAGCTGCGCTGAGCTTATCGACGATCTGCAACAGAGCCAAGGAAAAAAGGAACTGCTCGGAATCCGCATCAAGCGAAATACTTCGACAGAGGTTAAATAGAATAGATGCTAGAAGATCTCGGCTAATGAACATTATTGATTACAAACGCCGATTTAAAAGAAGTGTATTTAACTTTATTGGGGATATAAGTAAAATCCTGTTTGGAACTCTAGGAAATTCCGACGCCGAATATTATAATGATGAGATCGATAAACTTCACGCTGATAATAAAAAAATGAGTACCCTAATTAGCAATCAAACAGCAGTAGTTAAAGGAATAGCATCTACACTTTCTAAAGCTATGGAAGAATTGCGCACTGAAAGTTAACAACTGTTCAATTCGTATGCAAAAGTAAATTTTGCGGTAGCTGATAATACCAGAGATATCAAAATTAGCGCACAAGTTACCCTCCTAGAGACTCTTACAGACGAATATAGTGAATGCATCAATAATGTCTTGAATGCAGTAAATGATGGCAAACAAGGGATAATCCATCCCCAAATCCTCAATCCTACCGACTTGATCGAAGCACTAAAAACAATTCGGGAACAAGTCTCGTCCAGTAACGTTCCACCTGTACCTCTAGAAGAGTCTGCTTTTGCGGCAATTATTGAAATTAGCGATATAAGCGTTATGCTAAAAGATAATCGTTTTACTTATGTAATTAAGGTACCAGTGATAGAAAATAACCTGCTTGACGTTTTCCGTATTATCCCCATCCCTAAGCGGAAGGGAACCTCAAGCACCTTTTACTATGTGAACCCTCCTGATACGTTAGTAATTATCAATGCAGCCCGAACAATGTTCACTCCAAGTAATGAAGAAAATCTCGATCACTGTAAGGAAGTCGGGCCAAGACGTTTGTGCAAACGTACAAATCCCGACTATTTTGTGCACGATCCCAATAGCTGCGAAGTAGTAATCCTCCAAAAACCGACAGACATATCCGACGCTCAATGTCAAATACTTTACATAAATCTAGTTAAGTCCGTGTGGATTCAGTTAAAATCAGGAAATTCTTGGATCGCCACATCCCCACATGACGAAACGCTCTACATTAGCTGTGACGATCACGAAACACATCAAGCACTACTGCGCGGTACTAACAAAATAACGATGACAGGTAATTGTGTTGGGCATACTGAACACATCTTTGTAAGACCTAGCTACGACAAGAAGATCACTCAAGCGACTGACATCATCCTCAATAAGACACTCAAAGTTCCTAATCTTGAAGAGGTCCTCTGGAACCATTCAGTGTTTCTTGAAGACATTCAGCTGACAACATTAGGACGGCCTACACACGTTGACCTTACTCAACTCAAAGCTCTTGGACAAACTTTAGACGAGATTTCAGACGAAGCAGAAAAGATTGGACAACGTAAACGGACTAAAACATTTGTTGAAGCTACTTACGAAGGCATCAGATATCTCGGTTACAGTTGCACTGCCGTTGTCCTCTTGTACCTTATGTTCAGATGCGGATTATGGAGATGTTTATCCAATCTCATTACCAAAATGTTCAGAGCAACATTCTCCCCTTGCATTAACGTTTACAATAACTATTTTCATCAGAATAACGAACACGTAGACTACCACGTTAACTACGACAGGGAAGAATGCTCCATGTTAGAATTTACTGGAAACCGTAATGCCTAACATATTGCAAAACCAACAGGTCGCCGTCGATCTACTAACCTTAAAGCTTAACGAAAATTCACTTCTTTTGGGTTTGAATTTTCTTAAATTAGGGGGGAGGTGTAATATACTCTGGGAATTTTTCACTTTTCCTTTTCTCACGGTCCGACTTGATCTCCCAAATTTATTGCATCCGCCTACATCCCTACGAAGAGTCCGACTCAAAGATTAGAAGGGCCATATTTTTCTTCCAACGATCGTGTTTGACTATTTCTGCTCGATGTAGCTGCATTTCTCGGAAACCCTCTCGGACAACACTCCAAACATCACGTAGGCCCTTCCTTCCAATGGAAAATTCTCGAAACGACCCAAGCGTCACGTCGGCCCTTCCTCCCACTACCTCAATTTTCTCAGGCCCTACTTCTATAAAATGCGACGAATCTAAGCTAAGTTAGTCAGCAAGTCATTGAATTTGTATCACACCGAATCTCTGTTCGACGATCATTTGAATAAACGCGTCTCAAGTAGCTCAACCTTGTGTTAACCGAGTTGCTCCGTCCTAAAACCGAGTTCTGTAGCGAGTCAGACAGCTCGTTCAAAATAAAAACCAACCAAACCCATCGAACCGACATTACAGTATTAATGATGGTCGATATAGACAAGGTTGTGATTATTTTCTCACCATTGATAAATGACCCATCGCTGGTAGTTGAAGAGACAGTATTGCGCATGCCGTAGTGACAACACGAAGAGCGAACAATTGTTGCATGAAAAGGATGTATTGCGTGAAATTGCCAATGCGAGCGATGCAATCAGACGAAAGCATGGAATGATGAAACTTGGGAATGATAGCGATCAGCAGAGAATGCAGGATGTCTTTAAGCCTATAGTGGGGCCATTGGAGAAATTTGTGTCGTATAAAAACGGTGAGGTGGCGGCGGTGAAGGAGGAAATTAAGGATGAAAAAGTGGGTGATAATGTTGAAAAAGAAAAAGAAGATGCGTTAAATAGTGTGAAACATCAAAATGAGGCACATGATTCCTTGAAGAGTGAAACACAAGATTCGTTTAAATTGATATGTGACGATGATAATGACTCGCAAAATGTCGATGAGCTGATCAGCGAATATTTCCTGCGAATACAAACAAATAGAAAGGCAAGCTTGGATGTATGATACGGTGTACGAAATCTCGCAAACAACAAGTTAATGATTGGTAATTCTCCGGTAATTTTCGACTCTCAACATATTCGTGTGGGAGATGCGAGTTATGCGAAAACTGTTGGATTAACGGAGCTGTTGTATAAAAAGTGCCTAATGTCGAAATTCTCACACCGGATGATTTGAAAAACTATGAAAATATTATAATCTCGACGAATGCGCACAAAAAATTGTATAAGCCTAGTGAGGCTATACGACGCACAGTGGGGCAGAATCCCAAAAAGCTGGCCAAAATTCGGAAAGTGTCCAAAATGATCTCCAATTCTCTTCTCGGGGGTTTTCGGGGTTGCTGAATACGAATCTGTTATCAGAATTACGATTTTCAAAATGGCGGACCCAAAATGGCGGACATAATTCAACCAATTAGTCAAATAATTCAGTAAAAAATACCCAATCATATTTCTTAAGGGTTTTTGGGATCGCTGATTACGAATTTGTTATAGGAATGTTAATTTTCAAAATAGCAGACGCGATATATAGACGATTCCACAAAAATTTTCAATTTTTAAATATTTTTTAATAGAAAATGTTTCATAATATTTTTAGGTTTAAATGAGTAGAAAATCTCTTGAGCCATGTTTTTATTTTTGAACAATTTCTTGAGTACAAAATTTGCAATAAATCAAATATCTGTTATTTACTTCTAGTAACAAAAATCTTGTATGTCATCTTCAATGTTGGAATCATTCGATTCGGATTCTGATGTTGACCCACTTGTATCCAAATCGGAATCGTTCCTTATCTCTTGTCTGGTGACTTCAGGTTGTTTTAACATTTCTATAGCTTCTTTATGTAAAGATTTCGCCGGTCTCTGGGGCAATTTCCTGATGCTTGAGAGAAATGGATCTGATGATACTAAGAGCCTATAGAAAATGTCTCTCATATTCGATTCTCGAGAGCATTTTTTTGAATGATGTAACCTGTAGTTCTTTATGTCCTTATTGCGTGACTCTTGGGCCTCTTCAGAAAGTTGTCCGATCGGTAAAAGGGCATATTTTACAATTTCTGCTCCGTGCATCAACACTTTGTGCACAGATGTTGGCATGTAATACCATGGATACAAAGCAACGAATAAACGGGCAGTATTTACACAATAGTCTTTGAATTTTTCTTCGTCTATATCAGTGTTTGTCAACCTTTTTTATAAGGCGGCACACTTGAATCTCTGTAAAATTCTTACGGCGAGACTTCGTATTGGACTTCGCCCCGTGGCGACCGCCCCGCGAAACGACACTCGTCACGATCGGTGCCCGGGTATTATCACGTGATACATACATCCGCCTATTTTTTGGCGGCACACAAGAAATACACTCACGGCACACCAGTGTGCCGCGGCACACCGGTTGAAATTCACTGGTCTATATCATACCCGCTCGAAATTGCCTGCAAAATAACATGAAATCGGTGAATTAAATTTTCATCGACTCCTGTTATTTCAGCAGATATATTAGCATTTTCGAAAAAGCGGCGGGCGGTATTTCCATCGTTCGATCTGCCATATCCTGGCTTTGGTCGATCAACGATAAGCCCCAGTGTTGTCTTAAATTGAGTCTGTATGTCTTCCTTGCGTACTTTCACAATCTTTTTCACTTCCTCTTCACGAGCTTGCCACTTTTGAGTTGTGAGCTTATACGACAAATGTAAACAGCATTCGAAAAAACGAATCCACGCATGTAATGTAGATATGCCAAATCTTAAATTATCTGTAGTAATGTCCATTTTTATAATTTTGTCGATGTTATTAAAATCTTTAGAGGTGGCTTTGCACAGGAAGCAGCGTTGTGCAGAAGTGGTACCGGTTACAGCGTTACAGACTTTGCCGTCTATCATCGTAAACGACATACAATAGGTTACTGAAATTGATTTTTCATTTTGTTCAGTAGTGTATGGTGCAAGACCCGCAATCTGCTGTTCAATGTCAGTAACTTCTTTCAATGTTAATTGTACATCTTCATGTACAAACTGCAATCGTATTGGTCTGCAGAATCGAGGAGATGAAGGTCTAGGATTTTTCCACACAATAGTTCCTTCATCCGTCTCGTGATTGTTGTAGATTAATTGCAAAGGTACCAGAGAAGTATAAAAAATGCTTTCATCAGATTTTCCAGCCTCATCAAATTTTTGCTTATAAACACTTTGACCGCTGCTTCCATCACATCCCCATTTACAGTGAAGTACTAATTTTTGCAGAATATCAGAATTTAGAGTATCGATGACATCAGCCTGAAGTTGTATAATTCTGTATGTGGTATGATCAAGTAAAGCCTGTAGTTTAATTTGTGCGCACGACTCAGTAATATTCATGTACACAACTGATGGATAACAACGATTTTTTGTTTTTTCTACTTCATGGTATGATGGGTATAATTTGCATTTACGTGCTCTAGCTGCATTTCTTGATAGCTGATAAGAGCGCTTTGATTCTCCTTTCTCGATCATCAAAGAAAGTGCTTCGTCTGGGGTTAGAGGTGTCTCATTTTTTGACCGAACAGCAGCTATATATTTTGAGGCTCTTGTTGGGCTGGTTAATGTGACATCTTTAAGAACTTGAGCAGCATCCACTTGACCAGAAGTCCTTAAACTCATTTGAGCAGCATACGTCAATTCTTCTGTAGATAAAGTAGAACGTATTTCTTCAGTCTTTCGCCTCTTAGATCTATCGCTGGATGAAGCAAAGGATTTCGAAGGTCGTCCAGATGTTCCTTTTTCATCATTCTTCACAATCTTCTCAGATGTTGATGTTGTGCATTCAGTATCGGATAATGTTGAAAAACATACGGTGCCATTCAACCATTCTTCATTATTTCTTAGAAACTTTTCTTGGCCTCTATTTGCTGCTTTCCATCTGGATCGAAAATTTGCAAATAACAGTCCTAATGACTTTTCATCCTCGTCTACTTGTATCACATGTTCTGTTTTCTTGAAAATTGCATCTTTCAAAACTCCAATAACGAATTTCTGTTCGTTTTTTAAACTGTCTTTCACCATGAAAAAAACATCTCTTCTTGATAATTCCATATTTGAAGATTGGGAAGACTCTGTAAAATACCAATATAAACATGTACAAAATTGAATGACATTATTTTGAAATCATTTTATACTTAACAAAACTATATACGGTGTTCTGACTCGAAATGTACAAAAATAATTTATTACTACTAAAAATGATTTTATATTTATAAAGAAAACGAATATTTATGATATAAATGATTAACAAATATATTTACATACATTCTGCACGAAAAAAGAACCGAAATTACATGAAATCTGTCTTTACGAGAATCACCTCTGTGTCAGTATACAACAGGTATAATAAAGCCTGAACAGCAGGCGGGCTCCTTTCTTTCATACATGGCTGCTCTAGGAGCCCCTCGTCAGTCCTTGCCGAATCGCCGTCTACACTACGTATACACTATGTACGTATACACTAATACACCTTTACTGCCGAAAACCGTTACGCCGTACAAACATGGGGGAAACACAGTTCTAGCTACTGAGAGTTCTTGCGGGAATATTTTATAAAATGTTGAGATTTTCGTAAAGCGTACATTTAGAATAATAAATTACTGTATTAAAATTTAAATGATCTATAAATATTAATCAATAAATGAACATACTACAAATGGAATTGATAAATAAATATTAATCTATGTTAATAAACAGAAAATATACCAACGCGCTGTAACGTAATAATCAATGGATTACATTCACACGTCCGTTAATGTCGCGCCACGTATTTCTCCCTAAAAATGAGTCTAACTATTCGTTGAGCACTCCTGAGCAGCCAGTTTTTTAGTATATTATATTTAGTACTGTACACTATCAGTTTCTTGTTGAAACAAGGTCGAGACTCGCGAAGACATTTTTAAAACTACTTTAGAAAATCGATTTTCGAAAAAAAATGTATAATTTTTTATGTTTACTTGTTGCAAAATTTAGATATTTCAAACATAAAATAAGCAATAACTGTGCATAATTATATTTTCTGCATACCTTCAGAAAGTTTTTCCATTTTGCAGAATTAAAATTGAGACAGTTTCGTCCGTTTCACAGCACTTCGAAACAGGCAAGAATTTTTCGACGCGTACGCTTGTTTAATGCGTACCGAACGGCGGCTGAATGTCGACTGATGTCGAGGCGACCCTAGAGCAGGTATAAACCTGCCCGGTCCGGAATTTCGTCCTAGGACTATCAGTAAACAAGATCTGAACATATATAGACGAATATATACAACTCAAAAATTTGACTTTTGGCCAGCTTTTTGGGATTCTGCCCCACTGTGCGACGTAACACAAGTTTAACACATATATCGCAAATATAGTCGATCATCATGTATTGGACAAAACGGCAGGTCTTTATGCGCATCATGTAGAGATTGGGGATGTTCTAATTTGACTTCAAGGATGTAGCCTATAGGTGAGTCTGGCGCGATGCATAATGGATCAAAATTGGACACATCGTTGACCCATCGAAAATCTGCATATGGCAAGGGTTGGCACATTGCCCATCAATACAAATTGTTGACATCAAAATACATCAAATATGATGATGCTTTCGATGGATCAAACGACTCCATCTACTTGTTATTAGCGTGTGCATATCGGTTTAAGCATTGACTGAGACCACCGCGTATACCCCGCTCAACGAATAAAACCATGTCGATGTCAGTTAGTAATTCAAACTTGACATTGGAGTGTTTTAGCATTGCATCCCAGGTATACCCCGGCAATGTGTAATAATACGCGGGATCTAGGCCATAGCTCTCAATGCACGTATTTCGAAAGTTTTCGAAAATATCAGCTAATAACAAGACATCTGTCTTCAAGTACAAATCGCTATAGTCACCCAGCATTCGAATAGAGAACCGCTCCCAAACTTTCTCAGCATGTGCGTACTCGCTCTCACATACTGTAGCATCTGTCAGGGAACGATAAAATGCGTCACGTGGTGGTAGGCATGTGTCGTCTAGCTTGGTCACGTCATCAATATATTCATAAGGGAAGACCTCTTTTCGTGTCAGCAAATTGAAATCGTCCGTCGAGAGAGTTGGGAATTGTGTGCGTAAAATTTTGAGTTTGTCCTCGGTCAAGAATGAGGCTAATTTGTCGAGACTGGTGTTGAGGAATTTGTATGAGTCGATAAAGCACAATTGGATCTTGTGTTTTGAATCGTCTTCAATTTCAACATGCTTCGTAAAGGAGATGTATTTCTCCTTTGTGATTGGAAGCACATCGGTTCTTCCTTCGAACGCTGTGGCTACTTCCTTGATTATAAAATGTGCATCATAACCGGATAAATTGTGGAAAACTACTGGAATGAAAAATGACTGTTTGTAATTTAAGTTGTAGTTGGAATGGGCACGGCCTCTATAGCGCCCAGTCCGATGGCAATGATCTCGAACGCGTACATCTTCTTGCGCAAATGGTTTCTCACATATGTGACATTGAGTCGCTGCTCCAAAACTAGCCCACTCACTCGGTGTTAAGTGCACCATTGGTACCTTATCACAGAACATTTATTTTATCCGCAGTGCTAGATTTTTTAGTTCTTCGACAAACCACGATATACAATCAGCACTGCGAAGCGAGTGATATGAAGATAATGAATCGTCATATGAACAACACACGTAATATCCGATACTAAACACTTCATGGTGTTGATACATATCTCTCGCTAGTTTCTCCCCATCGGTCTTTACCAGCACACACGCCAAATCAGCATACACAATGAAAGGATGTCGCTCCTTCCGGCTAACGTTGCTGAACTGGAGCCACTTATTGGTGTCGTTTGGTAGTCGGATCGCACAGTCATTTATTGCTCCACAATCGACCTCATGTGATCGCAATTTTTCCTCTGATCCGAAGTGGTGCAAACATCTGCAAAAAAACAAGATTGTTTCGTTTCATTCGTCTAGCATATATAATTACCTACATATATATTATGGTAACTACATACCGATCACAGATATATTTTTTATGCCCGTTTTTGCTCAGTTGCTTTGTCACGAGTCTCGACAGGTTCTTGATCCATACGAAGTGCCCCACATTGCTGTCCAGAGCCATCCTGCATGTACAGCAAATTGATGTGCTTTTCCTTCTTGTCTTGAGTTACGCGTATCGGAACAATGTCCTTTTTGGTGGTGATGATATACACGTTGATCGATACATTGTTATGAGCTACAATTTTTTTTATTTGATGTATCGTCACCGGGAATTCGATATCCTTCAGATTCAGTACTGTCGAATAATAAGGGTAAGAAGATGGACGGGCATTGAGTTGTTCGGCCGGATATAGAGCAGCGACAACTGCCCATGCGAAGCATGCGTTATCTTTGGATTTGACGTTAACCACAGCCTTCTTCAACATTATTTCCCGCGGCAAAGATATTGAACACCCGGCACGTATCGGATCATACTTATTCACATTTATCGTGAGGTTAAGTATTTTCTGCAGAGCCCAGCCACTATCACGTTTTTGAAATTCAGCGAGTAATGTTAAAGTGGGCTCCATAACACGCTGTTCATACCGCTCACCCAAATCGCTTGTGCTAAATAGTTCACAGTTTCGCGTGTTGATACTTTTATTCGCATGCTTGTCACTACTCGCAAATTCACCGTTAAACACTGTATTGATTTTAATGCTGTTGTGCTTGCCGATTATATTTTGCACATGATGGAGCACTAGAACGCAAGCATCATTTAGGAAGTGTCTCGGCTCGATGTGGCTGTGATTGATGATGGAACCGGTCAATATCCGACTCTCGAATGATGTTTCAATCTCCCGCCAGATTAACTCACGATCACTATGTCCTGCGCCCGTGTGTATGAAACGGCCCCGCACAGAATTCCTCAATCCTTCCAGACGTGCTATTTGTGCTATTAGTGACTGTTGGTGTCCAATTAATAATCGAGGGCGCTTAATCCGGCTTTGCGTTTCCAGCCCTTCGATGAACTCGACGCATCGTTGCTCTCACGCGGCAAAATCTTCAACCGAACTTAAAAGCACGGCTTGGTCATGTAAAATTTGTTCCCTGTTGATGAGTACGAAAAAACTTCCATGATGTTAACAAACTGACTGCTTGACGCAAAGTGCAGCCAGATTTGAGCGGAGCGGATCATTAAAAAGGCTCTTTCTTCGGGGGCAAAAAAATTCGGCCCTCTCTCTCTCTCTCTCTCTCTCTCTCTCTCTCTCTCTCTCGGAAAAACAGAGTTTTCCGACAACGCATAGTAGCTCGAGGAACATGAGACAAAAAACAGGATTGAAACAGGGTTGAAAGATTTTATGGGTCCTGCAGTTCAAGTGGTCCATCGGCGCCAGCGGCCCTTGACGATGGATCCCTAAAGTTTATAGTTTTTCCACGAAATCCTGACGTGTCGAGACCTGTACACACACACACACACACACATACACACACACACACACACACACACACGCACGCACGCACGCACGCACGCACGCACGCACGCACGCACGCACGCACGCACGCACGCACGCACGCACGCACGCACGCACGCACGCACGCACGCACGCACGCACGCACGCACGCACGCACGCACGCACGCACGCACGCACGCACGCACGCACGCACGCACGCACGCACGCACGCACGCACGCACGCACGCACGCACGCACGCACGCACGCACGCACGCACGCACGCACGCACGCACGCACGCACGCACGCACGCACGCACGCACGCACGCACGCACGCACGCACGCACGCACGCACACACACACACACACACACACACACACACACACACACACACACACACACACACACACACGCACACACACACATGCGAATGCACAGCAAGCGCAAAGTGTGTCATATGTGCTGAAGCGGGAGATGGGGCACCCACAGCCCACATCGCAGGTAGCAGCCGGTGTCCAGCGTATACGCGGGCTCTCCAGGCTCTCCAGGCACTCCAAAAACGATGCAAATGAGAGTACTCCAGCTGAACCTCAACCATTGTGAAGCAGCACAGGACCTGCTCATGCAGACTGTGCGCGAGCTGAAGCCTGACTTGGCGATACTCTCGGAGCCATATAGACATCTAGACACGCAACCTTGGGAATCTGACGCAAGTGGGAAGGCCGCAATTTGGTCCTGCGGAAAGCTTCCATTTCAGGATCTTGCGAGTCGGATGGAAACTGGTTTTGTGAGAATAAAAGCCAAAGGAGTTCATTTCTACAGTTGTTACGCACCACCTAGTCTGACGACTTATGAGTTTGAGAATTTTCTCGACAACTTTGTCGCAGACGCTAAACAGCGCTTCCCGGTAGCCATAGCCGGAGATTACAACGCGTGGGCTGTGGAATGGGGTAGTAAAGTGACGAACAGGAAGGGCCAAGCTCTGCTTGAGGCTATGTCCTTATTGGATGTAGTACTACTTAATGCAGGTACAAAGCCCACTTTTGTTAAAGGTGAAGCCTCCTCTATAGTGGACCTCACTTTTGTGAGTAGTAGCCTGGCAAGAGGAAACCAGTGCCACTGGGTAGTCAGTGATATCTACACTCACAGTGATCATCAAGCGATTCTCTGGGAGATTCGCGGTGACTTCAGCGGAACAGCGAAGGCACCGAAGACAAACGGGAAGGGCTGGAAAGCGAAAATGTTTGACGCGGACTTGTTTCGTGAAACTTTTGACACCAGCCCCCTCGCAGCGGAAAGTGCAACCGAGAAGGTCGAGGTGGTCATGCAGAGGGTCACCGAAGCATGCGATGCCACAATGCCACAAAAACGTAATGTCGACTTCCGACCGGCGGTACACTGGTGGAGCGAACAAATTGCCGGCCTCCGAAGGGAGTGTCATCGAACTCGCCGCCTAGCGCAACGAGCTCGAGGCAAACGCTCGTTCCCCGATTTGGAAGAACAGCACAGGAAGGCGCGCTTGAAGCTTAAAAAGGCTATCAAGCAGAGTAAAGCTGAAAGCTGGGGCGAACTGCTCAGCGAGGTGGAAGATGCTCCCTGGGGCAGGCCGTACAAAGTAGTAATGACTCGGCTGAAAAGCCAGCCAATGCCATCGCCTGTGGACGCAGCCCTGCTGGAAAAGATTGTTTCACATCTGTTCCCTGAGCAACCCGAGGAGGACTACCAACTCGAGGAGGACGTCGATGAGGTCATCCCAGCCATTACTGAAGAAGAGCTTCGTACGGCGATTGCCAGGGTGGGCAACAATAAAGCCCCCGGCATGGATTGGATACCCAACATCGCACTCAAGGCAGCGATCAAGTTGGCACCGGCAATATTCCTGGGCATGTACAATGCGTGTCTCAAGGAAGGAATCTTTCCGGACAAGTGGAAGTGGCAGAAGCTAGTGCTCCTCCCGAAAGGGAAGAAACCACCGGACGAACCTTCATCCTATCGTCCACTCTGTATGCTGGATACCGCCGGAAAGATCTTCGAGCGCATCATCCATAACAGGATTGAGAAAGTCGTGGACCCTCTACTGGCGGAAGGCCAGTTTGGCTTCAGAAAGGAGCGCTCTACTCTGGATGCCATTAACACAGTGGTGAAGCAGGCGCAGGAGTCGACTGCGGGGAAACGACGGGCAAGAGGGTCCAAGAAGTACTGCGCAGTTGTCGCTCTCGACGTCCAAAACGCTTTCAACTCGGCGATATGGAAGTGTATCATGGATGCCCTAAAAACATTAGGTGTACCATGGTACCTACGGAGAATAGTGGCGAGTTACCTATGTAATAGGTGGCTCATGTACGACACAGAGGATGGACCAAAGACGTATAGGGTGACTGGAAGAGTTCCTCAGGGCTCTGTACTTGGACCGCTTCTGTGGATCATCATGTACAATGATCTGCTGCTATTAAAATTGCCGAAAGGAGTGTCCATCGTAGCGTTCGCAGATGACGCGGCGCTGATTGTCATCGCCAAATTCCTGGAGCAAATCACCGCACTCTTCGGCGAAGCTTTCGCCAAGATAAAGGAATGGATGTCTTCTGTTGGACTGCATCTTGCAGCCCATAAAACAGAAGTACTCCTCGTATCCAGCAGGAAGGTGATGGAAACGGTGACGCTCAGGGTTGGAAACTCCGAAATCACATCCCAACCGTTCATTCGGTACCTGGGTGTGATTCTCGACGCGAGGCTGAACTTCAAAGAGCAAACCGAGCAGATCAGCAGAAAGGCCGCTGGGGTGGCTACCACACTGGCGCGACTCATGCCTAATGTTGGTGGCCCCAGACAGAAGAGGAGGAAACTGCTGTCATCAGTGACGACCTCAGTGCTCACCTATGGCATACCCATATGGGCTGATGCACTGAAAATCCAGGAGTACCGCAGGAAGGCTGCAGCAACGTATCGCGTCAGCGCCTTGAGGGTAGCCTGTGCGTTTCGCACTGTCTCCGAGGACGCTATCAACGTTATCGCGGGAATGCTGCCCATTGAGGTGCTTGCCGAGGAGCGTAGATCGATGTACGAGCAGAAGGGAGCTAGAAACCCCAGGTATGCAAGGACAGAAGCGAGAGCAACCAGTCTCAACCAGTGGCAGACGATGTGGGATGCTTCTTCCAAGGGAAGGTGGACACATCGACTAATCCCGAAGGTGGAGATATGGGTGAACCGTCTACACGGGGAGCTCAACTATTATCTCACCCAAGTGATCTCAGGACACGGCTGTTTTCGGGCTTATCTCTATAAGTTTAATTATGAAGATTCCCCGGACTGCCCAGCATGTGTAGCAGTCGAGGAGAACGCTGAACATGCATTGTTCCAATGCCCACGTTTTAGTGCCTCCCGCGCGATAGTCGAGGATCAGCTGGAGACACGCATCACCCCGGACAACCTGGTTGAGTTGATGCTGAAGTCAGCAGACGCATGTACAGCGGTATCGGCTTATGCTGCCGCAGTGATGAAGGAGTTGCGACATGCAGAACGTGCGAGGAAGAAGACGACGCCGGAAAACCAGGCAGTCATAGATTAAATCAGCGACACGAACCCCTAAACCACTCATAACATCTAGAGTGGAACGGGGGATGTAAGGTCGTCTGACAACACTGCAGGAAGAGCTACGGCTAAGGCCTCTCCCGCGATGTAATACCTAGCGGTCGTCCCGCGGGAGAATTTGTAAGGCCACAGAGGAATGGGGGTTTTTAGTCGGTGCAAGCCCGACACACGGCAATTATTTGCTACGGTGCGGAGGCATTTTCCCGCTAAACCTCTTAAAAAAAAAAAAAAAAACACACACACACGCACGCACGGACGCACGCACGCACGCACGCACGCACGCACGCACGCACGCACGGACGCACGCACGCACGCACGCACGCACGCACGCACACACACACATACTATGTAAATCCATTGTTTAATTTTATTGTGAATAACTTATTGTTTAATTATCCTAATATTGACCATTCGGTGCATTCTTTACCTCCCCCCGCCAGTCGCTCCGCGGACCACATGCCCCCCCTCCACATAGGCCCCTCTGTGACGTCGCACGCGCCCCGGCGACCTCCCCTCGACCGTAGCGGCACCTTGGCTTCCCCACTCTTGACACACCACCTCCCCCTGGACCCTCCCCCCGAAGTGGCTCAGAATCGGCATAGCCCTACTATTTAGATAGTTTGTAGATGTAAACTCGGTAACAACAAACGACGCACAGTGGGGTCCAATCCCAAGAAGGTGGCCACAAGTCGAAAAATAGAGTTTACGTTCCGGTAATTTGTAGACGTGGGTAGGGTAAGGGTCCGAAGGTCGAATTCCGGGCTTCAACACGCCCTCTCCCTTATACCTACTACTGTGGGACAGTTGAAAGGGGACTCTCAATCGAGGTATATGCGTCGTGCAGTAAGCAAATATTTCAACGCTATATCAAACAGGACGCCAAATCTCTAAAGATCAATCGATTTGAATTTTTTTTTAAATGGAATCAGCAGCTGCAAGTAAGTAAGACATCATTATGTAACACAAAATTAATGATAATAGTTTATGCGATAACAACAAACGAGTCATTTGTACGAAAATGAACGGACATTTTTAAACACATAAAGAAAACTTTATAAGTTCTATAGAGTTCTGCGACTTGACCGATCGCATGTTGTAGATGGAACTATTATTGAATGAAAAAATTAAAACTTGTTGCCTCTAGCCGCCATTGGGTCATTGGTGCGAGTTCTCGCAATGTAAAACATACTTTTCTGAATTTCGTACATTAATGACGTGGAATGTGTTGCTCTTTGTGTTGAATTTGTCTGCGGTCTTCATCGTATTGAGTTCTATGATACGTAATTCACTTTTATAAATACCCTCTTTTTCTTTTCAAATAATATTTTGGAATAAATGATAGTAACGAGGTTGAATATGGAATTATCCATCTATATAGATATTATAATTTCCAATTTTAGAATCTGTCGCTGATGAACGTGAAGCATGTGGCCTGACAAGAGAGGACATTTTTTTCGATATTGAAAGGACATTTAAATGACAAAGCCACTGAAACATATGCAGTGATCGAAAATGTCATGTCTGCTAAATTGCAACGCTCATTTGCTCTATCAGACAATGCAAAACCTGTCCTCCACAAGTTGTTGCATGACTTGCATAAAAAGTGGCATCGTTTGTAGTTGCAGAGGAGGTAACGACAAACGAGAAAATGGCGTCAAAATAATATTTCAGCAATTTGAGAAGGAAATGTTCATTTGTAGTAATAAAGTAGGTAACTACAAATGACGCTCGCGCTTCTAAAACGCTTTTAGTTGTTTGTCGTTCCGTATTTATCGTTTGTAGTTGCAGAGACAGTAACTACAAACGACCAAATCACCTGAAAATGATTTTTTCACGATTTTATAAGGATGTGTTCGTTTGTAGTAAAGAACTAAGTAACTACAAACGCCGCCCGGACTTTTAAATCGTTTGTAGTGGTTTGTAGTTCCGGAGAAAGTAACTACAAAGGAGGAAACGACGTGAAAATAATTTTTTCAGCAATTTGAGGAGGAAATGTTCGATTGTGGTTATGAAGTAGGTAACTATAAACGACGCCCGCGCTTCTTAAAAGTCCGTAGTTCCGTATTTATAGTTTGTAGTTGTAGAGAAAGTAACTACAAACGAAAAAATCACCTGAAAATGATTTTTCCACGATTTTGGAAGGATTTGTTTGTATGTAGTAGAAAACTAAGTAATCACAAACGACGCCCGCGCTTCTACAACATTTGTAGTTGTTTGTAGTTTCGTATTTATCATTTGTAGTTGCAGAAAAAGGAACTACAAACGAGGAAAGCACCTGAAAATGAATTTTCCACGTTTTGGAAGGATATGTTCGTTTGCAGTAAAAAAAACTAACAAGGGGACCTTACAGGCTGTCACTCACGGATTTTGATTAATCTCAGATATGTTGTAGAGAGACTTACCCTGAGTACCTGAGTAAAGGGATTTCATTAAATTGATGAAGAATTATTTTCACGTAATATCCTCCTTTGTAGTTACTTTCTCTAGAACTACGAACGATAAATACGGAACTACAAACAACAAAAACGATTTAAAAGCCCGAGCAGTGTTTGCAGTTACTTACAGTTACCTTACATGCTGTCACTCACGGATTTTGATGTCTCAAATGTGTTGTAGAGGGACCTACCCTGAGTACCTGAGTAATGGGATTTTATACAACGCTCTTTAGTTTTCGCGAAAAAACGTTCGAAAGTTTAGCTCGTAGCTACTATACCGGTACGGTTGCACCTTTGTCGAACCAGCGGGCGTGGCTCAGGGGCAAGGTTCTCGGCTCTGACGCTCGAGATCCAGGGTTCGAGTCCCGTGATGGAATTTTTTTTTCACAAAATATAAATAAATTAGATGGATGATGCAAAACCGTCTAATTATTTATTATTATTTTATTAATTTATTTATTTTTATTCATTTTTTCAATTTGTTACTTGCCATTTTTTAATTATTTATTATTATTTCATTTTTCGGGCAGAAAAAAAATAGAGGAAGAAATTATAACATCTTTCACAAGAAACTGCAGTTTATTATTTTTCATTACAATATACAGGCTTTTCTTACTCGCTATCACTGTGGTCCCTTGTTACGTCAGAACAATATTGCGGGTGGTATTTGTCGTAAAAGCAAGCAAAACACAAGACCAAAGAGCAACGCGCACATTGTATAACGGCTATGGCCTTGCAGGCGCACGGAGCTTCAAGCAGCGTTATTGGAAAGCATACTTGTTTGACATTTAAAAACAGCGGTCTTTCCTGAGTTAACTTCAGTAGTATAGCTACCCAGTTAGCAAAATGTTATCCATATGGCATTCGAAAGATATGCGAAACGGATACGGATAACTTTTTGGTTGTCCAAAAAGACGCCGTTTTGTATTACAAAACGTATCACTTATGTCCGCTTGGCAGATAACTTATTCGTGTCCGATAGTTAACTATACGACAACTTTTAATCGTTACCAAAATGTCAACAAAAGGTTAACTCTTATCAGTTGTCGGTAAGTTAGCGTAAAGTCACCAAATCGATATATCCGAAAGATGTCCTCTTAAAGGCACAAAAATGCCAAGATACCACTGCCATCTAAATGTCGTCCAATAGGCATCCGAATAAGGTTGACAAAACGACATCCAAACGGCATCGAAGAGTACTATCGAAAGGTTATCTATTTTTTGGCCATGTATGGATATATATATATATATATATATATATATATCCTATCCATTTCTTCATAAAAATTAACTTGGTAATAGTTTAGAATATTTAATATAGCTCAATATTACCGATTTTCAATTATTATATGATAAGCATAGATGATACAAAATTTTGTTACTTTCTATATGAACGTGCGTATATATATATACTCGCTCGGATTGCAAAAAAAAACTTTCATCAACTATGCTTACCATATAATAATCAAAATGGGTATTATTAAGCTATATTAAATATTCTAGACTGTTAATAAGTTAATTTTTATAGTAAAGAAATTAATAAGATATTGTCATGTCGGTTGAGAAGTGGGCTTGGTCATTATAAATAAAACATCAACTAATTCATTATAAGTGAAATATAATTAAATGTTATAAACATAAATTTAATGTTAAAATATGTAAAAAAAATTATGGTACAATCGTCATTGGACTTCGCTGTTGCAATCACGCCTTTTGGTGTTTGCGATGTTTACCGCTTTTATGCGATCCCCCCCACGGCGAAGCCAGTCGGCGATGCGAGCTTCAATCTCCTTCAACTTTGCGTCAGCAAAAACGCTTCTTACGACATCTGGAAAAGAAAATAACCAAATATTATCAATAAGATATTATTCAACGTTTGACGACTTCTATACAGCGAACTACTTCACAAAATATTGAAATAATATCCTATCTAATCATACATGCGCACACATTATACGTACCAATAATAATGCGAGGAAAAAGAAATTTCGATATTTTCGGCTTGTCCTCCGCCCCAAGAACCCATACGACTCTCTGCGCTAATTCGTCATCGATGAGAGCTTCCAACGAATGCTTGACGATCTTTTGGACTGTTTTTCCTCCAATTTCTTGGATTTTTTGTCTCTAGAACATACAATTTTATAATTAAATTAGTAAACAGCCGCTATAGCTACGTAGCTTAAAAATATTTGCATACATACAAATTGTTTTCGCATCTCCTCAGTCTCTTTAAGGTCGTTGTCGAACCGCTGCAAGGCCGCAACATCATGGAATGGCATTGGTGGTAGGAGAGAGAACATTTCATTGCGTTTACCCTGACTCGTCCGATTTCCTTATACCGTTTCGAGAACTTGATTGATTTTCCGCATCATCAAGGTCTCGAAACGTTGCCTCTCATCACGACATTCAGCTGAAAAATGAAAGAGCCATTACATGTAGATCTAAATAAGAAAAAAATTACAATTATATTCTGTATTACCATTTTTAAATTCTTTTACTTTCGGAATACCTCATCAGTTATGTAGGGTGTGAAATCAATCCCACCCTAGTGATCGGATATTCTATCTACGGATTAAATTGTTAATGTATGTCCAAGTAAGCCGGCCATGACTGAGAGGCGATGTTTTTAAACAACCGAAACGCGTTCCAAGGATACGTGTTACGGGCAGTCGTAGCAAAGACGAGCATCGGTTCACACGTACGCCCAAGCTGATTTAATTATTGTATCGTCCGTAAATTCTAATAAAGCTACCGCCTTTCGTTTAAATGCTTCTGGCTCAATGATCCCAAAATAAGAAGATATAATCGACATCCATATAATATCCTACAGTTATTGAACAAAATTACTCCGAAATACCTGTATCTTAAAGTGTCGCTCATATACTTGATAATTATATTTTTTAAATGTAATTTTTTATCTTTAACCTCTTGATCCATGCATAACTCCATATACACGGATCTCCTTTGCTGTCTATTTTCATTCCGAAAGGTTATGTACGTGATATAGCTTTGTCAGATTAATAAATTGCATAGCTCTATAGCCTAGAGTCATATCTTCAATTTGCAACAATGATATTCTAAAATATTCAAAAAATTAACCGACTTACGATTTTTGTGAAGGTTCAGATTGCTTACTGCGCTACGCCGAACCGCTTTTTCTAAGTCTCTCGACCGATTACGTGAGGATCTTTTATTCGTCCGATTCATTTCGAATCCGGACAGAGCATAGTTTATAACATTTTCTATCGTATAACCGGGTGATGTTTTCATGTTCGCCCTTTTGTCAATAAACAAATTATTTGAGTTTTTGCGTCCTAGATCAAACTTTTTTTCTGCCGCTTGCCAAAATCGTAATTTTCGAAATTTCTAAAAAATATCCGGTCATACAAAAATTTTGTTATTGTACCCAAAGTAAATTCTTTTCCCTTCAGATCATTTCAGTTGCCACAACCACCTAGTCGGAATCAATATGCACCAAGGGCGGCATGTTGTGTAAATAATAATAACTTTACTGTGTGTAAATATTTTTCAAGAACAAAATAACTGCAATTTAGCAAGACTATGTATTATTTGTGTGTGAAATCCCGACCTCACCGTTCCGATACTTTCTTCAGAAAGTAATCGGGAATTGGAAATCGACTTGTTTTTTTGGGCCCCAAGTTTATGCAGAGTCGTAATGATAACTTGATTCCTATTAGATCAGAATAAGAAATTTTACACTGGCGATACACTTAAATATTGATACGATTGAAAATTAACCTCTGTCAGAATAGAAATGTCGAATAATACAGGAAAATTAAGAATTCACTTATACGTTTTTTTTTGTATAGATATAACTTTTAAATGTTTCTTATTCCTACCACAACATAATGCTGGGTTGTGTACGCTTTGCTGCTGAGGATGATCGTGCAGAACTTCCTCACCTTGCTGCGACTCACCCCCATCTTCCAGGCATTCTTCGATCTCGTCTTCCGTGGCATATTCATCTGCAGAATGAAATATATTTATGTTAGACTTATTCCTCTTTTAACATAATGCCAAAAAGATATATATGAATACCAATTTTACCTTGCTGTTCAGTTTCCAACATCACTTCCTGATTGATTGTCAAAGGAGGTGGCAACTCTTGGACGGCAATTTGAAATCTTGTAGAATGTTGCATCTGTCGAAGTGAATGGCCGTCAAGCATCTGTATTCCCGATTGTGCCAGGAAACTGCTCATGTCCCCGCTCTCTGCAACAAACATTAATTTTACACATTTTTTACCCTGGCGACCGAAAAATTAACTAAACTTGCCATTGTGCATTTGCGAACTTATTCTCAATTAAACATTGAGAGATCATTTTTACGGTATAAAATATTATAATATTGTACTTTCGAAACCGTATCTAAATATTGGGTCATTATTTTACTAGAATTCTTAGCATGAAATGGACAATTGCAGATTGAATTAACATTTTGCTTGCTAGTACAGTTATTTCCACTCAATCAAAACAGTATAAGAGTATTTATATTTGATAAATAATATATCTATATAGTGGTGATAAATAATATACATCACCTATGAAGTTTTTTGGCGGAAGGCACATAATCTTTGGATGGGCTGTGAAATGTAAATAATAATGTTAGATATCATTCTGGAATGGAGAAAAATTCCAAGCTGCAGATATACACTTACATATTTCTTGCAATTGTTGCATTGGATTTGGTCGCTTCCCTTTATTCCTATTCGCCGTATTCCAATTCGCTGTCATATTCTGAATAAATTACAGGAATATGTTATGTCAATGGAGGAAGTCGTGTTCAAATTATCACCGCTCAAATGTAAAATAACCGCTGAAAAAGAAAAAAAATTACAACCGACAGAGAGAAAACAAGGACAATGACATCAACATTCATCAAAAGCAATTACAAAAGAACCCAATGCGGCAAGCCCAAATCTATATCAAGTAGAATAAAAATTGAGTGACATGTAACATTCCATCGGTACATATCTAGTTCAAACCTGTGGGAAAACCAGTGAAATATGAGGACGTGTGTCATCGAATATACGGTGTCTGCAAATATTGAAAAGGAGGCGCAGATAGCCTCGATTATAGCGATTCCGCTGATTTAAGGACTTAGAGTGTCCCATGATGGTAAATCTGTAAATGCAAAATATTATTAAAGTAGTTTAAATTTTGAGGTTCCACCGAGGACCCATTCATAAGAACCATTCACAGCGGCAGTGTCAAATAGTGTTCAGCGTGGAGCAGGACTGGAATATTAATGGATAAAAGGCCAGAAGATATGATATCTTTTCATGCGTCGCTGTGAATCAAAGGAAAAATATACACGGAGTCAACATTATGTGGAATGACGAAGCCTTTTCTATCAATCTCATCTACGCTCCAAGTTTGGGATTCGGAAAGCTGTCCAGCACAAAAAATGCCCAAATTTCGAGAATCACACGGATAATTCGGAATCGGATCAGTACTAATGAATTTGCGACCAATGATGACGGCGATGCCCTTGTGGTAGCATATGTGTTCTAAAAGAACAATGCTCTTATTCGATAAATAACAACAATTGTTAGGACTCTTGTCGGTTAGTAGAAAATCGGGAAACTGTATTTCTGCATGAGCATCGGTATATTCACCAGAAAATTGATAATTTAGGTGGTTCTTCCTCTTCTGCAAGCGAAAACTAGTTGTAATCGAGTCGGCTGAAGGTACAAGATGAATAGATCTTTCTGTTATCCTTTTCATTATTTGCTGCAAAGGCTTGGCTCCACCTTTTATTCGTGATTTTAGGTGTTGTAAAAAATTTTCAAATGGAAAACAACTGAATGAATCGAGTGGTCCGTGATTTAAAACATCTTGAGCAATATGAATTAAATTGTGAATATTGTAGGTTTGTGTTTCTTCACCGTACAACAATTCCATATTTTTTACAAAGTAATTCATGAGATCTTGTGCATACTTGTTATTACGCACACATTCTCTTGGGTCGCAAAGAATCCGAACAGCACAGTTTAGTGCATTAAAATTGATGACTTCAGGTGGACTTAAAAAATGCTCGACGACCACAGGGCCTACATACAAAAGAAACAATCGGAATTCTGTTGCTTTTCAATACGCCACGTCTTCTAAAGAACGTGGGTCTCGTGAAAATTCTACCGGAATAGATTTAGCTAAACTTTTATAAAAATTATTAACTGCAGCAAACTTAGCCAATGCTTCCATAGATTTTCCCATAGCCCTGACCCAGAGTAAAATAAGTTTTTTGGTGGTACCTAAACACAACAAGTGCATATAATCCAGAGGGAATTGCTTTACCATATCGCAACCTAGAGTTTCGAATGGAGATACAATACTTTGATGTGTAACAGGCAATCCTTCTCTGAAAGTTGCATTGGTTCTGAGAATGACATCCAATTCTTGAAATATTCGTCGGCTGTGTACTGTTTGGCCAGTTTGAGTACACTTGCCACAACGGCTGTTATGAGCCGGAAAGCATGTGATGAAATTTCTCGCAGGGGTATCCGCAATGACTGCATTTAGTCGTACAAAATAACGTCGATTGTTATAAATGAATCCCTGATTGTTTAATTTCACGTATTCTTCGAGGAATGCTTGAAGATATTGAGCAACGGAAGAAGGCTTTCGATTTCCATGAAATAATCCAATAACAAATGGTTCATTGAATTTACTTCCGACAACTTTACCTAATATGGGCCACAATTGACTCTTAGAACTTTTTGACTGGGGTAATCCGTCAACATTGATGTTAATTTCAATAACCGCGATTTGTGGGTCAGCCGTACCCTGTGGAAATGTTTTACCCTCGTAGCGCAGTTTTTCCCTCAATGCTCTCTCTAACCCATAATGAGCATAATAACCTCCAGCGAGATCTTGCTGCTCAATTTTGATTGCGGAATGGCACAATGTTCTAGCATCAGAAGGGAGGTCAGGGTGACCGAATTTCTGCAATCCTATTAAAAGATTATTCACAATGGATTGGGGTACTTTATTCTGCACCGTCCACCGAGCAAGAAACGTTCGAAGATCAGGTGTGGGATCAATCGATTTGGTCTCAATCTCAATGCCGAAGTCAATTTTTGTAGAGATAGGGGCTACAGGTCGATCCCTTTGATCGACCGGCGCACTGGAATTTTCAGCATCTCCGAAGCGCTCTAGGTTGTCAAAGAACCGATCGGTCTCATCGCGAACATTGACAGGAGTAGGAATACAAGCTCTTGGTGGTGAGCGGCGAGGTTCGGCAGGATTTGGCACAACAGCATTAGGATTTACATCTACACGATATACCGAATTCATGTCACTTTATAACGCAATAGAAACTCTCCGCCTTTGCTGTCTTTGTGACAGTTCAAGAAACGGCTTCAGCGGCGGACCCATAATTTTTATATGGATAAACTATCTTTCAAACGATTATAATATATTTGAATACATGAAAATATAAAGTAGAAACAAGCATACTTACTTAAATTTTCAAGTCCTCTGCCAAAAACGTCTGCTCCAAACGATCCCTTGAATATCCTGAAAAGGAAACATACACTTTTAGAATAGAATGGACATTAATTAAATATGTATATGTACTGTGACCAGCATGCCCGCCTTCGCGGCATTCGGCGTGCACCTCCACACTTCCCGGTCTTGACATTTCCTTCCGCCTGGTTAACCTGAAACTTTTGCCCTGGGCAATCGCCCGACGGGTTGAGGCGCCTCGCGACACGGGGCGTTGGGCGCCAGGTACTAGGTACCGCCAGTCCTGGACTGACTTAAAATTCCCCATGCCGCGAGGACGGACGCGAAAGGCGGCGGGAGGACGGTGAGGACCGAGGACGGGCCGGCTAACTCAGCTCACCGACGTGAGGGAATATGGTAGAGGGGCGCAGACGTTGGAGACAATCGAATTCATAACTAGTTCCAAGTTTATTGCCGCTTCTTCACATACACGGGGACGGTCCCCCACAAAATAACAGAGAAATAAGAAAGAACAGAAACGGGGCCGGTCTTCCCCCAAATAACCAAAACAATAAAACTAATTAACTCAATTAACCGGGCGCACGCAAGGGTTCGTTTAGAACGGGGACGGTTCCCCCAAATAACCCAAAACAATAAAAGTAACGCATAATTACAATGAACGGGCGCACGGGAGGGGACCATCATCGGGGCCAACGCAGCCTGGTTTAATTCGCCGAGACAAAGCCGGCGAAGTTCGCGCAACACGCGCGACACGGGTTCGGACACCCATTTGCGTAGGCATATTTGCGGCGAGAGACAATAGATAGAAGTGGGTCGAGTCAGGGCGGAACTTGAGCCGGGTCGGTTCGTAAAACCAAATCATTCGTCATAGAATCTCATCTAAAAGGGAGATATAACCGGTAATACTTTACGCGCGACAAACTGTGTCAGAGGGTAACCGCGAGAGACACGAAAGGTAACCAAAGCTACACGTCGGATAACCGGAAGGTATTCGCCAGGTAACCGGAATATACGCGATTATCGAGGGATGGACGCGGGTAGGCCGTCGAAGAACGCACGTAGTATGTGACGTGGAACGCGAAACACGTGGTCCGGACGCGTAGATAGCCGGCCGACAAACGAGAGGTAGCGAACCACGGGTAACCGAACCGGCGAGTGGCGGGCGACCAATCGTCAATGACAACCGAAAGAGAACCGAGACGTAACCGAGAGAAAACCGTAACGCGAAGAAATAACGAGTAGATAACCGAAAGATAACCGTTAGGTAACCGTGAGAAAATCGTAACGCGAAGAAATAACGAGTCGATAACCAACAATTCATAATATTTACGAAGGTAACCGGAAAATACTAATACTTGCAAGAGACAAACGGGAAATAATACAAATTGCGAGAGATAACCGGCAAGCAAGGTACGCGGAACTAACACACGGGCACAGAAATTCACCGAAGGGAAGCCGAACTTATAGCGCGCACTATTCGGAGAGAACGAAAAAAAATTAACCGGCAGCACGCGGACTCGAAGACGTGCGGGAGAGAGAGAGAGAGTGAACGCGAGGTAAACACTAGCGCGCGGGCGCGTCTACACGCTGCCCGGGCCATGATCGGCCTTTGTTCCGACCGCTCGGACCCACTCACGTACGCAAGGGATTTGTATATCCCGTATTCGACTGACGCACTTCATTAATTACAAGCGAAAGGGAAAAGAATACCGCACGCGCAACTAACAAGTTTTTGGCCAACACGGAAGGGTTGGATGTGCATTTTCTCGCCAGGGGGGTCTCTATAAAACAAACTCGCCCATCGCGAAACAATACAAACCGAGGCGTTCCTCGTAATTAATCCCACCAGCGAGGGCACATCCAATCCTTACCCAAAGAAATTGCGAGGATCGGGCTCACCGCTACTCGTCTCCTCGCCTCTCGTTCCTCGTCGCGGGGACGGTCCTCGGCCGGGTACTCGTGATGATTTACTTCTTGGACTGGGCTCGTGGGCACTCGACTTCCGACTGACGAAATATGTTCCTTCGTCGTGATCGCTGACGCTCCTCACTCTCCTCTCGTTTTACCGCCCCTACTAATGCGCTCGTGCGCCTAATATCTAGGAGCGTTATTGGGTGCCTCGCGGCACCCGCCCCCCCTTGTCACGCGGTGCCCGAATTCCGAACTTCGGACACCGGTGACGATTCGCACGTGGGACGGGCCAAGACCCCCCACCACACACCCCAACTACCGCGTACGGCGCTTCTCCCGCAGCTACTATTGTTCGCATCGCGAACGTCTTCCTCCAAGATCCGGGAGGGGGCGACGGGCACGGGGGAGGCCTCCCTCGACAGGACGAGGCGTCCCTCAAGTCCCTCGGTGGGCCCACGACCAAAATGCACATTTCAACACCCGCCACCCGTCTCACCACCCTCCCAAGCCTCAACACGGAGGCGCCGATTTTTAGTCGGACTGTGACGCTCGCGACGCGAAAGGAGGGGTACGGCTCCGAGGCCGCTAGGTCCGAGGGGCGGGAAACACGTTATATTTGGTCATAAACCAGCACCCCTCGGGCATCCCCCTTGTCCACAAACGATGGTGTTCCTCGTTCGCCTGCGTCTTGGGAGAAACGCCGCGCGTACCGTCTTCGGTCAACCGCGGCGAAGGAGATAGGGGAAAGGGCAGCACCCGTCCCCTCTCCGCAATTATTCTCCACAAATCGGCGATGGTGAAGAGCGCGACGTACAGCGATCTCTGTTCCTTAACCAAAACAAAAATATATAGCCCGAACCAACGGTCGCGGGCTCCCAATCCTCGCAATAGAAACGGCCGTTGCTTTACTCGGAATTTCACGCTTGATCGCTCTCGCCGCAAAACACGAACCAAACAGGCGATGTACTCGTCGTCTTAGGTCATGGAGAGTGTGTCCGAACTATAAAAGAAAACGTGAAACATGGAAATTTCCAGATACTTCTCGACGATGACGATCCCCCTCCGTTCCCCCCCTACAAGTGAGTCGGGAATCGAGCGGCCCATTGCGTCCTCGGCCAAGGAAAAGGGTCGTAAATCCGACCCGTCACCCAAAATCGCTCCGTGCCTTGTAACGGGGCAAAATGTCACGTTACAGACTTATACGTACTTTAAAAACATGTGCGTGAAATGCTGGATTTCCGACAAGTATGCATTTGTCACGATTGATAAGGATAGCGACATTAACGAAGGTCGATATAGACAAGGTTTTGATTGTTTTTTCACCATTGATAAATTACTCATCGCTGGTAGTTGAAGATACAGTATTGCGCATGCCGTGGTAGTGACAACATGAAGAACGAACAATTGTTGGATGAAAAGGATGTATTGCGTGAAATTGCCAAGGCAAGCGATGCAATCAGACGAAAGCATCGAATGATGAAAATTGGAAAAGATAACGATGAGCAGAGAATGTAAGATGTCTTTAAGGCACAACACCACTGTGACCCCCTGTTTTTTTGCCATTTTTCAAGAAATTTTTTTTGTGGGAAAAAAAAGAGATATTCGAAAATTTTTTTTGTTTTGTTTGTTGTTTATTGAAGATACATAAAAAAAATGTTCAAATTTTTCACGCCCCATGATGACGCTGGGGAAGCTCCCGCGTCAGGTACTGTTGCCTCTGCAGTGGTTCGCGGCACGCAGCAGAACTCTCTTCAAAGTCGATCTGAAAAAAAATACCGAGTGTTTTCGTTAATAATATAATATTTTGAAGAGAAGTACATAGGGATTTGAAAAAATATTGATTTTCAAAAAATAGGCACGCTTTTGAAATTAAAGGACGATTTTCGAGCAAAATTTCTCGTCAAAAATAGGCTATAACTTTTTTTATTATTGAGACATCGAAAAAATCCTATGTACTTCTTTAGATAATCTAGTTTTATTGATGCAGTCCAAATTTGAAGTCGATCGGATAAAAATTGCTGAAGTTCTGCTGCGTGCCGCACTCAAAAAAGTGGTTTTGAGAAAAACGCGTTCAAAGTTTTAGGTTTGTTAATTTATGCGATAAATTGGAAAAAAAATTTTTTACCTTTAATCAGTGATGCCGGCACCATATAGCTGGCCTTCAAGAAGCAAATCATTGTCCCTAGCATCTTTTCTCGAACTTGTAGAGGCTCTTCTTGCCTCTTTTGCAGCGTCTGTGAGCGAGCGCTCCGCCAGCTCGATCCGCGCTGCGTCGGTTTTAACGCAAAAATTGAAACAATTTGGGCCGAGAGTTATCCCCAACATCTCCAAAACTTTCATGAGGCTTCTCAGGCCATCATTGAATAATAATACCGCGATATCAGCTGCAATATCGACGATTTTTTTGCCCCCGGACTGACACTTGGGGGCTATTGCCCAAACTGATTTGTTGTAGCTTTCGTTGTTGTTTTATATATCCAATTTCTCAAATTTATCTATTATCTCAAATTTATATATCCCGGTATACCGGCCGACCCTGAGGCGCGCAGCTGCGCGGGCCCCCGAGCGTCACGGAACGCTGCACCGCTCCACAAAATATTCAATATCTCCGAAAATAATTATTTTTTCGACCTGGGTCCAACGGCATCTTAATCTTAAATGTATTTTAGATTTTTCTAGATGGTTTTCAAAAAATCGATTTTTTGAAGCCGTCACAGTGGTGTTGTCCCTTAAGCCTATCGTGAGACCATAGGAGAAATTGGTGTCGTATAAAAACGGTGAGGTGTCGGTGGTGAAGGAGGAAATTAAGGATGAAAAAGTGAGTGATGATGTTGAAGAAGGAGATGCGTTAAATAGTGAGAAACATCAATTGAAGAACGAGGCACAAGATTCCTTCAAGAGTGAAACCGAAGATTCGTTTGAATTAATATATGAGGATGATGATGATGACTCGCAAAATGTCGATGAATTGATCCGTGAATATATTCTGCTATTACAAACGAACAGAAAGGCAAGCTTGGATGTATTATATGGTGTACGGAATCTCGCAAGCAACAAATTAATGATTGGTAATTGTCCGAAAATTTTCGACTCTCAACATGTTCGCGTGGGAGATGCGAGTTATGCGAAAACTGTTGGATTAACAGAGCTGTTGTTTAAAAAAGTGCCCAATGTCGAAACTCTCACACCGGACGATTTGAAAAACTATGAAAAGATTGTAATCTCGACGAATGCGCACAAAATTTTTTATAAGCCTAGTGAGGCTATATGACGTAACACCAGCCACAAATTTAACACATATATTGCAAATATAGTTGATCATCGTGTGGGACAGGGTATGCCAAAGTATAAGCTAGCTAGAAAAAACACACAATCGGACTATATTTATTGGGACAATCCAAACGAGCTCGTGGATCGTCTTCGCTTACTTTTGGCATCACAAGCAGCCGGAAATTCGGCCCATGCGAATGAAATTATATCGATTATCGAGGAATTGCGTGAAGCTGAAATCATTTATTAACTCAACATCGCAGGATTTACGCATTCTCATCATGAGTGTCGATGTGTTTGGACGTCATTCAAGTAGGAGTGTACTCCACAGTAAGCAAGGTCCTCCAGGTCGACCAGGGATTGGCTTCAGAATTACCGCAGATGGTCATTATGACTTGGGGCAGAAACGATTGTGTAACATTGCAAATCCGGAAGGAGAATATGATGCTATCACTCTAAGTGCGTTACAAAAGAGATCCCGAACTATCATTAAGAACATACGCAAAGAAATGAATGAGAGTAGTCAGTTGTTGGTTAATGGACTTGAAGCTACGATAAGAGACATTGCAAAGACACTCGAGGACAATGTCAAAACTCTACAAGATTTGGTAATGCGTAATTCACACGTCATTGCTGAATTGGATGCGCGACTGCGTGGACTGGACAATGAACGAGAAAAGGAGCACTCTCGTGCTAGAGTTACATAAGCCTGCTCGACGAAACTATCCGCGTCGGCATGTGGACATCTGTGGCTTGGACGAAACCTGGCAAGCCGATCTTGTCGATTTGTCATCATACGCGCGTCAAAACTCCAAACACAAATTTCTTCTCACTGTCATCGATACATTCTCAAAATTCGCCTGGGCCATGCCAATGCTGAGTAAGAATGGCAAAGATGCAGCAGCCGCAATGAAGTCGATACTCGTTGATCAGGGAAAATAATTCTACAATTGTGACTTTAAGGCCCTCATGAAAAAGTACAATATTCACATGTATTCAACATATAGCACCTTGAAGGCATCCATTTACGAGCGTTTCAATCCTACATTGAAAAATAAGATGTGGATGCAATTTCGTCTTCGTTGTAATTATAAGTGCATCAATATTCTTGATAATCTAGTAGCCGCTTACAACGATTCTGTACATCGCACCATTAAGATGAAGCCGAGAAATGTCAACACGGAAAATGAGAAGCAATTGCAGCAGATTTTTAATAAGCCTCCAATAAAAAGACAATCGATATTCGCCGTTGGTGATAAAGTGATAATCAGCAAATTTAAGACTATTTTCGAAAAGGGTTACACCCCAAACTGAACAACAGAAATATTTACAATATATCGTGTGAAAAAAAACTCATCCCGTGACGTACCACTTGAAGGACCATAAAGATGGACTGATCACCGGTGGCTTCTACGAACAACAGCTAATCAGGGTCAAGCACCCGGATATCTATCTCATTGAAGCAGTGTTGAAGAAATGTGGTAATCGGATGTTTATAAAGTGGTTAGGTTTCGACAATAGCCACAATAGATGGATAAGTAAATCCGATTTGTAATCGATAATAAAGAAAATGGAAAAATAAATATGTTTTATGACTCTTGACCTAAACTACTGGTCGCCTCCACATGTATCCCGCCAAGGCCTCCGACCGACTCCACAGCAGGCTTGCTTTTCTCCCCTTCTGGCCGTAGATAATCTCTTTTTCGTGGAACGTGTGTACGAGGAGATGGATAGAGTGAATAAACACATGGCATTATAAAAAGTCCGTTTCTTTATTTACAAAAAACAAGAAATCCATTCTTATACAATTAAATATTTACAACAAACATCATTTTAACAAGTTTTACACCGAGTGAACAAAATATATACACAATTTTCACGAGTTTTATACATCAATATTCATAAAAATGTACACAATTTTACAAAAAAAAATCAACGTTGTAGAAAAAAAATTACATAATTTTTTACGATGGTATTCTATAAGGCCCCCATGGGAGGGTATTAGAGGTCCCAGGTATGATATACCGCTTATCGTCATGTGGGCTCAGAGCAATTTTTGTCTCACGGATGGTGTAGACCTTATGCAACTTCGATCGAATGCACGTTTGACTACGCTCCATTTCAACTTCTTCATTCAAGCATCGAGGATAACCGCCAAACGTGATTGTCCTAGCCACAACGCTACTCTTGACACTTTTGACTTTTTTCGTGTCCTTCTTACCCTCGACACGTGTCGCGTACATTTTCGATCGAAGTCCAATAAATTCGGTCATAATTGCTCCAGTACATTCGTCCTTCATGAGACCGGGTACCTTCTTGTTGACGAGCGGTATACCATACCTATTGTCCGCTGAATAATCGCTCGTATCAAATTTTGAAATGTCGCGCTTCATGTCGGCATATATGTGATCGCTTCCAATGTCGTATATGAGACTATCCGTATCGGTATACATGACTTTACATTTATCGCGATACAGAGGTATCATATACTCGTGATGAAATGCATACAAGCACGTTTTGGATGTGTCAAGTATGCACATACCCACATACATCGGCTTGTTGAATTTCACCTCGAGATTGCGCAATTCCACGGCAACGAGGTTTTCCGAAAAGACACTTCGGCTGTGGAAGTTTGGCTTCGCAATCATTGCCTCTGCGCCATACCTGCCCTCCCATTTTGTTGAAAGATTTACATCTACATGATTGCGCACATTCTCCATCGTTTTGCCAAAGACCCCATTATTCATTAATTTGAATAAATTCTTTTCGAAATCGTTTTTGGCAAACGTTCGAAACTGGGTATTCAACTCAATATACGAACCCAGCCACGGGGATTGTGTAAACTGTAAGACCCTATGGGTTCTCGTGAGGCAAAGTCCATGACGTAAACACTGCTGCAAATTTCGATAGTGAATGATGTAGCGCTTTTTATCGCAGACGGTTGCTAACAGCTTTTCCCCCTGCTTACCCGGCGGTTTTTCATGGATTGGACAAAACGGCAGGTCTTTGTGCGCATCATGTAGAGATTGGGGATATTCCAAGTCGACTTCAAGGATGTAGCCTGTCGGTGAATCTAGCGTGATGGAAGATGGATCAAAATTGGACACGCCGTTGACCCATCGAAAATCTGCATATGGCAAGGGTTGACACATTGCCCATCCATACAAATTGTTGACGTCAAAATACATCAAGTATGATGATGCTTTCGATGGATCAAACGACTCCATGTACTTGTTATTAGCGTGTGCATATCGGTTTGAGCATTGACTGGGACCACCGCGTATACCCCGCTCAACGAATAAAACCATGTCGATGTCAGTTAGTAATTCAAACTTGACATTCGAGTGTTTAAGCATTGCATCCCAGGTATACCCCGGCAATGTATAGTAATACGCGGGATCCAGTCCATAGCTCTCAATGCACGTATTTCGAAAGTTTTCGAAAATATCAGCTAATAACAAGACATCTGTCTTCAAGTACAAATCGCTATAGTCACCCAGCGTTCGAATGGAGAACCGCTCCCAAACTTTCTCAGTATGTGCATATTTACTCTCGCATATAGTAGCATGTGTCAGGGAACTATAAAATGCGTCACGTGGTGGAAGACAAGTGTGGTCTAGCTTGGTCACGTCATCAATATATTCATAAGGGAATACCCCTTTTCGCATCAGCAAATTGAAATCGTCTGTCTATAGCGTTGGGAATTGCACGCGTAAATTTTTGAGTTTGTCCTCGGTCAAAAATGAGACTAATTTGTCGAGACTGGTGTTGAGAAATTTGTATGATTCGATGAAGTGCAATTGGATCCTATGTTTTGAATCGTCTTTAATTCCAACATGCTTCGTAAAGGAGATGTATTTCTCCTTTGTGATTGGAAGCACATCGGTTCTTCCTTAGAACGCTGTGGCTACTTCCTTGATTATAAAATGCGCATCATAGCCGGATGAATTGTGGAAAACCACAGGAATGAAAAATGACTGTTTGTAATTCAAGTTGCAGTTGGAATGGGTAGGGCCTCTATAGCGTCCAGTCACATGGCAATGATCTCGAACGCGTACATCTTCTTGCGCAAATGGTTTCTTACGTATGTGACATTGAGTCGCTGCTCGAAAACTAGCCCACTCACTCGGTGTTAAATATACCATTGGCACGTTGTCGCAGAAAATTTTTTTTATCCGCAGTGCTAGATTTTTTAGTTCCTCGACAAACCACGATACACAATCAGCACTGCGACGCGAGTGATATGAAGATAATGAATCGTCACACGAACAACGCATGTAATATCCGATACTAAACACTTCATGGTGTTGATACATACCTTTCGCTAGATTCTCCCCATCGGTCTTTGCCAGCACACACTCCAAATCAGCATACACAATGAAAGGATATCGCTCTTTCCGGCTAAAGTTGCTGAACTGGAGCCACTTATTGGTGTCGTTTGGTAGTCGAATTGCACAGTCATTTATTGTTCCACAATCGACCTCATGTGATCGCAATTTTTCCTCTGATCCGAAGTAGTGCAAACACCTGCAAAAAAAGATTGTTTTGTTTAATTCGTCTAGCATATATAATTACCTATATATATATATATATATATATATATATATATATATATATATATATATATATATATATATATATATATATATTATAGTAACTACATACCGATCACAGATATATTTTTTATGCTCCTTTTTGGTCAGTTGCGCCCTCACGAGTCTCGACAGATTCTTGATCCATACGAAGTGCCCCACATTGTTATCCTCAGTATCTTGCATGTACAGCAAATTGATGTGCTTTTCCTTCTTGTGTTGAGTGACTCGTATTGGAACAATGTCCTTTTTGGTAGTGGTGGTATACACGTTGATCGATAGATTGTTATGAAATTTAAATTTTTTAATTTGATGTGTCGTCACCGGGAATTCAATATCCTTCAGATTCAGCACTGCCGAATAATGAGGATAAGAAGATGGACGGTCACTGTGTCGTTCAGCTGGGTATAGAGCAGCGACAACTGCCCACGCGAAACATGCATTAACGCTCGATTTGACGTTAACCACAGCCCTCTTCAACATTATTTCCCGCGGCAATGATATGCAGCATCCAGCACGCATCAGATTATACTTATTCACATTTATCGTGAGGTTAAGTATTTTCTACAAAGGCCAGTCACTTTCACGTTCTTGAAATTCATCGAGTAAGGTTAAAGTGGGCTCAATAACACGTTGTTCATACCACTCGTTCAAATCGCTTGTGATAAATAGTTCGCAGTTTCGCGTGTTGATGCTTTTATTCGCATGTTTGTCACCACTTGCGAATTCATCATTAAACACTGTATTAATTTTAATGCTGTTGTGGTTGCCGATAATATTTCGCACATGATGAAGCACTAGCACGCGAACATTATTTAGAAAGTGTTTCGGATCGATGTGACTGCGGTTGATGATGGTACCGGTCAATATCCGACTCTCGAAGGATGTTTCAATCTCCCGTCAGATTAACTCACGATCACCAAGTCCTGCGCCCGTGTGGATGAAATGACTCCGCACACAATTCCTCAATCCTTCCAGACGCGCTATTTGGGCTATTAGTGATTGTTGATATCCAATTAATAATCGCGGGCGCTTAGTTCGACTTTGCGTTTCTAGCACTTCGATGAACTCGCCGCACCGTTGCTCCCACGCAGTACAATCTTCAAACGAACTTAAAAGCGCGGCTTGATCGTGCAAGCCTTGTTCAATGTTGTTATCCATAGTAGTAAGTTGGAGACGACTTCCGCGATGTCAGCTGACTGACTGTTTCGTCCAAAGTGCTGCCAGTTTGGAGCGCAGCGGATAATAAAAAAATGTCTCCCCGTTCGGAAGAAAAATTTCGGCTTTCCCCTATATCTCGGGGGAAAAACCGGACTTTTGTCCGATATCGTGTTGGTATAGATTGTCCGAGGAAGAAACGACATAGATAACAAGTCGGGATGCATCGGGTTAAAAGATGTGTTTTATGGATCCTGCAGCTGTCATCAAGTAGTCCATTGGCATCAAAGGCTTTCGACGATAGACCCCTAAAGTTAATCGTTTTTTTTCGCACGAAAATACGTCGTATTCATCTATGTTTTGGAGGCAAGTTGCGCATACATGGTAATTCGAAAATGTGTGGTGATCATAAAAATCAATGCTTGATGAGTCTGGCTAGATTTCACCTCGACCATGGAGTACCCCTTTTCTGGACAGCAGACCCCTACAGATTTTCCGATAACGCGCTGGTATATATTGACCGAGGGAAACGAGACAATAATAACAAGTCGGGATGCATCGAGTGAAAAGATTTATTTTATGAGGTCCTGCAGCTCTGCTCAAGTGGTCCATCGAGGTTAAAGACGATAGATCCCTAAAGTTGATGGTGTGTCCAAGAAATACGTTGTTTTCATCTATGTTTTGAATATTCGAGCTATAAAAAAATTCCCATCGTGAGTGGCTGTGAATGTAAAAAAAAGCTTCAACCCTGACTTGTTAACGGAGACTTCGTCCTTGAAAGCAGCGGGAGATGTTAGCGGCTCAACATGAGCAGCTAGAAGAAGAGGAGGGATGCCTCTATGGACCAGACATTGCCGATTAGCGGTAATTCTAAACACATTTGTGTAAACACATTACAAAACTTTAAACGCGTTTTTCTCGAAAACACGTTTTTAAAAATGGCTGACATTCTCCTGACCGCTGTAATTAACATATCGACCTGAAATTTGGAGAGCATACTCAGAAAATATGTCTTCACGGAATGACGGATGGTTTTTTCGATAGATACATTGTTGCATTTATTATTTATCTTTTTATGCGAAAAAAACGCGAAAATTCGATTTTTTTTAAATTGCCGCCATTTTCCGAAATATGTACTAAACGAAAAACCCATCCGTCATTCCATGACCAAAGGGTCACAGATTGATAATATGCTTTGAAATTGTGTTTCAGATCAACAAAGAGGGAGCAGTGATGTCAGCCGTTTACCTCCCACGATTTGAGGACCTGTTTTCGCCGAGCTGCAACGGCCGCCATTTTGGTTAAAAAAAAATTCTTTAACGTTCTGTATATCATGAATAAAAGCAAGAAAAAAACCGCACTCAAAAAGCTTTACTCGTTTCCTTTAAAAAAAATAAAATGTTAACACCTGAAATATGGCACTCCAAGAACAAAGTCTCCCTTAAGACCTGTGTCAAGAGTCAGCAAGATTCGGCGGACTTACATGCGAGATCTTAACATGATCTTTCGGAATGGGAACGAAGACCTCGACGAGTTAAATTTTTTTTCTTGGAGCACTGTATCCTTCCATAGTGAAGACACTAAGATGCTCGTTATAATAAGCCAGTTAAGTCTCCATTATCTAGACTCTTGTGCGGAGATCGTAAAAGTCGAAGCATAATGAGTTTGACCATCTTCCACCTCCACGATTAAGTGTCCCTTTTCTGGATAGTACATGCCTACCCCTAGAGAGATAGTTGAGAAAAAAAAACTTTTCGTGAATCCCTGGCCAGGATGCAACATCTTGGAAGGTTAATTTTTTCTACATCCTCCGACTAATGTTGAAAGGAAAAAACCCATTTAGACATCCTACAGACCATTCCCACCATACTACAATTCAATGGAGTGCAGAAAAAACGGGTTCATACACGTTTGAAGAACCCCGTACGTGGAGAATTTCCACAGCATTTTTCACATTCCCGACGTTGAGGTGGGGGGCCATCGATGTGATCTTTCATCTGTGGTGTATTATAATGCTCCATGCATGGAAGATATGATATCACTTCACTATCGTTCCGATGATGTTCTGGCAAACGATCCCACAATAAGCCAACATATTCACCCCAATATTTTTGGAGCAAGACCTTTGGAACCTGTTCGAGCTCGTTTTTGGTCAAGTCCAGGGGGTGCTTGGCCGGATGCACTGCGTACATACTCGCACATCTGAACATTTCGACGTTAGATTTCGAAATGAAAAAACGAGTTCTCGATACATCGAAAACATTTTTTTTCCCAAGTGCAGCTGTGCTCCGGTGGCCCATCAAATCATCTGGGGTTAAAAACCCTTTGACGATAGATCTCTAAAGTTTATACTTTTTCCGAGAAATCCCGACTTGTCAGGACCTGTCTCGGGTATCGGTGAGAGTCGTGACAGGAGTGGACACGCGTACAAACATTTTAAAGATTTCGGGAACAAAACCAAGTGCATCACACCTGCATCACATAAATAAACGGCTTTGAAAAGCCGTCCCCTTCATGTATCGCTTCAAATTAATGAAATTTTCTTACCCATATATGGCCATTACATGCACACATCGTGTGTGTGTGTGTGAGTTTTATTTTCACACGGACTAGTGTAGAAAGAAAACCACTGAATCGATGCTAATCTTTTTTATGTCTATATTAAATTAGGAGATTTATGGGTTTTCAACGGGTTTTCACTCACCACTACGAGACCCCGCCCCCACAAAACACTCGCCGACAGCGGCTTCCCCCTCTCGACAGTCGCTCTTCGGACCACATGGCTACCCCCTCTACAGAGACCCCTGGCATGACGTCACGTCCCCGCGCTGGACCCCGCCGCCCCGCTCCCCCCTGAGATGTCACTCGATGGGTTAGAACCGCCCTAGCTCTTCTACTGTCATGTTTATGACACAACGGTGGACGGAACGCCACATTCCCCCCTTCTAAACTGCTGCTGCCACTTAGCCGTTGCTGAGCGTTTGGAAGCCTTTTACAGTTGGCCTTTTTTGTGTCCGCACGTTGAGCCATGGTCGTGGTAAGGCATGTGCGAATAAAAAAAGTGTCTCACATTGGACATTCAGAACAATTACTTACAGGTATTTCCTCCCGTCACCGCGGCCCCTGTTACACAACACGGCCATATTTTATTTGATACCCCTATGCCATCGTTAGGAGATACGTCCTGGAACGGGGATTTTACAAAACAAATAGTATCAAAGATTTGCTATATTTCACCACTCGTACACAGGTATTTACACCAGCATAACGGAGAAAAATGTGGGGAAAAAAATTACCGAAAAAAAAAAACATATATATAAGTTCAACGAAAAAGGGTCAGTTTTAAGACCTAAGTCGTTTCTCGACAGATGATGAAAATTAACAAATACAGCGGTTCGTAGAGTCCTTACATAGGGCAAAATTGCGCTCTTAGGCTAATCGGTGACCTCTTTGGGTGCGCTTCTCAATAAGACTAATATAGTGGGAATAAGGTAATGAACGGAAAGTCAGTGATCACTGGGATTCGCGCATGTCTGTTGATGCAACATCTTCCTCCTTAGTGTCGTTCTCCTCCGTTGCGTCTTCTTCACAGCCTCCATCCACTCCCGGTGCGGAGTCGCCTTGCGCGGTCGGTGCACTGTCACGACGAGTGATTGTGCTTGGGCTGGCCACATGATTGTCCGCTGCCCCAGCGACCTGTCGCTTCGTCTCCTCCCATACGCGTAGCTCCCTCATGTAGGCATTCAGTGCCTCAATATGGATTGCTGGGGCCCTCTCTGTGCGCTGACGCTCCTCGAACTCTATGGCCAATCGTAGGCGCTGCTAGATCGCGTCGTCAATTATGCGCTTTCTGCAGGGACCGCAAGCGGGGTCAGGCTCTGTCAGCAGTCGGCGGCAGGTTTTGCAGCGGATATTTAACGGCAGTTCTTCGTTGACGAACTCCCTATAATGTGGCCAGGGACAGTCGCTTTCGTCGAATTCTTCCGTATTATAGACACGGCAAAAGGCAATTCGGTCTGGCAATTCAAACAGCCTTTGACGGCCTTCGGACGGAGGCGGGGTTGCCGCAATTCACATTGCGCTCGGTATAACTCGGACGCACTCTTAATGAAGAGTTTCTTGACCTTCATCAGGGTAACGATTTCGATTTGCGCACGATCATAACCCCGAATGCGCTCTGTGAGCTCATCATTGAGTTGAGCGCAACGTCTTCCGAGCGCCTTTTCCATTTTGGTAACTCTCTCTAGGAGAGCTTCTTTCTCACGCGTTAGGGCGAGCGTGATTTCGTAGTGCGCAGCGGTCAGTTGCTCATTGGCTGGAGCAGCACCGCTGGTAGCCTTCAGCGCAGTAATGGCCTCCTCCCTGTCCTGCAGCTGTCGGTATAAGTCCTCCTGGGCCGTGAAAATAGCGGTCAGGTCCTCTGTGGAAATCAGGACCAATCCGGAAGCGCGCGTGCGAAGTTCTGGACCATGACGAAGAATCCCGCCATCGATCTGCGCCGGCAGGTAAGTGGCGATGCTCGCTTCGGTCACCTGAGGTTCGCGCTGGCTGATAGAGCGAAGAGGTTGATGCTTCAGGAGCCCCTTCGTCCCCTGCGCTAGCTTGGCTGGTAGCAACTATTGGAGGTCGCTCGTCCATGTCACTCGAGATGCAAAGGTAACCTGCGTATGACTAATCAATTGATTTACGAACTCGCGGGCTTCGTCTCGCTAACTTAAGATCTCCTACATGGTACTTTCCTGACTCGCGACCAGATTTATCGTTGATTATCACTACTATTGGTGATAATTTTTTTGTGACCACCTCGGGGCGTTTACACATTGGCGCTAGCTTGGCGCTATAACCTTGAGCAGCCTTAGACAATGTTTGTTTGGGTAATATACCACGTTCCCAACCTCGACGCAATCCAAGCTAGATTTACGGTTTTTATTATAGTTTTTACTTTGTCTCTCACGCGCCTTTGACATGTAATACTCAACTTTCTTACGCAAGTCGCCTAGTCGCTGTATGCGTCCCCTCCACACGTCAGTGTCAGTGTCGATCGTCGCGTCTGTTTCAATCGCGTCGAGAGACGGTTCACCCATGCGCCTTGGTTCACGACCAAAATTTAGGAACGCGGGGGTGACCCCTAATGACGAGTGCATGGTTCCTCCATGCACTCGTTATCTCACTCTGCACTCGTAACTCCATTCCGTTATCCGTGATTATAACCTGAGGGGTTCCCCATTTATTGACCAGCGTGCGTAGCGCCTTTTCTATTCGTATGCCATCCACCTTGGCTAATGCGAAACATTGGATATAGCGCGTGCATACGTCTTCACAGACTAAAATATAGCTTTTACCTGACTTGAAGCGTGGGAAGGGACCTATTATATCGATCGAAACGGTTTCCCAAGGCTCAGTCATTTCTCTGGGATATGCCAACCCAAGCGGTGGTGCGTTATCCGATTTGCATTTCAAACAAGTCTCGCATTCCTCAATGTAAAGCTGGACGTCCTCGCGCATCCCGGGCCAATAAAAATGCTTTAAGATCGCGTACAGCGTCTTCCTAACGCCCTGGTGCGCTATTTAGGGGTTATTGTGGTATTTTCTGATAATGGGGATTATTTCTGCTTCCCCCAAAACTATTTTCCAAGCATTGTTATCCCCTATAATATCTTTTATTCGATCTGGCTTATAATAATACAACCGCCCGTCGTCGCCTATTTAATAACGAGGGTTCCGTGCTGGGTTTGATTTTACTGATTCAATTTTCGCGTCATACCACGTCTGACTCTGAACGAGGTTAAGCTGCGCGCCGGAAGCGTCTTCGTAAGCGTCCTCGTGCAGAGGTGACAACGCGTCCGGGGCTTCGTCCACCGTTCCCCGCCGATGTTCTATCGTGAGGTTATGAGACAGAAGCTCCATTGCCCACCTCGCTAACCTCCCTATCGGGTTTTTGAGGGAGTGCAACCATTTCAGACTAGCGTGATCTGTGACTGCGATAACACTTTCACCTTCCAGGTAGCATCGCAACTTGCGTACTGCATGGACAACGGCCAAGCACTCTTTCTCGGTGGTAGTATAATTTTTTTCGGCACCCCTTAAAGATCGGCATAGGCAAGTAATTAAGTGTTCTTTATCCCCATCTTTTTGCCTTAGTATCGCGCCGAGACCCGTGTCACTCGCGTCTGTGTACAGGTAGAACGGTAGGCCTGGCCGTGGCGGAACTAAAGTGGCTGCCTCCGTAAGCGCTTGTTTGACTTCGTTGAATGCGTTCTCGCATTCCTCGGACCATGCCCATGGCACTTTGGGACTAGCTAATTTGTGCAGTAGGCCTGTACAGACACCTGCGCAATATCGCGCAGGTGTCTGTGATACCAATTCACAGAGCCATTGAATCTGCGCAATGCCTTGCGATTGCGAGGGCGTGGATAATCCGCTATCGGTCGGATACGTTCTGGGTTCGGCTTTAAGCCATCTTCACTTAATAAAAATCGCAGACATTCTACGCTCTGTCATGCGAAACATGACTTTTCCCTATTAATGGTTAATCCCGCCTCGTAAAGTACGTTAAACAAACGGTCCAACAACACAATATGTTCCTCAAACGTTTCCGAGATTACGACCCAGTTATCGAGGTATGCGAAAACCTGGTTGGCGTACCTTTCGGGTAAGTGATGAGCTCAGATATACCCAACAAGCCTATCTTTTAATTCGTCCATAAAGCGCTGGAATGTCGCTGGTGCGTTTGTTAGACTGTATGGCGCGCGTATATTCAAATAGTCCACGACCCTCTACTACGAATGCCGTGTACTCCCTACTGTTCAGGTGCATCGGGATCTGATGAAAGGCCTCGCTTAAGCCGAGAGTGCTAATAACTCGTCGATCTATCATGGAATCAAGTATTCCGTCCATTCTGCGCAAAGGATACGCTGACTTCTTCGTGAGTCGATTCAACCGCCGGTAATCAACGCAAAATCTATATTTACCATTTTTCTTTAACGCGAGTACTGGTGGACTAGACCAAGAACTGTTACTGGGTACGACGAATCCCTTTCCGAGCAATCGATCAACTTCTTCGTTCAAAATCTTATTTATTGCAGGGCTCATACGATAGGGTTTCTGCTTGATCGGCGTCTCGTCCGTCAATACAATTTCGTGAGTTGTCATCGTTGTGCCGTTTGTCCTTGAATCTTGCATTGTTTTCTTCTTTCGTCTAAAAATCGCTCTAATTGAGTATATTCACTAGGTGTTAACAACATGGATTTCATCCTACCTTTTTCGTCTCGTGTAGAGTCGAATGGTACCTTTACCTCAGAGTTTTGTATTTTCCAACAGCTTTTATTCCCATCAATTGAAATTTTCCACGAGGTAACAAGATCCATACCCAATATAATCGATGTACTCAGGCCGTCGAGTAACGCGAACCAATGTTCCCCGTAACAATCATGAATATCTATAAGAAATTTTACGGGATATCGGGGCATTGCAACGTGCTCCACATGAGCGAGCTGAACCCCTGTGCGCGAAATTGCGTCTCTTACGGGGTTACATCTCTGCTGCGCGCGTACCGTCTCGTACGCTTGCCCGCTCATAAAACTGCGGTCACTGCCGGTATCTAAGATTCCTGACAAAGGATATTGCCCGATCTTTATTGATACCGGTATAACCTTGCGCTCCTGAGGAGGTACTATTCGTACTATTCGCATAACCTTTAAAGGTTCGTCGCATCCCCGTATCTGAAGGAATTTGGCGCAAAAGGTGTTTTTAGGGTTGCACCTATGGTAAGTAGCGAGTTACCTATCAGAAGACGCGGCCTGGCGCTCCTTACTTCCGTGGTCGGCATCAGGTCGTCTTCGTCCTCAGTATACTCGACTTCCGATACGCTGCACGACGTATCGTCCTCGTTGAGATCCCCAATAACTTCTGCGGCACCAACTGTGGATTTACCCGCCAGAAAGCACGTTAGTCCCTCTATTGGGTGATCATCATTCGATTCTTGTAAATTCCTTTCTTCTGATTTGTTTATATTTCTCTTCTCTACACGGCTATTTGGGGCGACGTCAGGAAGTAGAGGGAAATCTAATCGTTCCTGACCTCTTTCCCGTTTTTTGGGGGCGGCGAAGGGGTTTTCTCGATTCTGCGCGATCCTTCGCGTGTTTTTTCGCGTCCTGGGGGCCAGTTTCTGCGCTCGTTGCATTGATTTGCATAGTGTCCCTCGCGCTTACAAGCGTAGCAGTGGATTGCGCGATTTCGATTGCGATCCGATGCGTTGCTATATTTATCCCTTCCTTTGTAATTGTTGTCGGTCTTTCTGTCTCTTCGATATCCGTTGTAATATTGTCGCGAATTGTAGCTAAACCTGTCGTTGTTACGTCCTCTGTAATTATACAACGAGTGGTTTTTCCACTCTCTGTTGTAAGCGCGTTGTTAATACGCGGAGGCGATCTGCGCCGTCCTCCCCCCTTCTGCGATGAAGCTACGCTTGAGGAGCAAGAACTACCGGCGCTGGATGACCGACGCGTTGCGGTGCTATCCTCACCGCGTGGCTTACGTTTTTTTCATAGGCGTGCAATTTTCGTCTGCGTCGGTTTCTGCATTTCTGCTGGGGTAATGTCGCTGATAGCGTTCAGGTATTGTTTGTTGTTCGAGCTCCGAGAGTGACGCGAGTACTCTTCGCGCTGTTTGTCCGCTTGCGACATCAACTCGTTTTTCTCTTTGTATTTCCGGATCTTGTCTATTAAGTCGTCATACGAGTGTATCCCGTCCCTGTCGAAATGTGCTACCAGCTTGGAACTCAACCCGGAATAAATTTTGTCGATTTGGTATTTTATAGGTACCTTTTTTTGTAACTCATTGTACATTTCGGTAACTTTGATAACGTAATCGATGGCCGGTTCTTTTTGTTTTTGTACGCGTTTTTGAATTTTTAAATTGATTTGCTGGTCATCCTTTAATTCTCCGAATGTTTTTTTTTAATTTACCCGCGAAATCGTTCCATGAGGACCACTCTTTATGGAACACTTTGTACCAGAAATACGCGGTGCCTGTTAGTACCTCTGGTAAAACGTTTAGCGCGTCGGTACGACCGATGCCTGATGCGGAGGTTTTTCTTTCTAGTTCATCGATAAAGTCGTCCGCGTCTAACTTTCCTGGATATTTTAATTCCCATGACCGAAAAATTTTGTTTATATTTCGGGGAACTTGTTCTATTTCGCGGAGCTCGAGCCTGTTTGGATTACTATCCTCGCTGTTATTTGCATTTGTGCGTTCAATTGCCTCTACCACGTCGTTGAATTGCAACATTCGTGGTTGATGCGGAGCCGAAATTGCGGGCGTCGATTGTTGTCTAGTCAACATCGTCACAGTCGGTCTCGCGATTGTCGGGAAAGTATTCGTTATCGAGCTTGTTGTTGTGGAAAGTTGAGTGCTCGTCGGTGGTAACCGAGGCGCTTTCGCGGTTCTGTTTTGATTTTTTCTTCGCGCACTGCGGATCGGATCTTCTTCGTATTCCCATTGTGTGTCATCCCCTGACGCTAAGGCGAATTTTTCTTCGATATCTAGCAATTTATTCTCGAATTCTCTCGCTAAATCTTTATTTGATTCGTGCATTAATTTTATTATGTTCGTTTGCGTTGATTTCATTGTTTCATATAATTGTTTATATTTTTCATTTAATGATTCTAATTCTTGGTGACTTTGTTTTGCATTCGTTTGAATTAATTCTCGGATTGTCGTTTCGAATCCTATGAACATTTGCTGGAATCTTTTTGTAATTATCTCTGTGATTTCGATATTGTGGTGGGGAGCTAGCCTTAATTCTTTCTGGTGCTTGCTTAAAATTTTTGGAATCGTGCCGGTAGCTTTACGATGTGCTACTATTTCTGTCCGACGTGGCTGGTGAGCGAGATATCGTACGTCGAGTCGGTATTACATTTGCCGACCGCGTTGTTTTACGAGATTTTCTCGCTTCAATATCACTCATTTTGTAAAATTATTTTATTTATTTCTTTACTTGTTATCTTCTTTTTTTACTTTGACTGTGCGAAAGAGAAAAAAAAGTATCACTATAATTCACGTATCATTCGTATATCCCGCACGCGTGATTTTATTCTGTATAGCGTCCTCTTTGTTCGACGAGGTTACCCAAATGCTTGTGCTGTGGTATACGTCGATTGTTTACGTTCCATGGTAGGCTCTCTAACTGTATCGAACGTTCTTATACGAACCCTTACCAGAGGGTCATAGCGTTCGTAAATTTTATGTTTCCAACGTTCTCGCTTGCTCAATATTATATTACAAAAGGTTTTTCTTTTTTTTCCTATATTTTTCTTTCTACTTATTCTTCCGTGCGATATATTCTAACTTAGTACGAGTAGTGTGCGGTCGTGTTGATAATACGTGATGTTGAGGAATCGGCTTCGATTCGGCCTGTGAGATTTCCAAGGTCGTGGTGGAAAGAAAGAAAGGAGTTTTTTTTCGTTACGTTTCGATCCTTGGTTCGGATCCTCTTCATAAACTTTATTTGTCCTATAAATTTTGTGATACAAATAATATTAATAGAGTTTACAGATTTTGTATAGTTGTACTTTGTGTTATGAATAAGTTTTTGAATGTGTTTTAATGATTTGTGTAAATTATGTGTTGGTTTTTTTCCCCTCTCCTAATTTTCAATCATGGTGATATTGTATGAGTGATTATTTGTAAAATGTTAATTTATACTTTTTGTTGAGTAACAAGAGTGGTGTGTGAGAGTGTGATGTTATAAGAATGATAAGAATTATGTTAGATGACGAACCTGGATATTGTCGATAATGCTAGTTTTCTTTGGTTTGTGCTTGGAGGATGGTTGGTGTAGACAGTTGTGATAATAAAATACTGTCTCGTGAGGTTGAATCGGAGGAATGATTCGGAAACGTTCTTTTACTTAATTTACAGGCTTAATCGTTTTTTGGCGATTTGTATTATCTGTGAAAAATTGGTATAGTGAAAGAAACTTTCTTGATTAATGAGATTAATGAGATGTCGTATGAAAGTGGTAATTACCAATTGAAATAAAATAAATATATCTACGCAAGCACAATGAAGAAAATTAGAAAAATTTTCTCTGCTCTACATGTCGAGTAGTGACGTTTCAGAGAGTTCGAGAAAGACTAAGTGGCGAAATTAATGTTTCTGGAGAGAGGGAGAAAGATCCTTTGTCAGTGCCGTGTCAAGAGTTTAAAAGTACCCGTGTCATGTAAAGAGTTATTTTTTTAAAACAAAATTAATGTATCGTGTCAGAAATTTTGAGGTTAATGTGTTATGTCAAAAGTTTTTAAATTGAGTCACGAGTTTAAAATTGATGTGTGTAGTTATGGTGATAAAACATTATTATGATTATATTATTGAATTGTATATTGAGCTTAGCTTATTTATGTCAGTTCTAAAATGTATGGCATTAGGATGCGCTTTGATTTGAATCATTTCTAGGATCAATCTTTTTTGAGCCATTGCTCATTGTTTAAAATTTTAACATCATCAAATTTGAAATCGTGTTTTTGTTCTATTGCGTGCTGTGCTAGAGCTGTGTGTATTGTGTTGGTGTGTTTTAGGCTACTTTGTGTTCATTGATTCTGTTTTTAAGATATCATTTTGTTTGGCCTATTTTGTCTTTGGTGGAGCTTGTGATTGATAAGATGTTGTGTATGTTGTTTGTGACTAGTGTTATATTATATTGTTTGAAAAGACGAATTAGTTGGTGATGGATGTTTTTTGTGTATGGTAGATTTATCAGTCTAGAGGAATCAAAATTTTTATTTTTGTTATTTTGATTGTTGATTCTAGAAAGTCTTTGTTTTATTATTTTTTCTGTGAAATAAATCGGATAGCAATTTTTTGTCATCGTGTTCCTAATGAGTTGAAGATTTTTTTGGTGAAAAGACGGATGAGATAGTTTTATTGCTCTGTCAACTAATATGTAAATTATAGCTTTTTCTTGTTTGGGAAAGTGGATGGTGTGAAAAGAAGTTTATAAATCTGCCAGACCAAGTAGGTTTTCTGTACCAATTTGTGATGATTGAATTTTGATTGCGGATTAAGAGTATATCGAGATAATTTTATTATTTTATTATTTTCTTCTATTTCTGATGTAAATTGTAATTTTGAATTAAATGAGTTGAAAATATTGATTGTGGATTCAATTTTGTCTGTTACATACAAAAGATATGTCGATGACATTATTATTGCTTTGCCAACAGACAAAATTGAATCCACAATCAATATTTTCAACTCATATAATTCAAAATTACAATTTACATCAGAAATAGAAGTAAATAATAAAATTCCTTTTCTCGATATACTCTTAATCTGCAATCAAAATTCAATCATCACAATTTGGTACAGAAAACCTACTTGGTCTGGCAGATTTATAAACTTCTTTTCACACCATCCACTTTCCCACACAAAAAAAGCTATAATTTACATGTTAGTTGACAGAGCAATAAAACTATCTCATCCGTCTTTCCACCAAAAAAATCTTCAGCTGACAAACACGATGACAAAAAATTGCTATCCGATTTCTTTCACATAAAAAATAAAAAAACAAAGACTTTCTACTATCAACAATCAAAATAACAAAAATAAAAACTTTGATTCCTCCAGACTAATAAATCTACCATACACAAAAAACATCCATCACCAACTCTTCGGATACATCATACTAGCAGCTTTCAAAAACTGGAAACGCGACGCTGCAACGAAGACTCCCCTAAAACAAGAACTCCGATTCTTACTAAAATGTAGACAGGAAGGTTTGATACCGAAACACATTTATTCTAAAAACTTCAATATACACATTTTAGGAAACAAAGGAAAATTTAAACTAAACAAAGTAACACACATAATTCACAAATCATTATTAAAAATTGAAATTGACGATCTCAATTTTCGAATCAAAATACTAAACCAAAAAATAGGAAAAAACACCGAAATAATCAACAAAACTCACAACACTATAAAAGAAAATTTTTTCTCATTTGAAAAAACATAATTAAACAGATTATCATTACTCATGTATGAAAAACACAAAAAAACTCCAAAATCTTAGATTTCAACGAACCACGAATATACATCAACATATTTTCAATCATGATGAATTTTTAAGAACAATAGACTCACAAATACATCTCAACCAAAACAATACACATTACCAGATTCACCAAAACAGAAATCAACCAACACATAACTATAGTTTCTCGAACTCAATTTTCAATAACAAGCAACATGACGCAAATAATAACTCCTTCACCGATCCTCTGAATAATATTAATTCAACAATTACACAAAACAACACAAAAGAATGGTTTATAAATCTGTCCAACACTGATATTCCATCACACATTTCCACATTCTTATCTCTTGGTGAACAATTTTGATTTCCTTATCCCAAACCTTCAAACATAAAAAACTATATCCACAACTCCATCTCAGAACTTGAATCCAAACTAGAATTTCTACTCGACGAACCTAGACAAAATGAAATCAGAAAGGAATTCACTAAAATCATAGACAAAATGAATATACCAACATCATTCTCCAACACCATTAAAATTGTAAATCACACTTCTTCTTTTTTAAAAAACAATCCACAACTTTTAATTACACGAGCAGATAAAGGAAATTCAACAGTCATTTTAAACAAATCAGATTACATTACAAAAACATACAATTTACTCGCAGACTCCTCAACTTACAAACAAACAAATAAAAATCCTATCAATATCCTACAAAAAGGCATAAACAATATTCTCTCCAGATGGAAAAGTCTAAAAATCATCGATAAAACAAAATTGAAATACCTAAAAGCAGAAAATTGCAACTCAGCTCGTCTCTACTGCCTTCCAAAAATTCACAAAAAAAACTTTCCACTTCGTCCAATAGTATCATCAATCAATAGCCCAACACATAAATTAGCTGAATTTATCCAATCAAAACTGTCTAAACTAATACACACAACAAACTCACATGTCAAAGACAGCTTTTACTTAAAACAATCAATCTCAAACATATGAATCCCACTCAACTACAAACTTGTCTCTTTTCATGTTGTATCCCTCTACACCAACATTCCACTACACTAGTTATTCAAAGTCTTCAAAAAAAATCAAATCTATTTTCCGAAACATTTCCACTAAACGAAATAACTAAGGCCATTGAATACATCATGTTTTCAACTTATTTCACATGGCAAAACAAAATTTATCAACAAATTTCTGGATTACCAATGGGTTCACCTCTTGCTCCGATACTATCTAACATTATTATGATCCATTTAGAAAAAATTGTTTAGAAAAATAAAAATTTTCATTGCCACTATATAAAAGATATGTCGATGACATTGTTATTGCTTTGCCAACAGACAAAATTGAATCCACAATCAATATTTTCAACTCATATAATTCAAAATTACAATTTACATCAAAAATAGAAGAAAATAATAAAATTCCTTTTCTCGATATACTCTAAATCCGCAATCAAAATTCAATCATCACAAATTGGTACAGAAAACTGGTTGGTCTGGCAGATTTATAAACTTCTTTTCACACCATCCACTTTCCCAAACAAAAAAAGATATTATTTACATGTTAGTTGACAGAGCAATAAAACTATCTCATCCGTCTTTTCACCAAAAAAAATCTTCAACTCATTAGGAACACGATGACAAAAAATTGCTATCCGATTTCTTTTACAGAAAAAATAATAAAACAAAGACTTTCTACAATCAACAATCAAAATAACAAAAATAAAAACTTTGATTCCTCTAGACTAATAAATCTACCATACACAAAAAACATCCATCACCAACTAATTCGGCTTTTCAAACAATATAATATAACACTAGTCACAAACAACAAACACAACATCTTATCGATCACAGGCTCCACCAAAGACAAAATAGATAACAATAAAAAATCTAACATAGTGTACAACATTGATTGTAATGATAGTAACTCTACATACATAGGCCAAACAAAAAGATACCTTAAAAACAGAATCAATGAACACAAAAGTAGCCTAAAACACACCAACACAATACACACAGCTCTAGCACAGCACGCAATAGAACAAAAACACGATTTCAAATTTGTTGATGTTAAAATTTTAAACAATGAACAATGCCTCAAAAAAAGATTGATCCTAGGAATGATTCAAATCAAAGCGCATCCTAATGCCATAAATTTTAGAACTGACATAAATAAGCTAAGCTCAATATATAATTCAATAATATAATCATAATGATATTTTATCACCATAACTACACACATCAATTTTAAACTCGTGACTCAATTTTAAAACTTTTGACATAACACATTAACCTCAAAATTTCTGACACGATACATTAATTTTGTTTTAAAAAAAATAACTCTTAACACGAGACGGGTACTTTTAAACTCTTGACACGGCACTGACAAAAGATCATTCTCCCTCTCTCCAGAAACATTAATGTCGCCACTTAGTCTTTCTCGAACTCTCTGAAACGTCACTACTCGACATGTAGAGCAGAGAAAATTTTTCTAATTTTCTTCTTTGTGCTTGCGGAGATATATTTATTTTATTTCAATTGGTAATTACCACTTTCATACGACATCTCATTAATCTCATTAATCAAGAAAGTTTCTTTCACTATACCAATTTTTCACAGATAATACACATCGCCAAAAAACGATTAAGCCTGTCAATGGAGTAAAAGAACGTTTCCGAATCATTCCTCCGATTCAACCTCACGAGACAGTATTTTATTATCTCAAGTACTGTCTACACCAACCATTCTCCAAGCACAAACCAAAGAAAACTAGAAATATCGACAATATCCAGGTTCGTCATCTAACATAATTCTTATCATTTTTATAACATCACACACTCACACACCACCCTTGTTACTCAACAAAAAGAATAAATTAACATTTTACAAATAATCACTCATACAATATCACCATGATTGAAAATTAGGAGAGGGGGAAAAAAACTAACACATAATTTACACAAATCATTAAAACATTTAAAAACTTATTCATAACACAAAGTATAACTATACAAAATCTGTAAACTCTATTAATATAATTTGTATCACAAAATTTATAGAACAAATAAAGTTTCTGAAGAGGATCCGAACCAAGGATCGAAACGTAACGAAAACAACTGCTTTCTTTCTTTCCACCACGACCTTGGAAATCTCACTGGCCGAATCGAAGCCGATTCCTCAACATCACAAGATATATTCTAACACCGAATATTTGTTTCTTTCATTTTATTTGTTTTATTTTCATTTTTTTCTCTCTGGTCGCGTATTTCTTTGTTTCCTTAATTAATTATCTTTTTCACCAAATGTAATTCATAATTTCTCATGGTTTTTCGACACGTGTAGGCAACGTAATTGCGCGTTTTGTCGGAAAAACATATATGTTGGGCGCCGTTTTGTTGCATCTTTTTCCCGAGGCTTCTTTTTCTTATTTTCCCTTTTACTAATTCATGGCGGAATCGCCGTTTCCCAGTATACGTGGATCGCTGGCCTTGGCGCTCAAGATTCGGGTTCGGCTCGTGAAAGAGAGCCACATATGTTCTCGCGGCTTATAACGCGCTACGGCGCGTTCGCGCAATTCGCGAGACTCAGGGACCACCACCAAGGCTCATATGCAGGCACAATTACCGTATTTTTTACTAGACTTCCAAACTTACCGGTCCCCCTCGAAGTTCGCTCACAGTCTCATTGGATCGGACGGTGTAGAGTCGCGCGTTCTCGTGGTTTCGGTTTGGTTCGGGGTTGAATAAATTCGCTCGGACTCTGCTCGTTCTTAAAACTCTCATGCGTTTACTTCCTGCGCTCCTAATTACAATACTATTGAGTGCTAGTCTCTTCCTTTAACAATCTCAGGTCTCTCCCTAAATCGGCGTATCGATCCGGCCTAACGATCGTTGCTCTCGCCTGTCCTTAGCGCGTCTTCTTCTCTTCTGCCGTTCGCAAACGTTCCTCTCAAAAATCGGAGGTAGGGCGCGCGACGTGCGCGCACTCTTCTGCGTCCGGCGCTGTAGCGATCGCACGAGTAGGCGCCGCTAGTGGGCCCTTTACGTATTTGGTGGCGCGTGATTCGAATAATCTCGCGTGCCTGATTTCATGTAAAATGCGAACAGAGTTAATTAGACAGTGCAAAGAGTATGCAACTGCCTAACCGCGACCGTGGACTCATCCTCACGATGGATAAGCGGCGAAGCAGTCATGTTTATGATACAACGGTGGACGGAACGCCACAAACGTCACCAGGAAATTTACTACGAGGAAATTGGAACGCTATTCGTCACAAAAGAAGTATGGAAATTGGCCATAGGCATGGATCTCCAGCCCATTATGGATAGAGATCAACAAATAAAGTTAGCATTAAAACCTTTAAGGCATCTGGCCACCATGTATTTTTTTTTATAAGCCCTGAACTGTTAAGAACAATTTGAGCCATAGTACGTATTGAACAACGCAAAATTGACCAAGTTACAGTTAGCTTTCGGCAAGAAGGTTGAGCCGCTGCGGGCGGTCGACCGTGCGGTTCGATCCGTGTTTATAACTCGCACGGTTTAGCTCACGTGGCTGTCCTATTGTATCCTTTTGTATAGATTAGCTGTTTGTATAGATTTTGTATAGATTAGATTGTAAGGAGACGTCTATGGCCCAGGAATCGCTGATTGAAGGTAAGACTCGCAAAAACCGCACCGTCAGCTGAATAACCGCATATTTACTTTCTTTTGCGATTATCTCGAAACTATATTTTTTGAACTGGTACTATCGAAATATCGTAAACTATTGGTCCGATTGCTTTCAAATTTTTACACAATACTTTTAGATATATTATCCAAAATATGAAGTAGGATTTTTGCCATAACTTGATAAGTTTTTGTTTTATTACTGTTTTTGCTCCAAAAATTTCGGTGAAAAATACAAAAATTTTTTTCTTCGGCTCACCATAATTTTTTTAATGGTCGAAAAAAACCGCTACGCTATATTGTAGCGACACTACTCACGAATGAGCTGATTTTTTTTCAGATGTGACATGACCGGGTAACGGCTGGGGCAGCGACCGCGCGTATCGTGCGGAGGGCCTCCGCGGCAATGTGCATAACGGCATCATTTTTTAATATTTTGAACAGAAATTTATTAACGTTATTCTTAAAGCCCTTTCTGACGTTGTGTAAAAAATAAAAATATTCCGGCCCATACTTTCGAGTTTATTATTATTTTTTAAAATATACCTATTTTTCGATCGGCCAAGGCGGCCGGACGCCTTAATGGAAAGTTGTCACCGGACTCCGGAATACGATTTATGCAACGTACTAGTGGATTCCCTCGCAAATTTAGAAAATAAAATAGAAAGCGAAGTAAAATCAATCTATCAGGTTGATAAAAAAGTTTTGTCGCAATAATTTCAATATAATTTATTTATTTATATATCTTATACAAAACATTTCTAATCAACAATATATTCGCCATCGGTTTCTATGACACTCGACCATCTAGTTGGCAACTCATTTATTCCCTTTGCCCAAAACTGCGGCGGCTGGAACTCAAACCAATTTGAAATATCCCTTCTGAGATCGTCGACGTTTTCGAAAGTCTTGTTTCTCAAATATGCTTTCAAATGTCTGAACAAATGGTAGTCAGATGGCGTGATGTCGGGAGAGTATGGTGGATGAGGAACGGTATTCCAGTGAAGCTCAGTGATTGTTTTGTGGGTTTCCTTTGCGACATGGGGTCTCGCGTTGTCGTGGAGAAGGTGCACAGTCGCGCGTCTTGGCCGTTTTTTTCTTATAGCTTTTGCCAATTCCTGGAGATTTTCGATGTATCGTGTAGAGGAGATCATCTTACCTACAGGGAGAAAATTGTGAAACAGCATTCCCTTTGCGTCCCAGAAACAGCACAACAAAACCTTTTGTGAGTGACGATCAGATTTCGGTTGGTGTGACGGTTTTTCTCCGATAGGAAGCCAGTAGGCTGAACGCGTTCTTTTATCATACAAGACCCAGCTTTCATCTCCCGTCACAAGATCTTCTAAAAACTCCTTGCGATGGTGGCGAAGCAGGAGAGACTGGCAGATGGTCACGCGACAGTTCTTATTGTCGTCGGTGAGACGGTGTGGTATCCATTGAGCTAGAACCTTCCTGTATCCCAAGTTGTGTAAGTGATTGACTATTGACGGTTGGGTGCAGCCAAGTTCTCTTGCTAGCTCGTGCGTACTTGCTTCTGGTTTTTCTTTGATGCAGCGGAGTAATGCTTCATCATCGATGGTCGACGGTCGTCCGGAACGTTCCTTATCTTCAAGGCTTGTGTCTCCAGATTTAAAACGATTGAACCAACGCTGGACTGTTCGATGAGAAACTACGTTCTCGCTGAATACATCCTGTATATTTTTAGCAGTTGTTCTTGCGTTCGTGCCGCGCCGCCACTCGTAAAAAATGATCGCTCGAAGTTGCTCCTGCGAGATCGAAGCCATTTCGGTCCACTAGAACGCGCGCTCGCCCTTTTATACCCTGTCACGCGGAAGAGTAGAAAACATTCTAGAATATTCTCGACATAGCTCGATGTCATATTGCGTCAATACGTAAAAAGACATTTTTAAAATTGTTGCGACAAAACTTTTTTATCAACCTGATACGACATTGCAGGGACAAATAAAAAGATTATTAAGAGAGGATTAATCGGCGCAATAACAGAAAAGCAAAGAACGACCGAAGGTGCGCTAAAAGAAAATTTGCAAATTCAAAAATCTACGATCGAAATGTTCAAACGAACTACGCGTTGTTACACGGCTAACGAAAATTCCCTAAAACGAATCGTAGCAGAATTACATCACGGTGTAACTAATTTAGTAATGGATATCTTAACAAGACAAAAAATTGACGAAAAATTAACCGCCATTAGCGTAATCGTAGAATCATTATTAAATGATATACGTTTACTAGAGACTTTTCTAGTAGGGCTACCAAAGGGAATGGTTAACCCGACCATATTGTCACCAAGACAATATCTAAAAGGCAGCATATCTAAAAAAGCATTACCGCGTTTGCCGAAAGGACTTAATTTCCCGACGTCAGTCAAACGCGAGAAAATGAGCGACCTATTTAATGTTGCAGAAATAGGCCCCTACTGTAACAAAAACACTCTAGTACTAGTTCTGAGAATACCTTTAATTGAGAACATCGAATTTAGCGTTAACAAAGTCTATCCCTTGCCCGTACGAATAGAACGAGATAATTTTCAATTCATAGAAACGTTGATGGAATTTGTAATCATAAACCGAGAACATACAGATTATTAGTCGCTAACCGAAATGGATTTAGCAGCTTGTAAAAAGGAAAATACCCAATATTACTGTCATCCGGAACATGCTAGACAAGTAATATGATCTGAATCACCGTACGAAATAACCACGTTTGTAGGAAGAAATCCAGGAACTTAGAACTGTACTCGTCGCCTGGCGAGAATAAAAACTTCGATGGCTATCGCTTTGGAAAAAAGAAGGACGTTGGTTATACGCAGCACCCGAAACCAAAGCGTTAATGATAAATTGTAAACAATCTGTATTAGAACATACAACAATGACTGGTACAGGAATATTGGCTTTGGACGGAAAATGTTCCGTCACATCCGACGATTTAAAAATTGAAACGTTAAAAAAAGAAATCCGGAAGAAACTATAACGTTTCTACCACCGCATTATCTATCGTTGCTGTTTTCAGAAGTAGATATACAACATCCGCTACTAGAAACTAGTATACCTCACGAAATAATAAATGATCCAGCGGAAATAAACAAAATAGGAGAACGGATCGAGAATTTAAAAACAAAATTGAATAACAATCACGATTACGTATCAACCTATAAACATATTATCGGAAATTATTCCATAAGCATTTTCATCCTTCATGTAATCATTATCATGTACATAATATACAAGTACGTACGATATCACTGCCCGCGAGCTACGTCACAACGAAGCGACCTTGTCAACGCAGTATAGGAACAGCCGCGAGCCGTGAAACGTAAAGCAACAGCTGACTGAAAGAATCTTAGAGTCACGTTCACGCGTAATACGCCATGAACCTGTACGGCCTAAATAAAAACAAATAAGAGAATTACAATTCAATAATAGAAAATTCAAGGAAACTTTTGGGCAAATAAATATTAATTAAGGTTTCTATTAAATAAGTGTGCACGTGTGGAATGTGTCACACGTATAATGCATTTGTAAAACTATTTGTAAGCCGAGAGACGACCTGACAAAAATAAAACGGAAAAAATATTATCATTATTTAGTCGATTAGTTATTTAGCCGTGGATCCGAAAGAATGGATTTCGTCTTCCTAATGGGGAGGAATGTTGTGCCCCTCATTTAGCGCATACTTCAAATCGCATAGAAATGAGCATATCGATTTATGAAATCGAGAGGCCATAGGCCCCTGTGCAAACGGCAGCAATTTAGGCAGGTGAAGAACCTCCAGAGGTGACTTTGGCGACACGTATCGCTGAATCGGCATCGTACGATTCAAACGTTCGAGAACGTTCGATTGCCAAAAACCGAGTTAACAATTAGAGGGACGAAATGTCAAAAGTCAGTCTTTGGCTAGCAATCGATGCGGTCGTTCTCAAGGCAATTAAACCTTTTGTAAATCAAATGTTGCCTAGTTATAATAAACTTAAAAAATTGTTAGGTCGTAATTCCTGAGTTGGAGATTGACTCGTCATCGGACAGACCCCAGCTACCCGTCCTAGATCGCCCGCTTCCAGCCACCAGTATTTTTCGGGGACGTAACTCCCAGGGTCATATGTGGGCACGATTCAGTGACACAACAGTAGTAAATGTAAATACGCAAATCCGGGCCAACCAAGATAATATTGGATATGAGTTGAAAATTTTAAGAAAAAAAATGAACACTTCTTCGGCTATGGCGACCCATCGACGAGCAACTATGCGTCAAAAACAGCGGGCAGAGGCCAAAAAGGAAAGAACGGAGGCCGAGGGATTTCGACCAACACCAGCAATATCGACTCGTCGGTCGCGGCGGAGAGGGGACCTCGCCAGATTGAGGCAAGTGCAGGAGATTCACTGTACACAAGTACTACGAGGCAAGCGGTTTGTCACCGCCCAGACTTAAGCCTGACGACTTGCATATAACTTCAATGGAGGCAGACGACCCCGCCATCCCATCAGTGGCCATCCTGGATAGTCAGATCGGCCCAAACTGCCCGAGCGCGGAATAGCAACAGCAAAAATTTACACGTACGCCTGAGTACTGTAGGAGATGGGAGTTGGCCACAGCGCGGTTAAGAACTGTGTTCATGGACAATGAATTCGGTGAAAAGGGTGATGTGTGCGATCGCTTATGGTTCCAGAAAGAAATGAAGGCTGTTACTTGCCTGTAGTCATGTAAGATTCGTACCATAAATGTACATCCATACATCTGTATGGCATTTGATTTGATATATTTTACAACTTTACGGTACCTCTTAACTACACACCCCACTGTGCTTAATATGTTTCCAGCTTTATGCATAGCCACGCATAGAGCATGATAGACACTCGACACCACGCTTCGCCAATGTGTTGGCAAAAATAAAAAGGTTCAGATTTCTATGGACATTAACATACTAACTACACGCCCCTCGAGAGCACGACGCATACATTTTGCACGGGCCGTCGCGTAGCGTGTCAATATACGGTATGTTTCTAGCTTAAGGGAGACTTTGTCCTTGAAATTTTCAAAAAAATCAATTTGAGCTCAACATGAGCAGCTAGAAGAAGAGAAGGGATGCCTCTATGGACCAGGCATTGCCGATTAGCGGTAATTATAAACACATTTGTGTAAACACATTACAAAACTTTAAACGCGTTTTTCTCGAAAACACGTTTTTAAAAATGGCTGACATTCTCCTGACCGCTGTAATTAACATATCGACCTGAAATTTGGAGAGCATACTCAGAAAATATGGCTTCACGGAATGACGGATTGTTTTTTCGATAGATACATTTTTGCATTTATTATTTATTATTTTATGCGAAAAAAAACGCGAAAAATCGATTTTTTTTAAATTGCCGCCATTTTCCGAAATTTGTACTAAACGAAAAACCCATCCGTCATTCCGTGACCAAAGGGTCACAGATTGATAATATGCTTTGGATTTGTGTTTCAGATCAACAAAGAGGGGGCAGTGATGACAGCCGTTTACCTCCCGCGATTTGAGGACCTGTTTTCGCGGAGCTGCAACGGCCGCCATTTTGGTTTTTTTTTTCAAAAAAAAATTTTTTAACGTTCTGTATATCATGAATAAAAGCAAGAAAAAAACCGCACTCAAAAAGCTTTACTCGTTTCCTTTAAAAAAAAATGTAAACACCTGAAATATGGCACTCCAAGGACAAAGTCTCCGTTAAAATGTTTTACGGAAATAACTGCGGTGGTCGCTCTGATTCCACCTACGCAGATTTTATATTGACGGATCCCACTTTTTAAGGGGAGAAACGCACCCTTGAAAATCGGCATTCGATATGTGAAAGGAATGCTGGTAATAGAGGGACAGAAATATGGAGAGACAATAGTCTCTTCGAAAACAAACCCTAACAATCAACATTGCACAGTTATACTATATCTCTATGATTTCTGCAAGTGGCAAGGTTTGGCACTTATGTTGGTCGTTTTAAATGGACCGACCGACAAATTTGGAGCTCAAGAGTGCTACATCGTTTTGCCGAAAATGTTGTAATCTTCGAAAGTAGTACGTCTCAAAGGAGAATGTATTCGTAAATATACGCCTGTAATCCAGCTTTTTCCAGGAGCACAAAGTCAGCCGGGAACGGCAAAAGCCTTGCCTATTTCTGCGCCCGTATAACCAAATAATTGAAGGGTGAAGTTCACATAATTGCGAGATGTCGATTAAATTTCTTTAAGAAATGTGTTGGCTATATTCCACCTTCTACACATCTGTTACATTCTATTCCAATGTAACGAAACTCATTGTAGGTACGCGTGTAAAAAACGCATTTATGCAATAAACAAGGAGCGATTTATTATTATGTTTGCCGTTATCATCATGAATTTATAGTAATCGAAGAATACAATATTTTTGCTACTTGAATGTTATTTATATTTCGCCCTGTTCACAAGTTTTAGCCTAAGAAAAGAACAAAATCCACAAACTTTCGAAGGTGCGTATAATTCTTTAAAAATTGCATGAAGTTTTAAAGAAATAATAGTTTTAAATTTCGCAAAACCAGTCTCATATGTGTTATAATTTTCATGAAAAAAATATACGATATGTATAGTTTTTTAATTAATCGTATTCTATGACTCACCGTTACGAATTGATGCGTGATTGTCAGCGCCGTGCATCCATCCATGGGTTACGAAAACTGTTGGGAGAGATGGATCGAAAATACTTGTGATGAGATGTTTGGAATGGATTTTAATCTCGCCTCCGGTCGGATATTTTTTTCGTGTAGACATGGAAATGAAGACGATTCCGGATAGTATCAACAGATTCGTAGACCGGTTGGGATAACTGCTCTGGGATGGGCTCATCATGATCAATCGTATCATTCCCATTGCGTTTTAACCGAGTATGGCAATGGGCATAAAGAGCTGCAACAAAAGCGCGGTTATGGCTGGATTAAATTAACTTACTCGGTGGTGTGCTAAACTTATTTCATTGACGATTTTTTTCCTATATTAGGCGGTTTCAATTGGGAAGCAATGAAAGAGGAGCCACGCACATAGGCAATAACTGACTAAATGAGATTAGCTTTATAATCAGCAATAATACCGGAGCAGTACGTAAAGATCAGTACTTATTTCCGACTCTAGAATAAATAACGCGTAACTTGCCTAAGTGAACTGTGGCGAAGAACAACCAGCTCCACATAAAAAACATGATTTTGTTTAGTCACTGTGGAAAAATAAGTTCACCTTCCGCTTATATAGTGTACCCAGAGTACACACGCAGAGAACTTCCGACGAGAGATGGAGGCTGGGAATAAATGATAAATGTATTCAACCACTCTTGTTTTTACGGCAAGGAGAGATGTTTTTTTTTCATTTGCTTTACAAACAGAACGTGTGGATTTCTATGCATGGATGCAGCGCATACGATACGATTATAGATATGTCGAATAAATGTTTATGCAATATTCAACACGTAGGTACTAGTCAACGCAAAGTTTTCGTCAAATTTGTGGATAATCGGCGGCTTGATTGACCGAAAAATGTAGTACGCATATTGGACTTCCTGACAGACCGAATAGATTTTGCATCTCCAGTCTAGAGTAAATTTTTATGTGTGACATCACCGTTATATAGCCAAGTTTCCAACGAGATACACGCCACCTGCTGTGCAGCCGATCTCTTCACGAAAAATTGTATTCAAATCACGTTTTAGTGGCAGCAAATCGTATAGTCTTGGCAGCAATAGATTATTTATTCACTTCATGCTGATATTATACCAATAAAAATGCTTATTAGCATATGCTACTGTATGCTATTGTGTCCAACTACAATACATGTATCCGATATAACTTGATGAATTTCAACAGAATAAAGCTTATGTAAAATCCGAAACGCAACTCCTAACAGCCGTCAATGTTTTCCACTGGCAATCATTTTCTTCAAAGTAAATTTCTATTGTCGAGACTACTGAATTGACCCAAGCAATAGGCGCAAAGGAAACGTGGATCTCGTGAACAAAGGGAAACAAAGGCACCATGATTCTTTGATAAAAGATAAGGTAACTCTTCAAGCTCGCTGAATAGTTTCAAATAAATAAATACGTTTTTGGACTTTTTTTGTTTCTTAAGTTTGGTTCTGCAGTTTAATCTTGCCTTATTATAAAATATAAAAAGAACAATTGAAGAAGGAAGTATGCGGCAAGATGCTGACCTTTGCAAGATAACAACTACATGTTTAGCTGCAGACACTGATCGAATTAAAAAAATGCTCCGTATAATTAAATACATTTATTGATACAGACTCCGATTTGGGCGTATCGTTTTGTAAATAGAAAATCGTTTTTACTGAATTTTGTACGAATTTCCCAAGCCGTGTTCGATAGGATGATGCAATGATTGTTTGAATACAGCCCATAAGACATTTCTGATTGAATAAAGAGATATTGGGATTTCCATCGGATATTGAAAAAGTGCTAAGGAGATAGACGTAACTTGAACGCATTCTATCACCATTCATGCTCATAATCATTGATAGGTTGGTAAATTTATAAACGAATCCATGTTAATCCAAGTACAGCCTGATACTAGAAGTTATAATGAAACGATCAAATGAAAATTCGTTTGGCTTGTTGTATCCACAAATTTGCGCAATACGAAAGTTTTTGCGAAACGGCGAGAGTTACACTTAGTTGCCCTCCTTGCCAGAGTCACATTTTATTGCCCTCCTTATGAGAGTTACACTTACGCCAAAATGCAACGTTAAAAAGACACTTTGCGACAATCAGAGTCGACAATTAAGAGAAGACACCAGGAAACAGTCAGTCCTTGGTTGGCTTTTGAACGGTTCGGTCCTAAGGTACGACCGACAAACTGTAAATTCAATTATAAGACCAGCCTAGTAATAAACTTATATTCCTATTCAACGAGCTTCAGTTCCAACTCTTAGATTCGCAACGATCCCAAAAATACCTATCCCGGGTTGCCGAGCCGGGGATACAACATTGGTGACAGCGGTGGGATCTGCCGAAAAGTTCATTCATTGTGCGTGGACACGCACAACAACCACTCAAACACCATACGCGAGTGACCGAGTCAACCCGTGTGCTAGAGTAAAACAGCCCGACCGAGTCGGAAGAGGAATCCAGAGGAAAGGTTACAGCCAAGCAGAGGCAATCCCAGAAAACCAGGATCCCGAGGATCAACGGAAGAAGGACTCAACAATCAGAAAAATCGTACCCAGAAGCAGAGTACGAAACGAAGGAACGAAGATCAGGACGATCAGCAGATCATCTATCAGCATGCATCTTGCGATCATCTACCTGTAAGTGACGGAACATTTCATAAATAAAATCCTCCAAAGCCAGAGAGATCGTCTATATCGGACGAAGAAAAAGTAGACCGGTATCGATTTCCCGGGAGAGACGAACTATCGCGATCGTTAGATTCATTTTTTAACACTGTCGTAAGTTACGACGGTGAAAGTGATTTAGGCCGAAAGCGTCGTAGGGAAAACCCAAGCACAGAAAAACTAGATTTGACTCCCGTCACGTATGCGAAATATTTAAATCCGAAGACAATTCGTTTGACGCGTCGTCCAGTACTGACGAAACACTTAATCTCGGTAAAAACCGAAAGAAATCGCTAATTGAATCGCAAAGATTTTACGTTATTAAATCAACGGACAGCAACGATGACCGAACACGACGACTACATGTCAATGAAAGAGGCTCGAATGAGCATCCCCGTATTCGACGCCTCCAAACCGGAAGCCGTTACAGATTTTATACGAGCAATAAAATGCGCGTCAACTAGAGTCGGTCCCGATAATGTCGCGGATTTATTACAAGCTATATTGCATCTCAAATTACAAGGCAAGGCCGCGGCAGACCTGCGTTACAAAGAGGTAGAGACATTCGACGATTTGTTGACGCTATTAAAATCACTGTACCAGGCGAAGCGAACAGTTCCCGCGCTACAAATCAAATTCAATTCCTGTAGACAAAAACATGACGAGACTGTACAAGCTTACGAAAACCGCGTCGAATCTATAATGATGGATTTAATCACGTGTTGCACGCCCATGGTCAATTCAGAATCTGGTCGAAGAGCAATCGAACAGTTAATTGGGTATTTTGCCCTAAATAATGTCGAACATGGACTTCGCAAGGACCTACAGCTAATAGTGTCACGTCCTTGCGTAACTGCATCCCCGCGAAATAGTTTGTGACACGTGCGAGACAAACTCTGTTAAAGATGGAAAGAGAAATCTCAATACATATTCCTAAGCCAAACCAGACTGCGCACTCCATATTTCCCCCTACATAAAAAAATATTGAAACAGAGAGTTCAAGATTCCAAGACCGGCCAACACATTGCGACCATGCACAAAGAGTGTATCACATAACCCAACCGAAGGTCTTGGTCGTAAAAATTTGAAACTACGCGTCTTCACGGCACAAGACCCGGACGAACGAATCGGCCTAATCCTCTGCATGCACAAAAAAATACATTCTTCCAAAGAAGGGGCCTCTGACTCTTGCAGTAACAAAATTAGATGACATAAGCCACGCGCTTTCCCAGGCTGGCCAACTAGCTCTTTCTCTTTCGCGCGACGCATACGTCACGAACAAGGCCCTATTTGTCTCCTCTCGGTTTCCCCACATATTCAATAAGAAAAGCCGCGCTGTGTTCTCGGAAATGCAGCGCTGATCTCGATTATATGCGCCCTTACCCAATAATACACCGACAACTCGTTCTCGCTTCCTTCTTCCGGCCAACCACACGAACCAGGTCACGTTTTATGTCCGGACCACCAATCAAAAAAAAACTACGTCACCCAAGTTTCACTCTCCCAAAGATTTCTGCCTCCAAAAATTTATCCCAACCTGATTTCTGGTACTCCGAAAGAGTTCTCCTCGCATCAGTCTCCGATTAGAATCCAACGACCTCAGACCTAGAGTTCTCTTACCGATATCCATCGCGTCAAACCTTTGTTCTCTTTTTGTAACGCGAACGTTGTCATACGATTCAAATTTAGAACACCTTGTATTTCGAAACTTCTGCAACGGTTACGCGAAAATCATAAGAACCTTGACGTTGTATTACGCGCATTGCTTTATTGTAAATTCCATTTTCGATCCGTGAAACTCTCAAATATTAGAAGCTGTGTCTTCGAACATCTGTATCCGTCTCACTCACACACACACCATCTGCGAGCGCTCCTGGCCCTCCGGCGCAGGGCTCTTAGTTTTACGACCGTTACCCGACACCCAAGCCACTGGGTCATCACCGAGGCGCACCAATGTAAGCGAACAGACTTTTATATTTTGTTTTCAATTTGTATCTTAAAGAAATAATAGAATTAACCCATACGGTTAATTCTAATAAATTACGAGTCAATCGAACACAAGTGTCACAACCATTATTTCAATAATTGGATCATCCACGGAATCCCTTGAAATTCCCGCTTCCACCAGCACGTCCCCTTTTTAACCCTCATCCCATGCTATTATGCTAGGCGTAGGCAAGAAAGAGGGATACCACACATATATATGCCCACGTCCCCTCAGGACGTGACAATAGTAAGGTCACGAGGGTACTACGATTTAAGGGAAGCAATCCAGAGAGCAATCGAAGTGGAAAAATCGGCCGAAGGAACAAAAACAATCGCGAAGAGCGTCTCCTACAGTGGCGGACAGTCCGTACCGTCACACGCCCACGAGGGGCGAAAATCGTTCCCATTTCGAAGGCCCGCGTCGCATCAAGCGCATACACAAGCGCGTTATAGCTTGCCAGTGCAAACGAAACAGATTAATCAAGCAGAAATAATTTGCAATTATTGCAAAAAACTGGGTGACAGATACAACGACTGTAGAAGACAGACAGGATGGCAAGGCCCGAGTAATCAACAGAAGCGTTATCATTATGTACCAAACAATAAGTTCCCAAGAAAACAAAACGAATATAGGCCAAATGTAAAAACCCAATAAAATACGCCCAAAAGAACCGTCAGTTCATTAGCAGTCGCCGTTCTTTCAATAGGGAAAGATACAAAAAGCGTTCAAGTGAACGAGGAAAAAATATCGCAAAGAAAAATAATGGACATTCTACTTGAAAAGTCATATGTACACAATGACAAGGCACCAAGAAAAATTTACCACGTCAGCGCTCAGCTGCCGCGAGTACACGCCAGTGACGTACATATAACGTCAAAGCAGGCTCGCGACAAAATGCTGACGCTCTGTTGTGACACAGGGGGCCAGTGCAGCATAGTAAAGGTAAATGAGTTGGATCCGGAAACACCCATCGGGGACGAGATAGTAGAACTTCACGGCCTCGGGGGCAAGGCGTTCCGCACGCTCTGCACAGCTGAGCTGAAACTGGACACGCTGACCGCTGTGATAACGCACAATTTCCACGTGGTCGGCAAGGAAGTACCGTCAGCAGTATACGGACTCCTTGGAATGGACTGTATAGTCGAAAAGGGAATAAACATACTAGGAGGAAAAATGATAGAAATTCGAGTGGGTGGGGTGAAAAGTTTCCGGCTTGACCAAGAGATGGTGCCACTAGGCCTAGTTTTCTAGCGGCGTCCTACAGTACCATTCCTACCGAGCTTGTATGTACAGTTTCAGCCCAATCGCTACGTTAGTTTGCGTTTGAGAGCACATTGCGCGAGACGCTTCCGTTGTTTTCGTAGAAATGGAAAAATTGGAAAAACGTGCTGTCATCAAATACTTTCATTTGAAAGGTTTTACACCAAAACAAATAAAAGAAGAGATGGATTCAGCACTAGGAGACTCCTCCCCATCATATTCAATTATTGATCAGTGGGTTTCTGAATTTGAAAATTGGTCGTGTGAGCACCTCTGACGAGCTTCGCTCAGGACGGCCCGTTGAAGTCACAACTTCAGAGATGATTGAAAAAATCTATAAAATAGTGTTGGAAGACCGCAGGTTGAAAGTGCATGAGATAGCTGAGACCTGTAGGATGTCAGCTGAACGTGTGCGAAATATTTTGCACAACCATTTGAACATGGAAAAGCTGTGTGCAAGGTGGGTGCCGCGTTTGCTAACGCTCGACGCTACCGACAATTTGGCGCTGTATAGACGTAATCCAAACGAATTTTTGCGTCGATTCATAACTGTTGATAAGACATAAGTCCACCACTACACTCCTGAAAGTAAAGAACAGTCAAAACAGTGGGTTGGAAAAGGGGAACCAACCCCAAAGAAGGCAAAAGCAATTTTATCGGCAAACAAGGTTATGGCTACTGTTTTTTGGGATACGAGAGTTATGAGAAATGTATCAGTGTTGATGGAGATTATGTTGAAAAATAAAGCAAAAAAATTTTTAATATCGTTTTTCTTGGTCAGGCCGGAAACTTTTCACCCCACCCTCGTATAGTGCAGGCGAGGACGGTGGGAAAAGGCCAAGGATTTACAATAGAACAAAAAATCCAAAAAGGAGTCACGATGGGAAAGACCAACGTAAAGGCACAGCCAAACACTTGCCCTATGATTATGATGAATGTGCTCGAGAAAGAGCAAATTATTAAAATACCTACGGTCGCACTGGAAAGAATGGAAATCGACAAGGTTAGCCTGAGAAAAGGAAACTGCGACAAAATGAAGAAAGAAGAGGAAATAAATGAAGACGCCGAAAAAACCGCAAAGTTACGAATGGAACGGATGGACAAATTATGACGCGAGATTAAGGGGAACTCGCATTTAAACGCAGAAGAAGCAACAATTTTGCGACAAATTGGCGAGGAATTCCCCGATGTATTTCATCTCGAAGGACAACTATTAGATTGTACAAAAGCAGTCGAGCATCGGATACCGCTCAAGGACGGGACAATGCCGATAAAGGTGCGACCTTATCGACTGCCGGAGGAGCACAAAAAGGAAATTCAACGACAGGCACAAAAAATGCTAGATGAGGATATAATCCGCCCAAGCACGAGCCCATGGAATGCCCCATTGCTCGTAGTGCCGAAAAAACCAGATGCGGACAGAATAATCCAAAAAAGGCTGGTCGTTGACTTTCGGAAGTTAAACGAGGCTACAGAAGGCGACTCTTACCCACTGCCCAATATCGCAGAGATACTGGACCAGTTGGGAAAGGCAAATTACTTCACGACCCTCGACCTCGCTTCGGGATTTCATTAAATCCCAATAGCGAAAGAAGCAAAACCGAAAACGGCCTTTTCAACGCCGTTAGGGCATTCGAGTATAATCGAATGCCATTTGGTTTGAAAAATGCACCTCCTACATTCCAAAGACTAATGGACGCAGTATTGGCCGGTTTGCAAGGCCTAAAGTGCTACGTAAATTTGGACGATATTGTCATACATAGAGCCTCACTCGCCGAGCACGACAAGCGGCTACGGGAAGTGCTGACATAACTGAGAGGCTAATTTAAAAATACAACCCAAGAAATGCAAATTTATGCGGAAAGAAACGCAATATCTCGGTCATATTATAACAGAAGTGGGCGTGAAATCTGACCGCGAAAAACTAAAAGCGGTAAAAAAATTCCCAATACCGAAAAATGTAAAAGAAATACAATCATTCCTGGGACTAGCCGGGTACTACTGTAGATTCATTAAAGACTTTTCCAAGATCGCAAAACCGATGACGAATTTGATCAAAAAGGGTGTCAAATTCGAATGGTCCGAATTATGCCAAAGCTCATTCGACCTTTTGAGGGAAGCCCAGATCACGGCGCCCATACTCCAGTATCCTGATTTCACGAAACCGTTTATCGTGACAACGGATGCCTCGGATAAGACAATCGGTGCAACCCTGTCTCAAGGGAAAATTGGAGAGGATTTACCCATATGGTACGCAAGCCGAACTCTCACCAAAGCCGAAACCAATTATTCGACTACAGAAAAGGAACTGCTTGCAATCGTATGGGCAGTACATCAATTTCGACCGTATATTTATGGCACAACATTCACCATAATTACGGATCACAAACTATTGACATGGTTATTCAGCGTAAAGGATCCAGGATCAAGGTTAATGAGATGGTGAATAAAATTGGAAGAATATAACTATAAAACCCAATATGAAACGGGAAATCAAACACAAACGCAGATGCGTTCAAACGCATATGAGGCATTCCACGTCACTTCAGCCATTAAAAAGAAAATCCATAAATGATTTTGAAAAATCGAGTTTTTTTATTGAAAAATATTCACCGAGTGTCGACATTTTTTAGAATTTCCTGACGTTTTTTCTCGTTGATTACCATTTTTTAATATTTTCCCATTCAAATGGCTGTATCTTTGGCAGGATTTGATGTATTTACATTCGTAAAAAACAAAAATGCGCGTCTTTTTCTAGCCTTCCAGAAAAAAAATTGATTTTGATTTTATTGAGCAAGTCGAAGGTCCGTTTCAGGGCAAAATATGCAAAAAAAATTTTTTCCCAAGAAAAGACACTCGTTATTTTATTTTTAAGAATTTTCCCGAATTGTGAATACGAAAAACGGATTTTTGGTATTTCTATATTATGGGATTCCTAAACACCGTGAAGTAACCACTATTTTTATTTTTTTAATTTTTTTTATTAATATTCGATTGAAGAGTGTGTAGCACTCGCTGTATGTTTACCAGGTTTTTGAAATGCATACGACATATATGTCATATGTAATGGAGCCTTGGGTGCTCCACACTCTTCAATCGAATATTAATAAAAAAAAATTTTAACTAAAAATAGCTGTTACTTTACGGTGTTTAGGAATCCCATAATATTAAAAAGACCGAAAATCCGTTTTTCGTATCCACAATTCGGGGAAATTAAAAAAAAAATAAAATAACGAGTGTCTTTGACAAAAAAATATTCTTGCATATTTTGCCCTGAAACGGACGTAGACTTGCTCAATAAAATCTAAATTAATTTTTTTCTGGAAGGCTAGAAAAAGACGCACATTTTAGTTTTTTACGAATGAAAACACGTCAATTCCTGCCAAAGATACAGCCATTTGAATGGAAAAAAGTTAAAAAATAGTAATCAACGAGAAAAAACGTCAGAATTTTTTAAAAAATGTCGACACTCGGTGAATTTTTTCAATAAAGTTTCTCGATTTTTCACAATTATTTGTGGATTTTTTTACTGGCTGAAGTTACGTGAAATGCCTCATAAATGCCTTGACACGAGCTCAGGCACAAGAAGGAGAAAGAATTACTCAAGAGCGCGGCAGTAGAAAGGAGAAAAATAATAAAAGAAAAAATATAAGGAAACGCGATAGCGCGAAGGAGAAAGAAGATAAAGAAAGAGAGATAACAACAGGCAAATGCGAGCGAAAATAATTAAATAGAGGAAGAAAGAAGACTTCGCGCGGCAGCGCGAGAGAGAAAATAAAGGAAGACAGAGTATGGCCGCCAACCGTTATGCAAGTGAGAGGGAAGACACCGAGTCTGCCAATGTGGACTCAGTGTCTGGGCACTCCCGTATATTCCGTATACCCCAAAACGTGCCTCTATCTGACGCCTCTCTTTTGCGGAACTCGCCGCCAAAGCGTGGAGCGCTGCTATCTCAGAGACATGTGTGACAGAGCGCGATGTATGCGCGTATGCGAATTGTCTTTCCCTTCACGTGGCTGTGATGAAAAATTAACACATCCTAAATATTTAGTCGAACACAAAAACTAAAAGCATAAACCGAAAATATGAGCGATGAGCCATTAGTTAATGATACTCATCGTCTTTGACATGGATATGCTGATTTAACTATCGCTCAATCCAATTACATTTTTTTTCGTTTACGGAAAAGAAGAACATTCGAAATTTACGTGTAGCACGCATTCCTTTCATTAGTAGTAGTAGTAGAAAAGTAGTAGAAAATATCAGTAGTCATCATTGGGAATTTTAAATAATGAGACGTGCTCCGGGTTATTTATGTATCCACTTCTGCATCCCGGAATCATGCACCGTTTCGGCATCGCAATATATAGACACTTCATCTTTTGTCATTCCGTATTGAATAAGAACCGTGGCTACGATACACTCAAAATCACCCTGCCAAAACGAGGTTAGGCCACACGTACATACGACCGTGCATGCCATGCCCCGTAAACGCGGTATAAACAAAAGTGCCGCCCCTTCACTAGCACCGCGGTGGAATGGGCAAATAGACGCGTCACTAGAGTCACGGATTTTTTAACGGAGTGCCCAGACCTGTATATACGACCGTGACTCGGACAGTGACAATACGAACGAGATCACCCGCGAGAGAGAGCGCGAAAAGAAGTACAGCGCTACGAATAACCGCACAAAAAGAGAGGCCGAGAATACGACTCACGGTGCTACGAGGCAGCACGTGGAGAGGAAGCCGCCTGGGGAAGCGCGGCACAGGGGGAATCTCCTCGTGAGTTAAAAGAGTCGCGATGCTCGAGCACGAGCGCGAGCGACTAAGAAAACTGCAGCATTGGCGTATCCATTCCAAGCAAAGAAGACCGAGCGAAGATAATGCAAAAATATCACGATGCCTCTCTCGATGGGCACCAAGGCATCACACGGACGCTGCAGCGAATACGTCAACAGTATGTGTGACCGGGAATGAAGCGAGACGTCACCGCATAAATACAAGAGGGCGACAAATGTCAGCGAAATAAATCGGGAAAAAAATATGAAGGTACCGGTGGTCATCACAGATACACCGGGCCGAGCGTTCGAATAATGCGCTGTCGATATTGTAGGTCCCTTGACCGTTACGAAAAAAGGCAACAAATATATTCTGACTTTCCAGGATTGATTCACAAAATATAGTGCAGCGATTCCTTTAGAAAACCAAGAAGCCAAAACAGTAGCAAACGCCCTTGTAACGAAAATCATTTGTAAATTCGGTGCCCCGTCCGAAATCCTGTCGGATCAAGGCATACATTTTCTAAACAATATATTTAAGGAAATATGTGATCTCCTACAATAAAAAAGTTGCAAACCACTACATACCATCCGCAATCGAATGGAGCCCTAGAAAGATCCCATAGGACCCTTGCAGAATACCTGAAAAATTTCGTACGTGAGGATCAAAGGGACTGGGACGAATGTATACCATACGCCATGTTTACATATGATACCACGGCTACAGGTATCACGCCATATGAATTGGTGTTCGGTAAAGAGACTAAATTACCGACCACGCTGCGAGAAATTCCGAGAGTAACATATTCATACGACAATTACGCAGCAGAACTACGTGAACGTCTGAGGGCGAGACCGTGAGGAGGGGCAGATCGGCCAAGCTCATCTCGAAGTGGGTGGGCCTTACACGGTCTGAAGCCGAGAGGCAGGTAAAACCTACCGTATCTGCCGCGGACGCAAGGAAATACGCGTTCACGCGAATCGCCTAAAAAAATATATCACCCACTAACCGTCTCGATGGCCAGCGGGTGGGCGCGAAGAAAGGAGGGGCCCGCGGCTCGACCACACGAAGCCCCGTCATCAAAAAAAAGAGAGAGAGAAGAGAGAAAAAATAATATGAAAAAAAACACACACACACACACACATGTGTGTGTGTGTTTGTGTTTCATATTATTTTTTCTCTCTTCTCTCTCTCTCTCTTTTTTGACAGCCCGGAAGAGGGTTGGTGGCTGAGTCGCCCTATTATGTGGCGGCTGCCGGTCCTCTTTCTCTTCCTGGGGTCGGAACCAGACCCCATTTGGGTGTTCGGTTAAAAATAAATAAATTTGGGTGTTTCCTTTTTGTCGAAAACATGGAAAAAACGTTGTAACAATATATTCTGTTTTTTCTTTCGGACTTGTTTATTCGTGTATTTTCTTTTCCTTTTCCATATTCCAGGGCGCCTTGCGGGAGAGCCTTTGCCGCCTCCTTAAATTAACAATATTTTTGTTCATTTTTGTTCTTCACCCTCTTTTTTATGCGCGTTCTCGCTTTCCGCACTTCATGTGCGATGTATATGTATATGTATATCAGGGTGACCGCAATTTAGGTCGAACTTGAATTTTCGAATTCCTCACGTCTCTCCCCACCCCGATCAATATATTTAAAAAAAATGTGTGCAAAGTTTGAAGGCGTTAAAAAATTGTTTAATGGTGCCTGTACGGAGTTGAATTTTAAATGACAAAACACATGTATTTAGCTGAGATATAACATATTTATTTCTTAAACTCGTAATAGTGGTGAAAAAATCTAAAACTAGGCACACATAATGTACACATATTGATGTTCAAAACATAATTTTTACAGATTTTTGCAGTAATAATTTCCACAATTGTGGAAATTTTTGTGGTCCACAAAAATGACCTCGAGGCTGACTTTGTAAAGCGTGTATTTATTAGAAATTATTGCTATAAAAATCTGTAGAAATAATGTTTTGAACATCGATATGTGTACAATATGTGTGCCTAGTTTTAGATTTTTTCACCACTATTACGAGTTTAAGAAATAAATATGTTATATCTCAGCGAAATACATGTGTTTTGTCATTTAAAATTCAACTTCTTACAGGCATCATTTAAAAAATGTTTAACGCCTTCAAACTTTGCATACATTTTTTTAAATATCTTCATTGTGTTTTTACGTAGGGAATTCGAAAATTCAAATACAACCTAAATTGCGGTCACCCTAATGTGTGTGTGCGTGTATATATATATATTGTAACGTTGCGTTACCATATAGAGACTATCCGAGAAAGGTGAGATAAGCGGACTGGCGTAGCTCAGTTGGTCAGAGCAGTCGACCGGCAATCGAAAGGTCCCGGGTTCGAATCCCGGCCCAGAAGCGCACCGCATTTTTTTCGGATAGTTCTCCTGAGTTTTTTCGGGGGATTATAAATGGCGCCCAACGTGGGGCCCGAGGCCGAATCAAGGATATATGGAACCAGAATTGTTCTTGATTGCCGTGGAAAAAGAATCCCCTCCCTGAGATAAGAGTCTCATGGAGCTAGCCCCCTCCCCTCCCCTCAGGCCGGACGGTCTGTAGTACCCCTTCCCCCTTCCGTCCCTCAGACAATCCCCGCGTCTGTCGTAGTTCCCGTTGCGTTGAGATATTAGTTTGGAAAAAAAATTTCGAGTCGACCCTCCAGAGCCAGATCGACTCTGGCAGGGGGGTTTGTAACGTTGCGTTACCATATAGAGACTATCCGAGAAAGGTGAGATAAGCGGGCTGGCGTAGCTCAGTTGGTCAAAGCAGTCGACCGGCAATCGAAAGGTCCCGGGTTCGAATCCCGGCCCAGAAACGCACCGCATTTTTTTCGGATAGTTCTCCTGAGTTTTTTTCGGGGGATTATAATATATATATATATATATATATATATATATATATATATATATATATATATATATATATATATATATATATATATATATATATATATATATATATATATATATACACACATATATATATTAGGTGCACAACTAAGTTCCCGCTGTTTTTCAAGAGATGGCTCCATTAGTAAGTGCTGGTCGATTGTGACATAACCAAAACGTCATGAACCAAGCTTAGACATATGGTAAACAAACCGCTTTGACACATTAGTGATTATGTTTTTGCGTCCTATACTTTTGGTTGTGTGAAAATGTCTGATTTTGTGCCAAATAATCGTCATTTGCGGAAAGTGTTGCTTTTCTTTTTTCATTCGAAGAAAACGGCGGATGAAGCGCATCGAGAACTCCAAAAAAGTTTACGAAGATGCTGCTCTAAGTGAAACAACGTGCCGTGATTGGTCCCGTCGCTTCAAAGACGGTGATTTCGATGTTGACGACGGTTCACGTGAAGGTAGGCCAAAAACCTTCGAAGACGCTGAATTGGAGGCAATGCTCCATGAGGATCCGTGCCAAACGCAAAAAGAGCTTGCTTCAGCATTAGGAGTTACCCGCCAAGCCATTTCTAAGCGATTGCATGCGTTGGGAATGATTAAAAAACAAGGAACTTGGGTTCCTTACGATTTGAAGCCGAGAGACGTTGAGCGTCGTTTTTTCGCCACTGCTCCAGCGGCAAAAAAGGAAGGGTTTTCTTCATCGCATCGTTACAGATGATGAAAAATGGATTTATTACAGCAACCCAAAGACCGCAGCGTGAATATTCATGCTGCGAAGGTTTTGCTGTGTATTTAGTGGGATCAGGGCGGTATTATTTATTATGAGCTGTTGAAACCGAACGCAACCATCACTGGGCAATGGTATCGAACTCAATTGATGCGATTGAGCCGAGCACTGCGCGTAAAGCGGCCACAATACGAGCAGAGGCACGAAAGAGTGATTTTACAACATAACAATGCTCGGCCTCACGTTTCCAAACCTGTTAAAACCTACTTAGAAACGCTCAAATGGGAAGTCCTACCCCACCCGCCATATTCCCCAGATATTGCGCCGTCCGATTGTTACTTGTTCCGTTCGATGGCACATGGTCTGGCTAATCAGCAGTTCCGCTCATGTGAAGACATCTCAAAATGGCTTGATTCGTGGATAGCCTCAAAAGACGAACACTTCTACCATGACAGTATTCGAGCTCTGCCAGAAAGATGGTAAAAAGTTGTCGCTAGCGATGGGCAATATTTTGAATGATTCATTTGTAACCATTTTTTCACAATAAAGTGGCATTTTCATAAAAAAACAGCGAGAACTTAGTTGCGCACCCAATATATATATATATATATATATATATATATATATATATATATATATATATATATATATATATTGTGACGGTTCGGCCGTCCAGGTAAGCCACCGTCACACAGCATACGATAGTATCAACCCGTTTACCAGATACTTGCGTATTCTCGCCAGCGTTCGGAGCGACCGTCCATGCCGCCGGCCGGGCAGGTCACTTGCGCTAAGAATTGGGGCAAGCCCGCGACACCTCGCAAGGGGCTCCGCCCATCGCGAGGAGCAAGACCACCGCGGACTGGCAGGAGTCCCCGCCTATAGAGTACATCTCGCGCCTCCTGTGCTTGGACCACTCCTATCAGACTAAGAGTGCGACCTAAATTCCTCGCGACGCCTCCTCACAACGAATGCGCGCCTAATATCCTAGAGAGGAACAATCGGATATAATTTATCCCTCGAAATGGCTATAGTGTGCGGACGTCCTCAAAATTACCAACGCTGTCACTCCACCATCGGAGTGTTCCTCGGCGGCGTGATTCCCCACCTAGTCCTCCGGATCCGCAAGAGAAATGGAATTTCTCCTGACGGGCCTGGGGCTATTTAAGGGCGTGCACGAGCCGGAGCGGCACTCTGTCGCAAATTCATCATTATTTCGTGGAGTCACCGTCATCCGAAACCTCGGATCACCGGATGGAGGCCTTGCGGCCGTAGCCCTGGTCCCATCCTAGAACGACCTCAGCTTCGAGTTAGATACTCTATTTCCTTGGGAAGCCCCAGCATTGCGCTGGAAGTCCGACCTCGGAAATAGAGTCGTCGTGGTGATTGCAAGTTAGGGAATATCAGATAACACCCGATCGATAGTCTTTAGGACGATCGATCGCCATACTGGGACATTCACGCACAAAAACTCGAAGTGTGCAGTCCGTGAAGTGCCGATCGCGCTTCGCTGCACACGAGGAACTTCTACAACCAGCTTCACTGGTTCTTGGTCCTCCTCGCCTGGCATCGAGGAGGCCAGCCGTCCCTTCCGGACGGCCCTGCTATGCGCTCTCGGAGAGAATAATTCTTCTTCGAGCTCGCGCATTATTACAACGCTAGCATCACTAGCGCGTGAGCGACACGGCGTGGCACCCGTGCGCTTAGTTGCATTTGGCAACGTGCCAACCGGAAATACCGCCTCACAACCCTAATATTTGTCAATCCAACGGGTATCGCCTTCTGATTACAGAAGCGATCCCGACTCCGGCCACACGCGTGTACGACGACGCTCGCGGACTGTGCGAGTGCGAGCAAGAGAGAAAGAGTGAGTGAGAGAGTCCGCGCCTCTAAACACCGTGCGCACAGAGACCTGGCACGTACGTTCCTATCCTGCTGCTCCAACAAGACCTCTGTGTGAGCGCGAGTGAGAGAGAAAGAGAATGAGAGAGTCCGCACCTCTAAACATCGTGTGCACAGAGACCTCGCCGTATTCTTCCTATCCTTGTCGCTCCACAACGACAGCGCTTCTCGCCGACTGTTCCAGATCCGTGTAAACGTCGCCACACCGAACTAACAATATTAAAATCACCTAATTAACACACTAACAATCCTCATTGTTATTACAACCCAATTTCAACTCACAATAATCCGAAATACCAAATGATGACGGATACCAATGATGACGGATTATAATAGGCGTCTCTGAGACCCTCAAAACCACTGAGGCATCTCCAAAAAACACCTTAAATCCATTTTATCATTCCTGGCTCAGAAATCGTACATCGCCCTTCAGGAGGCTACGGGAAACCCTATTTTATCACGCGGCAAGTAAATCGCCGTGTACCTTCGTTTTCCGGGATATTCGCGGGAACGAATCCCTGAAAACGAAAAGAAGGCTTTCGCGAAAATCGCGAAACGTCTCAATATATATATATATATATATATATATATATATATATATATATATATATATATATATAACGCGAGAACGCGCATAAAAAAGGGGGTGAAGAACAAAAAAGAACAAAAATATTGTTAATTTAAGGAGGCCGCAAAGGCTCTCCCGCAAGGCGTCCTGGAATACGGGAAAGGAAAAGAAAATACACGAATAAACAAGTTCGAAAGAAAAAACAGAATATATTGTTACAATTTTTTTCCATATTTTCAACAAAAGGGAAACACCCAAGTTTGTTTATTTTTAACCGAACACCCAAATGGGGTCCGGTTCCGACCCCGGGAAGGGAAAGAGGACCGGCAGCCACCACATAACAGGGCGACTCAGCCATCAACCCTCTTCCGGGCTGTTATAAAATAACCGGCACCATCCGAACAGGTCCACCGGTCCCCAGCCCCACTCTACGGCCACCAAACTGTAGGGATCTCCGGCCCAAATTTGAAGCGAATTGGCCCGGACCCGGGCGCGTTGGCGGCGAACTCCAACGGCGTGTTGGACAAATAGCCGCCGCCACCATCCTTTGTAAGAGGAACGCGTCCTCTTAGGGACCCGAGCCGTCTGTAACAAAACAAAAACAAAAAATATATAAATGAATATTTAAAGTAGAAGAAGTGAAAGAAAAATATACTTCTTACGACCACAAACTCCAAGGAGTCCTCATCAGCCCCAAAAACGATCGTCTCACCGTCGTAGCGGGAATATTCCATTGTCTGCTAAAAGAAAAGAGAAAAAACAAAATTGTAATAAAAATTATATTAATAAAAAAAGGAGAGAATGGAAAAAGATAATCGAAGTGTTAAACTTACCGATGAATCATTGATTTCCGTTGAAAGTCGAAGCAATAATGAAAACGTTGCCGTTCAAGCATCGAACGAGCGACCTGATCGAAACACGAAAACGCAAACTTCGTAGAAAATGAAGAGGCAATAAACTTAGAGCTCACAAGGAGACCTTACAGGCTGTCACTCACGGATTTTAATAAGTCTCAGATATGTTGTAGAGGGACCTACCCTGAGTACCTAAGTCAAGGGTATTTTATACAAGCAGCAGCTTTTATATAAGCGGAAGCAAGTGCGCTTAATTGATGAAGAATCAAAGAATGAATTTCTATGGAATCTTCCCTTGAAGCAATTTCTGTTATTTTTTAGCAAATCGGGAGCATTTTGTATTTGATTTGTCAAAAATTTCACTTCCCAGTAAAAATATACATCGCACGGTTGGCAAATCGGCGTGCACTTGGGCGGTATAACTTTAATACTGCATGTACATGCCTTCTTCTCGTCTACAAAGATGTGATCGTAAAGCGTTTGATCAGCGCCGATGATTAAATATGCGTGGTTTGCATTGAAGTTAATTGAGGAAAGACCGCTGTTTTTAAATGTCAATCAAGTATGCTTTCCAATAACGCTGCTCAAAACTCCGTGCGCCTGCAACGCCATAGCTTTTATACAATGTGCGCGTTGCTCTTTGGTCTTGTGTTTTGCTTGCTTTTACGACAGATACCACCCGCAATATTGTCCTGATGTAACAAGCGACCACAGTGATAGCGAGTAAGAAAAACCTGTATATTGTAATGAAAAATAATGAATAATAATAAATAATTTAAAAAAAAATGGAAAGAAAGAAATTTAAAAAATGAATAAATTTTTTTAATAAATAAATAAAATAATAATAAATAATTAGTCGGTTTTGCATCATCCATCGAATTTATTTATATTTTGTGAAAAAAAACGCCATCACGGGACTTGAACCCTGGACCTCGAGCGTCAGAGCCGGGAACCTTGCGGACTGGGCCACGCCTGCCGGTTCGACAAAGGTGCAACCGTACCGGTATGGTAGCTACTAGTAGCTACGAGCTAAACTTTCGAACGTTTTTTCTCGAAAACTAAAGAGCGCTGTATAAAATCCCTTTACTCAGGTACTCAGGGTAGGTCCCTCTACAACATATCTGATCCTTATCAAAATCCGTGAGTGACAGCCTGTAAGGTCCCCTTGTCAGCAACGAGCCCGAGTTAAAAGTCTTCAATGAAAAAGAATTAAAGATTCTAAAGATAAAATCATAAATCTATGTGTGGATCTATATAAATTACCTATTTAAAAAAAACGACAGGTCCGAAGGATTTAACCCCGCGAATTATTTTCGCAGGATACAACCTCTGGCCCTAGGGTCGAGTCCAGGAGAGGCTGATATGCCGGAAAAACCATACCGCATAGAAAAGTTTACGGTTTCACCCGGAATTTTCTACGAGGAAATCGGGACCATGTCAATAACCCGTGACGTGTGGTAATTGGCAGTAAAAATGGATCTAAGTGGAATAGCGGAACAGGAAGCGCAGATCAGCGAAGCTATGAAGAAAATAGTAGACCTATGCACTCAAGACCTGCGGGCCAACTTGCTCTGTCATATGGCGAGAAAAGCAACGACTCGCATGGTCGATAAAATTGACAACGAACTACAAGCCGCATACGACATAACAGGAATTAAAAAAAAAAACGTTATCGACGAGGCTTGATAGACGGATTGGGGGGAATAATAAAAGCAATCACAGGAAATATGGATGCACAAGACGCATCCGAAATTAGCAACGAAATAAACGAAAAAAATCAAAAGCACAAACAGTAGAAGACGCCTTGAAAGGAAATGTCCAAATTTTGGACTCAAAAATAGATCTTTTTAATCGATCATCAATAGGTTTTGAAGAAGGTGCTACAAGCTCTCGTGCAACAGATCGAACAATGGGTGGTCAAATAGTACAACGACCAAAACACCCGGCAACAATCAGGGGAAAGAATAGCGGCCGTAAGCCTCATTGTAGAATCATTACTGAGTGACGTACGACAAATAGTTAATTTTTTAATAGGACGCACGAGAGGAATGGTGAGCCCAAGACAATTGACAAACTATTTGACTGACGCTTTACCCAATTTTCCAATAGGGCATACGTTCCCTACCGCGATAAACTACTCGGAAATGCGAAAATTATTGGCGTTATCAAAAGTAGGCGCGTATAGTACGAAAACGTATATTGTAACTGTAATAAAAATACCGTTAATTGGCACTGAGGAATATAAAAAAAAGCAAAGCCTGTCCTCTGCCCGCCAAAATAAAAAATCATAGTTATCAATTTGTAGAAAAGTGAGAAATGAGAATGTCGCGGTCGAAGCCACAAGAGACTCGTGCCTACACATAACAAAAAATTATTTAGAAAATTGTAAAGCTATAGTGTCACATTATTATTGCCGGCCAAAGCCAGCAGCGCGTCCCGCTCATACTTGCGCATCGTGCGAGGTGGCATTGTACATTGCACCTAATGATAAATACGCGAATTGCGACCAATGAGTCGCTCAGATAAATAGCACTCTAATTATTGCGTTAGAACGCCATAGTAGGTGGCTATACGTTGCACCGGAGCCCGAAACGCTTCTCATCCATTGCGGAAAACAACCAACCGCGTACGCGACCCTTACGGGTGCAGGGACTCTGGCTTTGGACGGAAAATGTTCCGTCACCGCCCCTAGTTTTAGACTAGAAACCGTCGGTGAAATAAGGCAGAATGTATACGCCGATTTCCTACCATAATCTAATTTATCATTCTTGTCTACAGATATGACCATACTCGATCACACATTGACAAAAATTGTATTACCGACCAAAAAAATTAAACAGGATCAGCGAACGTTTAAAAACATAAAAATTAAGTTAAACAAAGCATCAAGCGATTCAATTACATATTGACATATATAGGTATAATTATTTACTAAGCACAATCGCGCCGATAATACTCGGAATAGCCTGTATATGCTATTACCGCATGAAGCACGCAAGGAAACCTGTCAAGGACAAGGCCCAAAACAGCGCCGAGCCGGCGCAACCAAGCAAAGCACAGTCAGCAAAAGGGAAGAAAAGGGCCCGTGCCCAAATTAAGACTTAAAGTCAAGCGTAACACATCCACGACGAGTTCCGTGTAAAATGTACAGGCGAAAATGTAAAGGAAAAAAATGATTATAATTATGCTAGAATTATTTAAAGAAAATAATATATCTATATATACATATATTAATATATGGGATAATCACACGGGAAAATGGATATAGAGATTTGTAAACCGAAGGACCGGCCATTGATGCAAAACAAAACCCAGGAGGGATGTGATTTTTTAAGGGGGATGGATGTTGTAGCCACAAATTTCCGCAATACGAAAGTGTTTGCGAAACGGCGAGTGTTACACTTAGTTGCCCTCCTTGCAAGAGTTACACTTTCGCCAAAATACAACGTTAAAAAGACACTTTGCGGCACGTCCTGACCAAGCATCTTATGATGTTTGACCTTGGGCAAATTGCGACAATCAGAGTCGAAAATTAAGGGGAGATATACACCTAGATGGTCGAGGTTGAGGATTTAGAAGCTATGAACATTCCGTCGACCGTAGAAGACCTACACTACGGGCCTGGTATCGATGATTCCATGTAAGTTGACAAATTTCATGATTTATTCATTCCCAAATTCTCAAACGCGTTTTTCTCAAAACCACGTTTTTCAAATCGGTACCCAAAATTCTTCGAACGCCAATGAACCAATTACCTTGAGGTTTTTTGTGGTTATTCTATACACCATTATCTAGTACTTATCATATGATTTTTTTTCGTTACTTAGTTTTTGTTTTATAGGCAAAATGATAACTAATGTTTGGCGCAAAAATCACTATTTATGTTCAAACGTCCGCCATTTTGTCATAAATCGATATTTTGAAAATCGGCTATGACAATTACTAGATTATAGTATCTCATTTAATAATCTTTTTTGGTTTTTTTCAGATGATTTTGGAAGAAGCGCCAGTGGGTATCGGATGCGCAGATTTTTTTACGACGCTCCAAGGATCATACAATATCCTTATATATTTTTGATATTTTTAAATAAAGAAAATTAAACATTTTCGATAATTAAACATACTTTTAGATAATTAAAACCCCAATCCAAAATTTTAAATAGTTTTCCTTAAAAAAATTCTCAAAAATGACCTTTTTCCGGCTCCTAGGTGTATATCTCCCCTTAAGAGAAGACACCAGGGAACAGTCAGTCCTTGGTTGGCTTTTGAACGGTTCGGTCCTAAGGTACGATCGACACACTGTAAATTCAATTATAAGACCAGCCCAGTAATAAACTTATATTCCCATTCAACGAATTTGAGTTCCAACTCTTAATTTCGCAACGATCCCAAAAATACCTATCCCGGGTTCTCGAGCCGGGGAAATAACATACTGTTTAAGTATACCTCAAACAAACAAACTCTATATATAATTACGAACTTCGTAATTATACGAACTTCGTAATTATATATAATTACGAACTTCGTAATTATATGTAGAGTCTCGTTTGAGATGATTACGTAGTAGTATCATCTGCTCTTACATTTAGTGTCACGAAATTTTAGCGCTGAGACGAAAAATTACCGCCCCTGTTGCGTGGTGTTTATCTCAGACTTTCTAAAGTAACCGCCCTGGAGAGAGAAAATAATAAACCCCGGGTGGGCAAAACATAATGGGGCGAGAAAAACTGAAGAATGTTCTTAGGGTGGGATATTATTACTTCGAATCAGACCTCACATATACCGGAACTCACTCAAGACGCTGATAGCAAGTGCGACGATCTACATAAATCGGAAATTTGTTCGTCCTGTACGTATAAAACGACATAAAAATGGTATCGACATATTCAGCAGGAAGCAGACTGTCGATGAGATAAAAAATAATTTAACTTTTGGTTAGATATTTGCTTAAATCCGTGGTGTCAATAACTACGTCACATAATTGAGGTTGTGTTGCAGTTGTTGACCCTCGACGTGTCACCTGCTGCATCGAACCATTTTTGTTTATTTATTCTAAATTGCCATGACATAACAAATTGATTAAATTAATAACAATAATTTAATTATTAAAATGAATCAAAGAAGTATGCGGCCGTGTAGGTGATAAGAGATCGCTAGAGTTTCGGCTTCGGTCCGGCCAGTGAAGGACTTCCAAGGTTATCGATGGAAATAAGAAATTATGTTTCTTTACGTTTCGGCCCTCTGGTTCGGGTCCTCTTCAGAATATGTATATTTAATTTTCCCTGTATAAACAGTGATACACAGTATTTTACAATTACGTAATATCTAGATGTTGTGTTATTTTGTGTGACAATCATATTGGTTCTGTTTTAACTATAATTATATACATGAAGTATGGATGACGACTTTTATTGCGTTACTTAGTGTTATGTGTAAGTATTGGTGTGTAAAATGTACGGAGTGTGGAGAAAATATAAGACTGCGATATGGTATTTTACTAACCTCGAAGTAGTGAAAATTCGGATTTTTTTAAACACATGTTTGGAAAGAAGTTGTAACAAACAGAGACATTATTTGTGAATACAAATAATGTTCTGTGAAAGGTACTCAGTAGATGGAGTTAATATCATTTATGGGCGATTTTATCTGATCTGTAATAGATAAGTAGTTATGGGTTAATTTTTATGTATCACTATTGAGAATTTAGGTATAAGGATTTGATCTAATAAAAGTTTTAATGAGTAGTCAAGAACTCTGGTAATTACCGGTTGAGTTTGTTCTTAAGAGTGTGTTGTCTTTCCAAAATGAGTAAAAAAAACTCGAATTATTTCATTGGTTCGTTACATTTTGCGTTGTGTAGCGGACAGGAGTTCGAGAGAAACTAAGTGATATATTGTTTTCGGGTGGCATATTCGAGTCTCTGTGCTATGAATTGGGGGAGAGATCGTGCTCGCAGTGACGTGTCAATGAGAATAAATTAGGTGCGCCAAGTTAGGGGTATTTAAAATTAGTTTGTGATGTCATTAAAATTAGCTTATCGTGTCAAAATGTTAGTTCGTTTATCATGTCGATACTTTTAAAATTGTTATGTGAGGTAAAATATGGTAGTGTGTTGATAGTTATATAATAGAATTGTAGATTGAGCTAAGATTTTTTATGTCAGTTCTAAAATTTATGGCGTTGGGGTGTGCTTTAATTTGTATCATTTCCATGATTAATCTTTTTTTGAGCCAACTCTCATTGTTTAGTATTTTTGTGTTATCGAATTGAAAGTCATGTTTATGTTCTATTGCATGTTGTGCTAAGGCTGTGTGTATTTCGGTAGTGTGTTTTATGCTATTTTTGTGTTCTTTTATTCGGGTTTCAAGATATCTTTTAGTTTGGCCTATATTGTTATTGGCCTATAACAATAAATTATTATTTATTAATAATTATTAATAAATAATTATTAATAATTAATAATAATTAATAATTAATTTAATTATTAATTATTATTAAATTATTAACAAGTTATTAAAATTTGTGGAAATCGAGTATTCAAAATATTTTCTTACTTAATACTGCTGATATTTTTTTTGCATTATTCAATGTTTATAATATATTAGGAGTACAACTTTGCAGTGACCGTTTTACTTAGAGAGCCACTGCGGCCGAAGTAGTGGCCCTAGCTCAATAAAAAAGTGGCATTTTAAACTAGAGGCTCTGCCAATGTAAACAATTTAAAAAAGCTAACGGATACGTGTATGCATTATAAAGTTATAGGCACTCAAACATGGCAATCTACGAACCGAATTCTCAGCATTTGCGGGAGGTTATGATTTACTTCTTCAACATCAAGAAATCTGCGGCTGAGGCCCACCATTTGCTTGTAGATGCTTACGGGGAGGATTCTATACGCCGAAAATCATGGGGACTGCCTGGTCATATTCCGTCATCGACGCCCAAACCGAATATTCACGGATCCAAAGTGATGCTGTGTATCTGGTGGGACCAGCTGGGCGGTGTGTACTATGAGCTGCTCAAACCATCCGAAACCATCACAGGGGAACTCTACCGACGTCAGTTGATGCGCTTGAGTAAGGCACTCAAAGAGAAACGGCCACAATTCAACGAAAGACATGACAAGGTGATACTGCAGCATGACAATGCCCGACCCCATGTCGTGAAAAAGTACTTGGAAACGCTGAAATGGGAGGTTTTATCCCACCCGCCGTACTCTCCAGACATTGCCCCTTCCGACTATCACTTGTTCCGGTCAATGGCACACGATTTGGCTGACCAGCACTTCGGTACTTACGAAGAAGTCAACAATTGGGTCGATTCCTGGATTGCCTCCAAGGACCAAGACTTTTATCGACGCGGGATTCGAATGCTACCTGAAAGATGGGCCGAGGTCGTAGCTAGCGACGGGCAGTACTTTGATTAAAAAATATGTAGCCACTTTTTTATAATAAAGCCTTAAACTTTTGAAAAAAACGGTCACTGCAAAGTTG